>CAKNYM010052472.1:262961-306719 GCA_932195095.1 Andricus curvator
CCCACTTTCCATCACCTTCCCTCACTCCCCACTCATTTCCTCTCATTTCAACTTACTTCTCCTACTACCCACATTTTCCCTCACGTTAACTAGTCCCCCTCTCCACACTTCAACCTTCACTATCAACCCGCCCTTCCCTAACTTCCTCATCTACTTCCCCCTCTCATAACTTCCCTAGCCATAACTCTTCATCTTCATTTTCCTCATTTTCCCTAGTTCTCTCATCACTTTCCATACTTCCTCTACCCTCATTTCCCATCCCTACCCTCATTTCCCATCCCTACCCTCACTACCACTTTCCTCATTTCCTCTACTCACCTACCCCTTATTTCTTCTACTTCTCGACTAATTTACCTTCAATTCTCTTATTTCCCTCACCCTTATTTTAAATGCCTTCACCTCCACTCTCGTTATTTTCTTAACTTCCTGACTCTTCCTTTCTCATCGCTTCCCATGGACCCCACTTCCTATCACCTTCCCTCACTCCCCACTCACTTCCTCTCATTTCAACTTACTTTTCCTACTCCCCTCAATTTCCCTCACGTTAACTAGTTCCCCTACACTCTTCAACCTTCGCTACCAACATCATTTTCCTTAGTTTCGTTCTCATCACTTTCTATACTTCCACTACCCTCATTTCTCCTCCCCACCCTCACTATCACTTCCCTCATTTGCTCTACTTACACACCCCTCACTTCTTCTACTTACAAACCCCAAATATCCCTTTGATTCTCCTACTTTTCTTACCCTCATTTTCAATACCCTTACTTCGACTTCTCTCATTTTCCCTACTCCCAACCCTGATTTCCCCTTACTTTCTCTCTCTTCTTTCCCGATCACTTCCCCTGCACTCCACTTTCCATCATTTCCACTGATTTTTCCTACTCTCATCATTTTCTCTCACTTTAACTAGTTCCCCTGCTATCACTTTCCCTACTTCCACTCCCCTCATTTCCTCTACTTACAGAGACCTCACTTCCCCTTACTTCTCCTACTACCCCTAACCTCATTTCTAATCGCTTCTTCTACTCCCCATGATTTCCCCTACTTCCCAGCTCCGTTTGCCCCTTCTTTCCCCTTATTTCCGCTCTTTGGAAAATATATGACGGAAGGATGTTTTACCTTTATGTGCTTTGAGAATTTAATGAGCACTCATGAGCATTTTGAATTGGGATTTAAAAAATTGTATTTTCTATCTTTCTTAATAATAATTACATTGTTTAAATTTCGCGGGAGAATGTGTCGCTTCAAATTGGAAAGGGCGCTAAATTTAAATGATAAAAGAAGTCAAAGTAATGGAAAACTTATTATTCTCATTAATCAGTGCCTTATTAAGGGTTGCTACAATATCCCAATTTCTAAATTCTTCTACCTGTAAAACCAACCATACACCTAAAAGATTAATAATGTTGATGCAAAATAAATTTTGTTTCTAAATATATTTAAAACACTTTTTAGTTGTGTTTTCAAGTCAAAAAGATAAATTTTCAATCAAAGAAATCATTTTTTAACTAAAATAATGAATCTCCAACCAAAACTATGAATTTTTAACCAAATAGTTAGTTGAATTTTAAACCCAAAAGATTAATTTTCTACCAAAAGCGACTCATTTTCAACAAATTTAATAAATTTTCATCAATGAAAAATCAATTTTCAAACAAAATTAAAATAGTTAAAATGCCAGTAAAATGAATGTGCAACAAAAAAAAAAAAATTTCAAAAAATTATTTTTTTTCATAACAAAAAAAATGATTTTTTAAGATTTTACAAACCAAAAATATAATTTTTCTATTTGCATTGAATAATTTTGACTAAAAACATAATTTTTCAAGCGACAATGGAATCGTTATATCTTTAGTTGAAAAAATTAATTTTCAACTAAAAAGAAACGAATTTTCAACCAAAGAAATTAATTTTTAATCACAGTGATGAACTTTCAACCAAAAATATGAAATTTGGAGCAAATAGTGGATTTTTTAATCCAAAAGATGAATTTTTTATCAACAAAAAAAAACGAATTTTCAACTAAATAGTTTGTTTTTTTTAATGAAAGAAACGAATTTTTAACGAAAAATATAATAGTTAAATTTTCTACTAAGCAGATAATTTTTTAACGAAAAAGATTACATTTCTATCAAAAAAGGTCAATTTTCCACAAAAAATAGCATAGTTAAAGTGAATTTTCAACTAAAATGATGAATCTTCAGATAAAAAAATTTAATTTTTAACGAAATACATAAATTTTAAACTAAAAAGATAAATTTTCTACCAAAATTAAAGTAGGATAATTTTGAGTTAGTAAAATAAATTTTTAACCAAAAAAGAAACAAATTTTTAACCAAAGAAATTAATTTTCAACCAAAAAGATGAAGTTTCAACTAATGAGAGTACTCTTCTACCAATAAATGGCGAATTTCCAACAAACAGTTGAATTTTCACCTAATACAGATTAATTTTAAACTAAAAATAGAATAGTTAAATTTTCAGAAAAAAAAAATAATTTTCAATCTATTTAAGGTAAATTTTCAGCGGAATAGGATCATTTTCAACCACGAAAAAAATGGAACAGTTAAATTTTCAGTTTAAAAAAAATCAATTCTAAATAAGAAAAAACTGATTTTCAACCAAAACGATCAGTTTTCAAATTCTCAACCAATAACATGAATTTTATACCAAAATACATGAATTTTTAACAAAGTACATGAACTTTCAACCAAATATTTGAATTTTTAAAGGAATTTCGAACCAAAAAGGTGAATGAGTCACCAAGAAGATTAAATATTCTCCTACTAAATTCGAATTTTCAATCAAATACAGGAATTTTAAACTAAATATTTGAATTTTCAACTTAAAAAAAAAAAAAAATTTTGAACCAAACATCCACGAGTTAAGTTTTCAGATAAAACAATTAATTTCCAACTAGAAAACATTATTTTCAACAATATAATTAAATTTTGCATAAAAGAAAGGTTCTTCAAATAAAATGATGAATCGTCAACCAAATAAATGAATTTTTAACAAAGTAGTTCAACTTCCAACAAAGTAGTTGAATTTTCTACTAACAAAGATGAATTCTCAACGAAAAATGTGATCAATTATATTTCAACTAGTGATGCATTCGAGACGATTTCGAGAAAATTCGAAATTTTCTTGAAACATGTTCAGGTGAACTCAAAACTTCATGGAGATCGAGAATCTCAAATAAAAAATTTCGAGATCTCGAGTCGAGAATCTCGAAACTTTTAATTTGAGATTCTCGATCTCCATGAAGTTTTGAGTTCACCTGAACATGTTTCAAGAAAATTTCGAATTTTCTCAAAATCGTCTCGAATGCATCACTAATTTCAACCACAAAAAGGATTTCAATTTTATACCAAAAATAGTTGAATTCAACCAAAAAAGATGAATTTTCTACAAAATGGTTTGAATCCTCAAGGTTAAATGCTGAGCATATTCTCGAGAGCATTTGCTCAACATAAATTCTTGGGCATTTGAGAACTCTAGGAAGGACACCTGACCATAAGGGTTTCTGACTATGGCTACAAAACCCTCAAAATGACCAAAATTGATGAGGCACATGAATATACCCCAAATTTTATATTACCTAAGTTTCATTTGACCGAAAATCAAGTTGCCGAACAATCATTTATTATAATTTTTATTTTGTCGAATTGTCAACTCACATAACATCTATTTGTCCTAACTACCAATTATCATAATTTCTATTATACCGAATTCTCATACGGCATAATTTTCGAATTTTTATTCACCATAATATTTATTTATCCTAATTTTAATTCAATCTAATTTTTGTTTTTCCGAATTTGTATTCGATATAAATGGCATTTTTCCGAATTTCCACATAACCTAATATTCACTTGGCCGAATTTCTATTTGTCATCATTTCCATGTCACAGAAATTTCATTTGTCCTACCACACTTCCGTTCAGTTTCGAAGTAGTTGTTTCCCATCTAGATGTATTTACTCTGACCGGTAAGTCAGGTGAAGATGGCGCTGTGGAACACTTCCTACGATACCAAATACATTAGGCGCGAAATTCAAATGAGGGCTTTGTTTAGAAATGCATAATCAAAATTCAGCTAATGTATTCAGTCGGTAACATGTCCCGAAACACTAGTTCGCAAACATTCTCTAAAAATTGATGCAAAACACATTAGCTGCATTTTGATTATGCATTTCTAAACAGAGACCTCATTTGAATTTCGCGCCTAATGTATTTGGTATCGTAGGAAGTGTTCCACAGCGCCATCTTCACCTGAGTTAGCGGCCAGACTAAATACATCTAGATGGGAAACAACTACTTCGAAACTGAACGGAATTTATGACAAATGATAATTCGTATAAAGTGTAAAATATGACAAATAGAAATTCGTCCAAGTGAATATTAGGTTATGTGGAAATTCGGAAAAATGACATTTATGTCGAATACAAATTCGGAAAACCAAGAATTGGATTAAATTAATATTAGGATAAATAAATATTATGGTGAATAAAAATTCGTCCCTAACATAACAATTATTATTCTATTTTAAAAAAAAATAGGGATGGAATGATGTGAGTTTTCATGGTTCTAATCAAATACCAACTCCAAATATTGATGCTCTTGCGTACAATGGTGTTATCTTGAATAATCACTATGTTGCCCCATTGTGCACACCCAGCAGAGCTTCCCTTTTAACGGGGAAGTATCCAATTCACACGGGAATGCAACATCTTGTTCTCTTCGAACCAGAACCCAGAGGACTTCCTCTTAGTGAAAAATTACTTCCTGAGGTAAATTTTTTAAAACTATTCACCATTTTTTAATTTTATTCCTAATTTACTTCTTCAATCTATCTTACAGGGTGGCCGCGAAACTTTATTTTCATAATTGTCTGACTTCTCCCGGCTTTTTTTCTCGCCATCAATATTTAAAGACCTGAATTCTTACTTTCTTGTCAAAAGTGACAAATTTCAGTAGTATAGCAGCCGCACTTCTGGGGCAGGGTTCTGTTCCGAACTAAATATCGGTAAAACAGTATCTGGTTACTTACCGACAGTCGATAATGGTTCGTCCGTGCTTAGATACCATCAATCGATAATTTGTTACAGGATATAGATTGCGCCACAGTCAAGTCAGTTAAATTGGCGGTAAATTCAACCTTGCGCGTGGAAAATTTGAATTTGTAACAGGGACAGCAAATTTAAAAGTTTAACCTAAGTAGGAACCTGCCTATTCGGTCGGTGATATTGTAGGAATCTGCATTGCCTTAATCGATAACGTAGATTTTCCCCTGATTTCCAGGTTTTCCCTGAACTGCGGCCACCCTGAATCTTACCGATTTTCTTTACAATTAGTTGCATTACTTATTTATATTTTCATTTAAAAATATTGGTTTTTGGATTTTAAACTTCAGACACAAATTAAAACGAAAAATTAGATTTTTTTGTAGCATTTAAAAGAAGCTGGATATAAAACTCACGCAATAGGTAAATGGCATCTAGGATATCATCGTCAGGAATATACGCCAACGTTTAGAGGATTTGATTCTCATTTTGGATACTGGAATGGTCTTCAGGATTATTATTCTCACATAGTCCAATCAACAGTGAGTATTTTACTATTTTCATGAAATTAAAAAAAAAAATTTTAATAATTTAATTAGGAATAAATAAACATAAACAAAAGTAGTTTAATGATATGTCTCGAACATCTCACAATCATTGCTGTTAAAAACCTGATTGGCTTTTCATCTACAGGTAATCCATTCTAATAAAAAAATTCTAGAAAACCTTATGAGAATTGAGAAACAGTAGTACAGCTATGGCAGTACTGGAACACTTAGTTCAGAACGATGGTAAATCTGCATTACCGACCGATGGTAATTACCTTATGTTGGTAACTTAGAATAGAACAGAACCTTGCTCGGTCGGTAAGTGTTCCAGTACCGCCATAGCTATACTACTAGAAACTACTAGAAATTTGAAACTACTATTCAAATTGTAATTTTTCTTTCGAACCAAATTTCCTTTGTTTACAATAACCGATTTCCGGTAAACAATGTGAACATAACCTAAAATTGTTTAAAATTGCAAACCTTTGAAATCTATATCGATATTTCCAGTGAAAGCCGCTAGCTTAACCTAAAATTGTACACAAATTTCTTTAAAATCTAATGATTTTTTACTAAAACTGCCAATTTCCTCTAAAGGGGATTTACGATTTCGAAACAATTTAAGGTTATGTTCACAAAAATCATTAAATGTCAAAGAAGTTTCAAAATTTTTGCACAATTTAAGTTTATGTTATGTGAGTGTTTTTCGTATTTTTAATTACAAAAGTTTTAGGATTTTTCAGATTTTTTTATACCTAAAATTGGTACTTTAAAGAAAATATCATTGGCTTTTAAAGAAGATAACAATTTTTGAACAATTTTAGGTTATGCTTGCGTTTTTACAAGAGGATTCACAATCTCATATGATTTGTTCTTACGTTAGTGCTTTTCATCTGATACTGCTATTGTTAATAAAAAATCATTAGATATCTAAGAATATTTACAATAATTAAAAAATAATAGGGTATGTTTGCGGGTTTCACTGGGAAACGATTATTTTAAACAAGACGAAATTAAAATCACAATTTTGAACAATTTTAGGTTATGTTAGTCTTTTTTGTTAATAATTTTCTATGGGATGAGGAAAATATATCCCAGCCTGTTTATCGCCTATCTCCCTGTATCTCTTTCTATCTCTTCTCATCCCTTTCCTATCTACTTCTATCCCTTTTTATCCCTTATGTATCTACCAGCCACCTCTATCTCTTTTTGTCGTTGTTTTATCCACTCGTATCTTTTTCTATCACTCCAATATAATCATCTATATTTTCTCATCTTTTTATCAATCCATGTTCACGCCTATCTCTTTCAATTCCCTCTTTCCTATCCTAGCCTATCGCTCTACTATCCACCTCTTTCTTTTTCTATCCCCTTGTCAATCCACATTCAATCCTATCTCTTTCCACCCCCTCTTCCCTACACCAAATCATCTCTCTCCTATACACGTTTATCTTTTTATATCTCTTTGTCAATCCACATTCACTCCTATCTCTTTCCATCCTCTCTTTCCTATTGCAGCTTGTCTCTCCACTACTCACCTCTATTTTTTTCTATCTCTTCATCAATCCACAATCGCTCCTATCTCGTTTAATCCCCTCTTTACTCTCACTGCCTACCTCTTCAATATCTACCGCTATATTTTCCTATCTGTTTGTCAATCGAGATTCACTTAAATCTCTTTTAATCCTCTCTTTCCATCCTAGCCTATCTCTCTACTATCAATGTCAATCGAGATCTACTTTCATCTCTTTTAATCCTCTCTGTCCAACCTAGCCTTTCTCTTCGCTATAAAACTTTATCTTTTTGACAATCCAGGTTTTCGCCTATCCTTTTCAATCCTATTTGTGCAATCCCTGCATATCTTTCTCCTATACACGTTTATCTGTTTCTATCTTCTTGTCAATTCAGATTAACGCCTATCTCTTTTCTTTTTCCTGTCATAGCTTATCTATCTACTATCTACCTCTCTCTTTTTCTATCCCTTTCTCAATCCACATTCACTCCTATCTCTTTCCATCTCCTCTTTCTTATACCAGCCCATCTCTCTCCTATCCACGTCTATCTTTTTATAACTCTTTGTCAATCCACATTCTCTTCCCATCCCCTCTTTCCAATCTCAGCCTGTCTCTCCACTATCCTCCTCTATCTTTTTCTATCTCTTTGTCAATCCACATTCACGTCTATCTCTTCCAATCCCTTGTTCCCGATCCTAGCCTATCTCTCTACTATCCACCTCTTTCTTTTTCTACCCCTTTGTCAACCCACGTTTATTCCTATCTCTTGCAATCCCCTCTCTACTATCACTGCCTATCTCTTCAATATCCACCACTATCTTTTCATATCTCTTTCTCAATCGAGTTTCACTCTCATCCCTCTTAATCCTCTCTTTCCAACCTAGTATTTCTCTTCGCTCTTAACCTTTATCTTTTCCTACCTCTTCAACAATCCAGATTTTCGCCTATCTTTTTCAATCCCATTTCTTCAATCCCTGCATATGCTTCTCTCATCCACGTTTATCTCTTTCTATCTTCTTGTAAATTCAGATCTCTTTCATCCTCTTTTCTAACCAAGCCTATCTCTCTATTATCCACCTCTATCTTTTTTGATTCCTTTGTCAATCCTCATTCGCTCCTATCTCTTTCCACACCCTCTTTTCTATACCAGACCATCTCTCTCCTATCCATGTCTATCTTTTTGTATCTCTAGGTCAATCAACATTTTCTTTTCATCCCCTCTTTCCTATCCCAGCCTGTCTGTCCAGTATCCAACTCTATCTTTTGCTATCTCTTCATCAATCCACATTCACGCCTATCTCTTTCAATCCCATCTTCCCGATCCTAGCCTATCTCTCTACTATCCACCTCTTTATTTTTCTATCCCTTTGTCAATCCACATTCAGTCCTATCTCTTTCCACCCCCTCTTTCCTACAGCAGACTATTTCTCTTCTATTCACGTGTATCTTTTTCTATCTCTTTGCCAATCAACATTCTCTTTACATCCCCTCTTTCCTATCCCAGCCTGTCTTACCACTACCCACCTATATATTTGCCTATCTCTGTATCAATCCACACTCTCTCCCATCTCTTTTAATCCCCTCTTTACTCTCACTGCCTATCTCTTCAAAATCTACCGCTATCTTTTCCTATCTCTTTGTCAATCGAGATTTACTCTTATCTCTTTTGATCCTCTCTTTCCAACCTAGCCTTTCTCTTCGCTATAACCCTCTATCTTTTTCTATCCTATTTTTTTCAATACCTGCATATCCTTCACTCGTCCACGTTTATCTGTTTCTATTTTCTTGTCAATTACATAAGATCTCTTTCATCTTCTTGTCAATTCAGATCTCTTTCATCCTCTTTTCTAACCAAGCCTATCTCTCTATTATCCACCTCTATCTTTTTCTATTCCTTTGTCAATCCTCATTCACTCCTATCTCTTTCCACACCCTCTTTTCTATACCAGACCATCTCTCTCCTATACACGTCTATCTTTTTATATCTCATGGTCAATCCACATTCTCATTCCTATCCCAGCCTGTCTCTCCAATATTCACGACTATCTTTTTCCATCTCTTTATCAATCCACATTCGCTCCTGTCTCTTTCAATCCCCTCTTTAAAATCACTGCTTATCTCTTCAATATCCAATCTTTTGTAATCCCCTCTTGCCAAACTAGCTTTTCTCTTCGCTATCAACCTCTATCTTTTTCTATCTCTTTGACAATCCAGATTTTTGTCTATCTTTTTCAATCCTTGCATATCCTTTTTCTATCCACGTTTATCTCTTTGTTTCTCTACGATTATCTCTTTTAATCTCTTCTCTATCCCAGCCTATCTCTTCTTTATCTACGATTATCTCTTTTGATCTACTATTTAATTCAGATTGACGCCTATCGTTCTGAATCTCCTTTTCTCTATATCTGCTAACCCCTCACCTATCCACATAGTTCTATCTCTTTCTATCACACCATTCCTATCTCTTTAATTCCAGTAGGGAGACTTGTTTATTATTAAAAATTATTGTTTTTCAACAGATGGAGAAATATCGAGGATTTGATATGAGGAGAAATATGAGTGTGGCATGGGACACAGCAGGAAAATATTCAACGGATCTATTCACAGAAGAAGCGATCCGATTAATTGATGAACATGATCAAAGAAATCCGATGTTCATGTACTTGGCTCATTTAGCACCTCATACTGGAAATCAAGATGCTCCTTTCCAAGCTCCAGATGAGGAAATTGCAAAGTTTGCTCATATTCAGGATCCAGAACGAAGAATTTACGCAGGTATTTCGGAAATTCCAAAATATTCCAGAGTATTTAAAAATATTCGAGAATTCCAGAGTAATTAACAAAATTGTTGGTTCCTCTAGAACCATATCACCATGTGATATAGGAGGAACAAAAAATTATCTGCCACAGCCTCAGTGACGTAATTGGTGAACGCTCCACTCATAGTGGCGTATCAGGTTCAAATCCGGGCTGAGGCAGATTTTTTTTCGTTTCACTAAAAATAATAGACCAGTAATCGACACTATTTAATATTTAACAAACGAAAATATTCTAGAACATTCCAGGATATTTTCAAAAACTTTAGAAATTTTTTTAATATTCTGGAATGATCTAGAATAATAAAAAAATTTACGGAACATTCTATTTTAGAGATTTTAGTCAATTTTAATATTAATAATAATAAAATTGAGAAATATGCCAGAAGATTCAAGAAGAGTCCAGAATATTGCAAAAGTCTAGAATTATCTCGAACATTTTAGAACAGTCTAAAAAATTCCAATTAATTTCAGATCTCTTGAGGAGAGTACATTCTGTGATATTCCAAAATATTCTAAAAAAGTCGAGAAAATTCCAGAACTTTAAAAAAATGAAAGAACATTCTTCAGAAAAAGTCTAGAATTATCTAGAACATTTTGGATCACTCTAAAAAATTCCCATTCATTCCAGATCTTTCCAGAAGAGTACATTCTGGAAAATTGCAAAATATTCTCAAAAAGTCAAGAAAATTCTAGAATTTTCGAAGAGTTTAACAAAAAAAGACAATTTTTCAAAAAATCCGAGAATGCTCTAGAATATTCTAGAAAATTCAAAAATATTCAAATCATTCTACAGCATTCCAGCAAATCCAAAAACAGAAAATAGCTAGTTTAAAAAACTTGATAAATTTGTAGTAAATTAATATAATTTGAAAATAAAAAGAATATTTTAAAAATTAAGGTCTTGAATAATTTTAAATACATTTTTTTAGCAATGGTCTCAAAATTGGATCAAGGTGTTGGGGACGTTGTTGCTGCATTGAGAAGATGCGACATGCTTAAAAACAGTATAATCATTTTTATGTCTGATAATGGAGCTCCTACGATGGGAATTCATAGCAATCGGGGTAGTAATTTTCCTCTCCGTGGGGTAAGTTATTTAATTTATTTTAATTTTTTAATCACAGACCAAAGGATATAATAAACAATTAGTAAAATTAGACGAGATGTGCCTACGAAAAAGGGTTTCGTAGCCTATTAGGTCGTTCAAATATAGTCTCAAATCTTGTCTCAAATCTCGTCTCGTCTTGAATCTCGTCTCGAATCTTGTTTCAAGTCTTGTGTCGCCTCGAACCTTTTTTCTCTCGAATCTCAGCTCGAATCTCGTCTTTAATCTTGTCTCGAACTTTTCTCGAATCACGTCTCGAAACTTGTCTCGATTCTCGTCACGAATCTTGTCTCGAATCTCGTCTATAATCGTGTCTTGATTCACGTCTCGAATCTTGCCTCGAATCTTGTTTTGAATCTCGTCTCGTATCTTGCCTCGAATCTCGCCTCCAATCTTGCCACGAATCTCGTTTTGAATCTCGTTTTGAATCTCGTCTTGAATCTTGCATTGAATCTTGTTTTGAAGCTCGTCTCGTATATTGTCCCGAATCTCGTCTTGAATCTCGTCTCGAACCTCGCCTCATATCATATTGTCTCGAGTCTATTCTCGAATCTCGCCTCGAATCTATTATCGAATCTCGTCTCGAATCTATTCTCGAATCTCGTCTCGAGTTTCGAGCTTGTCTTAAATCTTGCTCTAAATCTCATCTCATATCTCGTCTCGAATATCGTCTTGGTCTCGCTGACAATCTTGTCTCGAACCTTGTGTTGAATCTCGTCTCGGACCTTGTCTCGAATCTCATATCTAATCATGTCTTGAATCTCGTGTCGAATCCTGCTTCGAATCTTGTTTTGAATCTCTTCTTGTATCTTGTCTTGAATCTCGCCTCCAATCTTGTCTGGTATTTCGTCTTGAATCTTGTCTCAAATCTTGCCACGAATCTCGTTTTGAATCTAATCTTGAATCTTGCCTTGAACCTTGTTTTGAATCTCGTCTCGTATCTTGTCCCGAATCTCGCCTTGAATCTCGTCTCGAATCTCGTCTCGAATCTATTTTCGAATCTCGTCTCGAATCTATTCTCAAATCTAGGCTCGAATCTAGTCTCGAATCTAGTCTCGAATCTATTCTTGAATCTCGTCTCGAATCTATTCTCAAATCACGTCTAGAATCTGGTCTCGTATCATGTCTTGAATCTCGTTTCGAATCCTGCTTTGAATCTTGTTTTGAATCTCTTCTTGTATCTTGTCTCGAATCTCGCCTCCAATCTTATCTGGTATTTCGCCTTGAATCTTGTCTCAAATCTTGCCACGAATCTCGTTTTGAATCTCATCTTGAATCTTGCCTTGAATCTTGTTTTGAATCTCGTCTCGTATCTTGTCCCGAACCTCGTCTTGAATCTCGTCTTAAATCTCGCCTCGAATCTCGTCTCGAATCTATTCCCGAATGTCGTCTCGAATCTATTTTTGAAACTCGTCTCGAACCTATTCTCGAATCTTGTCTCGAATCTATTCTCGAATCTCGTCTCGAATCTATTCTCGAATCTCGTCTCGTTTCGAATCTGGTCTCAAATCCCGTCCCGAATCTTGTCTCGAATCTTTTTTTGTCAAAAGACTCGAAGTTGTCTCGAATCTTGTCTCGAATCTTGTCTGAAAGCTTGCTCTGATTCTCGTCTCGTATCTTGTCTCTAATATCGTTTTGAATCTTTTATGTATGTTGAATTTTCAACAAAAAAGTTCAGTTTTAACCAAAAAGACGAATTTTCTACAAAACAGTTCAATTGTCAATAAAACATGTCATAGTTAATATTTCAACAATAATTGTTATTAAAAATAAAAAATATCCATTTTCAACAAAAAATTGAATAGTTACATTTTCAGTTTGAAAAAATAATAATTCTCAACCAAAAAGAAAAACCAATTTTCAACAAATTACTTGAATTTTCAATCAGAGAGATGAATTTTCAACTAAAATTATTAATCTGAACAAAAAAAAAATTGATTTTTTCAATAAAGGTTGTTTAACTTTCGAACAACTAGATGAATCTTCAACCAAAAAAGATGAATTGTGAACGAAAAATGCAAAAGTTGATATTTCATCCAAGAATTATTTTTATTTCTATTTTTAAGATTAGGTTTCCAACAAAATAGCAGAATATTTCAAACAACCGAAATGAATCCTGAACAAAAATATATTAGATATTTAAAATAATAAAAATAAAAAATATCAACTTTAAACCAAAAATAGTTGGATTTAGTTATTGATTTATATTAATTCAGTTCTCATTTCAGCGAAAAAACGAGAAGAAAGGGAAGTTTATTGAAAACAGAGGAAAAAGGGGGAAATATGTAAAAAAGGGGAAAAGAGGGGAATCGGAAAAGATTGTGAAGAGAGTCAAAAATAAAAATAATTTTAGGATTTCAGTATTATTGTATAGAAAAATAAATAAAAATGTTCAAAAATCTATATTTACCAGATAAAACAAACGCCTTGGGAAGGGGCAGTCCGAGGAGTTGCAGCGATTTGGAGTCCCTTGATCCAAAATCCAAAAAGAGTTTCCAATCACCTGATGCACATCGCCGATTGGCTCCCCACTTTATACTCTGCTGCAGGTAATTTTTTAATTTGATTTAATTTAATTTAATTAACAAGATCGCTAAAAAACTTAATTTTTAAAATTCCCTGACTTTTTCCTGATTTTTCCCTGCCCAATTTTTCATTTTCCCTGACCCTTAATATTCAAAAAGCAGCATTTTAATCTTGTAACATGTTTAACATAAAATCTTTTATAATCGGAATAAAACAATATTTGAGATTAAAAGTTTATTTATTTCAGTCAAAAAGATGGCTTTTTAACAAAATAGTTACATTTTCAACAAAATAGTTTAATTTTTTATCAAATGGTCGAATTTTTAAACCAAAAAGTTTTAACTTTATCTAAAAACTGTTGCTTTTTCAAGAAAAATAGTTAAATTATCAAGCCAAAAGACGAATTTTTAAAAACAAATTTCAACCAAAAAGATTGAGTTTCTACAAGAAAAGACGAATTTGCCACAAAATGATATACATTTGCAAACGAATAGTTGAATTTTCAACTAAAAAAGATGTTTTTTTGCTAAAAATGGAATGGTCAGTTAAAAAAATTAATTTTCACAAAGAAACGGATTTTTGATAAAATAGTCAAATTTTTAATCAGCGAGATCAATTTTCAACCAAAATGATGAATTTTCCAATCATAAAGACGAATTTTCAACATAATAAACATTTTTCAGTCAAGAAAAAAAATGATCCAAATTGTTGAACTTTCAAGCCAAGAGACGAATTTTCTTTTGAACCGTTAAATTTTTAACCCGAAAAAATGAATTTGAAAAAAAAAGAAGAAGAAGAGATTTCAAACCCAGAAGAGCAGTTTTCTATAAAAAAGACGAATTTCCAACTAAAAAAGATCAATTTTCAACAAAAAATGCAAAAGTTAAAAAAAGAGTTTAAAAAATTAATTTTCAACCAAAAATAAAAACGAATTTTTGACAAAATAGTTACAATTTCAACCAAAGAGATAAATTTCCAAATAAAATTATAACTCATCTACTGAAATAGTTGAATTTTTAGTTGAAAAAATTAAATTCCAACTAGAGATGAATCTTCAACTAAAACGATAAATCTTCAACAAAAAAAAACTGAATCTTCAAGAAAAGAGTTCAACATTCAACCAAAGGGTTGAATTTTCAACTAAAAAAGAGAAATTTTCAACAAAAAATGCAAAAGTTAAAAAAAGAGTTTAAAAAATTAATTTTCAACCAAAAATAAAAACGAATTTTCCACAAAATAGTTATAATGTCAACCAAAGAGATAAATTTTCAACTAAAATTATAAATCCTCAACTGGAATAGTTCGATTTTCATTTGAAAAAATTAAATTTCAACTAGAGATGAATCTTCAACTAAAACGATAAATCTTTAAAAAATAAAAAATAAATAAAATAACTGAATCTTCAAGAAAAGAGTTCAACATTCAACCAAAGGGTTGAATTTTCAAATAAAAAAGAGACATTTTCAACGAAAAAAGAGAACTTTTCAACCAAAAATGGAATAGTTACATTTTCAATGAAGAAAATCAATTCTGAAAAGAAAAAAAATAATTTTGATTAAAATAGTTAAATTTTCAACCAAAAGGATGAATTTTCAACTAAAAAAATTCATTTTTTACAAAGTGGTTCAATTTTCAACCAAGTAGTTGAATTTTTGACCAAGAAAGATGACTTTCAAAAATTAGTTTAATTTTCAAGAAGGTAATTAAGATTTTAAGAAAAAAGTTGGATTTTTAAACCAATAGTTGCATTTCGAACTATAAAATAGATTTTCAAACAAAAATTAAATAGTTAAATTTTTAGTCATAAAATTAATTTTAAACTAAAAAAACAACGAATTTTCAACTAAAATTATGACTGTTCAACTGGAATAGTTAAATTTTCAATTAAAAAAATTAATTTTAAAAAAAATCAGTTGAATCCGACAAAGTTGAATCCTCAAGTAAAAAAGATTAATTTGCAACCGAAAAGTTATATTTTCATCCAAAAAAGATTAAATTACTATTAAAAGAGGAGAATTTTTTAACGAAAAAGACGAATTTTTAAAAGGAAGAATTGAATTTTCGACTATGAAAGATTTGAATTGAATTTTCAACGCCAAAATATGAATTTTCAATAAAAAGTTAATTTTCTACCAAACTAATTAAATTTTCAAACCAAAAAGACGAATTTCGAACAGAACAGCTGAATGTGTAACAAAATGAATTAATTTTTATCCAAATTGTTCAATTTTCGAGCAGAAAATACAAATTTTCTACATAAAATTTGATTTTTCAACCCGAAAATGTGAACTTTCAACAAAAAATTTAATTTTCAACCAAAACAGATTAATTTTTCACTAGACAGTTGCATTTTTAACCAAAGAAAGATGAAACTCCTACAGAAAAAGAAGAATTTTTAAACCAAAAAGTTGAGTGTTTAACAAAATAGATAAATATTCAGTCAAAAAAATTTGGTAGTCAAGTAAAAAAAATGTCAATCAAATTGCTGAATTTTCAAGCAGAAAATGGAAAAATTAAATTTTCAGTAAAAAAGATTACATTTCAAGAACAAAAAAAAAATGAATTTTCAACAAAATAAGCATATTTTAAACCAAAGAGATGAATTTTCAACTAAAATTATGAATTTTCCAACCAAGTCAATGAATTTTCAACCATTAAAGATTTTTTCAGTCAAGAAAGAAACAAATTCATTCAAATTGTTGAAATTTCAAGCCAAAAGAAGAATGTAAAAAAAAACAGGAAAGTTACATTTTCAGTTAAAAAATTAATTATAAAGAAAAAAAAACTAATTTTGCACAAACTAGTTAAATTTTAAACGTTAGAGATGAATTTTTAAATTGAATGATGAATTTTCCAACAAAAAAAAAAAAACGAAATTTCAAGTAATAAAAATTTTTCAGTCAAGAAAGAAAAAGAATCATCCAAATTGTCGAATTTTTTAGCTTTATTTAATTTTTCTTAAATACTGGAAAGATACATTTTTATTTATATAAAATTAATGTAAAAAAAACGAATTTTCACAAAATAATAAAAGTTTTAATCTAAGGAATGAAACTTTAATTAAAGAAAATTAAATTTTAACCAAAATTAATCAATCCTCAACCAAAAATAGATGAATTTTCAGCTAATAATGTAAGAGTAGATATTTCAACCCAAAAATATTTTTATTTTCATTTAAAAACAGTTAAATTCAACTAAAAAAAGATGAAGTTTCAACAAAATAGGTGAGTCCTCTGCCAAAGAAAATTAATTTTTATACAAAAATATTAAATTTCTACTAAAACATGAATTTTTAAACCAAAAAGACAAATTTTCAAAAGTAATAGTTTTTAATTTAATTTTCAACCAAGAAAGATTACAGTTACATTTTTGACGTCGAAATGAACATTTTCAACAAAATTGTTGAAACCTCAACCAAAGAAAATTAATTTTTATGACAAAGAAAATTAATTTCTACTAAAAAAATGACTTCTTAAAACAAAGTGACGACTCTTCAACATAAATAGTTTTCAAATTAAAACGGTTGAATCCTCTACAAAAAAAAAATTAATTTCCATACAAAAATATTAAATTTCTACCAGGACAGATGAATTTTTAAACCAAAAAGACGAATTAAAATTTTTTTTTTAAATTTAAATTCCTATCAAGAAAGATAACTTGGTACAGCATACTGCATATCGTATCATACTGTATCAGAGTGTATGATATTGTTTCGTATTTTATCGTATTGCATCACATTGTATCATGATGTATTATATCGTATGGTAATGTATCATACTGTATCATATTGTATCATATTACATCATATTGTATCATATTGTGTCATATAGTGTGATAGTGTATCATATTGTTTCATACTGTGCGATATTGTGCAATATTGATCATATTGTATCGTATTGCATCATGTTGTATCGCATTGTATGATACTGTATCATATTTAATCATATTACATGATATTGTATCATATTATATATTGTATCACATTGTATCATATTGTATCGTATTGCACCATATTTCATCATATTACATCATAGTGTATGATAGTGTATCACATTGTATGATGTTGTATCACATTGTATGGTATTGTATCATATTGTATAATGATGTACCATATTGTATCATATTTTATAATAGTGTATTATATTGTATGATATTGTATCAGATTGTATGATTTTGTATCATACTGTATGATGTGCCATATTGTATCATATTTTATAATACTGTATGACATCGCATGATATTGTATGATATTGTATCATATTATTTTATGATGTATTGCATTGTATGATATTGTATGATACACGGTTATATTGTATGGCACCTACTGTATAACATTATATCGTATTGTATGATTCACTGTAATATAGCATGATAATATATGATAATGTATTATACTGATGTAGAGAGAGACAGAGAGAGATAGAGAGAAGGGGTGAGAGGGGGTCGTGCGGTCGTACGGTCGTACAGTCGTGCGGTCGTACGGTCGTACAGTCGTGCGGTCGTACGGTCGTACAGTCGTACAGTCGTGCGGTCGTGCGTTTTTTTCAATTCACTCCCATCCCAAATTCACTAGCGCACAGTGGGATGAAATCAAAAAACGAGGTTCAAAATAACTTGTAGCTGACAATTCTTAACCAATTTTTGATTTTTTTTTCAGAAAAATTCAGCATTAAATTTTGAAGAGATTTATGTGGCCTGATTTTTTAATTTTTTTTTGTTTAAACTTTTATGTTAATGCAAAGAGTCAATAAAAAGTCGATTTTTTCGTTTTTTTTGTTTATCTTCGTGAAAAAATTTTTTCCATGATCAGCATTGCCAGAATTTATGCACGGGGGTAGTTGAAAGCAAAAAAAAGTTAGGACATTGTTAAGTTGATTGTTATAAACAAATTAACTTAACAAATAGTCTACACTATTGATTCTTCGTTTGCAAAGTAAATTTTTGCGTTAAAATTACTTGCTTTTAACGAAAAAATAATACCCGATCATAAAAATTTGACACCCGATATTTTTTATTAATTTTATAAACAAATTATATAAACAAATGCCTAGTGTGGACATTTAAAGGCAAAGAAAAATCGTTTTTTCTCTTAATTTTTCTCAAATTATATCGCCAGTGATATTTAATGATGGAAAATTATCATCCGATATTTTTTATTAATTTTATAAACAAATTGTATAAACAAATGCTTAGTGTGGACATTTAAAGGCAGAAAAAAATCGTTTCTTCTTTTAATTTTTCTCAAATTATATCTCCAGTGATGTTTAATGATGGACAATTATCTTTCGGTATTTTTTATTGACTTTATAAACAAATTATATAAACAAATGCCTGGTGTGGACATTTAAAGGCAGAAAAAAATCGTTTTTTCTCTTAATTTTTCTCAAATTACATCTCCAGTGATGTTTAATGATGGACAATCATCTTTTGATATTCTTTATTAATTTTATAAACAAATTATATAAATAAATACCCAGTGTGAACATTTAAAGGCAAAAAGAAATCGGTTTTTCTCATAATTTTCGTAAAATTATGTTGCCAGTGATGCTTAATGATGTAAAATTATCATCCGATATTTTTTATTGATTTTATAAACAAATTAAATAAACAAATGCCCAGTGTGGACATTTAAAGGCCGAAATAAATCGCTTTTTCTCTTAAATTTCCTTAAATTATGTCGCCAGTGATATTTAGTGATGGAAAATTATCATCCGATATTTTCTATTAATTTCATAAACAAATGATATAAACAAATGGCCAGTGTGGACATTTAAAGGCAGAAAGAAATCTTTTTTTCCCCAATTTTCCTTACATGATGTCGCCAGTGATGTTCAATGATGGTAAATTATCATACGATATTTTTTATCAATTTTATAAACAAATTATTCAATCAGATTTATAACTTGATCATTTAGAGGTCGAAGAAAATTCTTTTTTCCTCAAATGATGTCGCCAGTGAGGTTTAATGATGGAAAATTATCATCCAATAATTTTTATCAATTTTGTAAACAAATGATATAAACAAATACCTAGTGTGAATGTTTAATGGTAGAAAACATTTGTTTTTTCGCAAATAGCCTCAAAGTATGTTGCTAGTGATGTAATTGTTTGGCCTTATCTGAGATAAGGAGCCATTTGTTCATATAATTTGTTTATGAAATTAATAAAAAATTTGGGATGATAATTTTCCATCACTAAACATCACTGGTGACATAATTTGTGAAAATTAAAGAGAAAAAGCGATTTCTTTCGGCCTTTAAATGTCCACACTGGGCATTTGTTTATATAATTTGTTTATAAAATCCATAAAAAATATCGTATGATAATTTTCCATCATTAGGCATCACTGGCGACATAATTTTAGGAAAACTATGAGAAAAAACGATTTCTTTTTGCCTTTAAATGTTCACACTGGGCATTTATTTATATAATTTGTTTATAAAATTAATAATAAATATCGGATGATAATTTTTAATCAATTAATATCACTAGCGATATAATTTGAGGAAAATTAAGGGAAAAAACGATTTTTTTCTGCATTTAAATGCCCACACTAGGTATTTGTTTATATAATTTGTTTATAAAATTAATAAAAAATATCGAATGTCAAATTTTTATGATCGGGTATTATTTTTTCGATAAAAGCAAGTAATTTGAAAGCAAAATTTTACTTTGGAAACGAAGAATCCATATTGCAGACAATTTGTTAAGTGAATTTGTTTATAACAATCAACTTAACAATGTCAGAATTATTTTTTGCTTTCAACTACCCCGTGCATAAAGTCTGGCAATGCTGATCTTAGAAAAAAAATTTTCACGAAGATAAACAAAAAAAACGAAAAAATCGACTTTTTATTCACTCTTTGCATTAACATGAAAGTTAAAAAAAAAAAATGAAAAATCAGGCCACATAAATCTCTTCAAATTTCAATGCTGAATTTTTCTGAAAAAAAAAATCCAAAATCGGTTAAGAATTGCCAGATACAAGTTATTTTGAACCTCGTTTTTTGATTTCATCCCACTGTGTAGCGTCCCAAAAGAAGTTTCACTTCAAAAGTTTCACTAAAAAAAAAGAAATTAAAAACAAGGCAAATCAAATACTAACAAAAATATCATATCAGGATGGCCACAAAATATCATTTTCAAAATTCCTTAATTTTTCCCTGCCCAATTTTTCATTTTCCCATAGAATCACATAGAATATTTTATAAACGGATACAAAAATTTCTAATAAAAATGTAAAAATTCAAAGTTTATTATCCTTGATAATTATTTAAGGGGTCTCTTATAGAAATTCCCTGACTTTTCAAGATTTTTTTTTAATATCTCTGACTTTTCCTGATTTCCAGGATTGGATCCCAAAAACTTGGGAAACATTGACGGCATGGATCTCTGGTCGACCCTGGTCTCAGAAAAAAATAATCCCCGATCCGAAATTCTGATCAACATCGACGAGATTGAAAATTACGCAGCGATACGTCGAGGGGACTTCAAATATATCATTGGTTCCACCAAAAATGGAGAACTCTGGTACGGAGAGACTGGAAGGCCTGATCAAGAAGAAGTTGAAGGTATTTCTCCAGAATATCGACCCCAGGAAGCTCTTATGAGCAAAGCAGGAATTGCAATTTCCGGATTCATCACTGCTGAACAGGTCAAGGAAATCCGAGCCTTTCGGGAAAGTAAAACTCCAGACTGGAAGCCAAAAGTCAAGATGTTGAGTCCTGAAGATGTCCTCAGGCTGAGAAGAGATGCTGAGCTAAAATGCAACATAAAGAAAGAAGATGAGGTATAATATTTTATCATTTTAAATAGAAATTTAATTATATTTTCGGACTTTTTTCACCAAAATGCTCTCGAAAGAGGGAAGATAGGGTTTAAGTAAAATTAATCTATGTTTTACATATTAAATTCAATTTGAAACGCTTTGAATTTCTAAGATTCTAAAACCTAACTATGATCTAAAATGAATCTTCAACCAAATAAGTGAATTTTTCAACAAATATATGAATTTTCTAATCAGAAGATTAATTTTCTACCAAAAAAGACGAATTTTCAACCAAAAATGGAATAGTTGAAAAATAAATAAATTTTTAACAAATTAATTATATTTTTAACCAAGTGATTGAATTTTCAACCAAGAAGATGAATTGACTACAAAGAAGATTGTTTGTTACCAGAAAAGTCGAATTTTCAACAAAATTGTTACATTTGAAACCAGAGAGATAATTTTTTAACTAAAATTATAAAAATTTATCAAAAAAAAATAATTTTTAACAAAGTAGTTCAACTTTTAGGTACGTATTTGAATTTTCTACTCGAAAATATGAATTTTAAACAAAAATATTAATTTTCAAGCGAATAGTTGAATTTTCTACCAAAAAGAAGAGTTTTCAAACAAGAAGATTAATTTTCTACAAAAAAGGTGAATTCTCAAACCTAAAATATGTTCTTTTAATAAAAAAGTTAATTTTTAACCAAACTAATTTAATTTTCAACCGAGAAAGAACAGATTATTAACAAAATAATTCAACCAAATCGTTACATTTTTTACCAAAATAGTGGAATTTTCTAAATAACTGTTGAATCTTCAACCAAATAGTTGAAGTTTCTACCAAATTGTATAATATTCGAGCAAAAAATACGAATTTTCTACAAAGCAATTGAATTTTCAACCGAGAAATGTTAATTTAAAAAAAATTTTAATTTTCAACCAAATAATGTAATTTTTATCCCAAAAAGAAGAATTTTGCAGAAAAAAAGTTAATTTTTAAGCAAATTGTTAAATTTTTTTACCAAAATAGATGAATTCTCTATAAGACGAATGAATTTTCAAACAAAAAGTTAACTTCTAACCGAATAGTGTAACTTTCTACCAAAGTGTTCAATTTTAGAACCAAAAAGACGAATTTTCTACAAAGCTGTTGAATTTTCAACTAAAAAATATAAATTTCTAACAAAAAATGTAATTTTTATCCCAAAAAGACGAATTTTCAAGAAGATAGTTAATTTTCAAGTAAACAGTTAAATTTTTTACCAAAATAGATAAATTCTCTGTAAGACAGTTTAATTTTCAAACAAAAAGTTGATTTTTAACCAAATAGTTTAACTTTCTACCAATTGTTTAATTTTAGAACTAAAAAGAAAATTTTTTTACAAAGCGGTTGAATTTTCAACCCAAAAATATAATTTTTTAACAAAAAATATCGATTTTCAACCAAATAGTATAATTTTTAACCCAAAAAGACGAATTTCAAATAAAACCGTTAAAGTCTCAACCATTATTATAGCTTTTAAGAAAATTATAGATTTTTCGAATTTTCAATTAAAAAAGATACGTTTTCAACCAAAAATTGGACAGTTAAATCAAAAACAGATGTATTCAGCCAAAAAAAAAAACGAATTTTCAACGGAGAAAGATTTTTCAGGCAAAAGAGAAAAAAATATCACAGACTAGTTAATTTTCAACAACAAAAAAAAGAATTTTCAACCAAGGAGATTAATTTCCTACCAGAAAGGGAAAAATTCCAACAGAATATATGAATTGTCAACCAAATAGTTGAATTTTCAAATAAAAAAAACAAATTTATAACCAGCCAAAAATTTCCCTTCCCACACTTCAAACTTCGCTTCTCGTCCCTTCATCCTCATCCCTCACTTCCCCTCACTTCCCCTCTACTTACTTCCCGCACCCTCTCATTTCCCCACCTGTTATTTACCCTACTTCTCCTCCCCTAATTTACCATCACTTTCCTTAATTCCCCTACCCTCACTTCCTCTAACTTTCTCTGCGTTCCCTCCCCTAATTACACTTCTCTCTCCTTCCCTCATTTCTTCTGACAAACTGACCCCTAATTTCCCCTTAGGTATCCTACTTTCCCTTCTCCATTCTCCCTACTTCCCCTTCCCTCATTTCCTCTACTCTCCTTCCTTCAATTTGCCCTCCTTCCCCTTTACCCATTTCCTCTTATTCCCCTCCCCTCATTTCCGCTACTTCCCCTTCTATCATTTCCCCCACGTCTCTTGCTTTCCCTTATTTCCCATCACTCCCCCTCCCCTTATTTCCACACACTACCCAACACTCCATTTCTCTTCACTCTTCCTAACTTTGTGCCCTTACTTCCCTACCCCTTATTTCTCCTGCTTCCTCTCTTTCCAATTTCCAAACCAATTTCCTCTCACTTCCTTTACTTCCCCTCCCATAACTTCCCCTACTCCCCTTCCCTTATTTCCACTCACTTCTCCACCCTTTATTTCTCCTCACTCCTCTCACTGCATGCTCCTACTTCCTCACTACTTATTTCTCCTACTTGCCCTCTCCCAATTTCTTCTACTTCCTCACTTCAAATTTCCTTCCACTTCCCCTACTCTCATCCACTTATCACCACTCACTTCCTCAGCTAACACTTCTCCTCCCTCACTTCCTTTTCCCAGCCGTCACTTCCCCTTCCACACTCACCCGCACTACCCTACTAGCCCTACCCTCACATCCTCTAGTAATCTAGTTCCCTGCTCCACATTTCCCCCCACTTACTCCCAGGACGACCAAATTTCCCCTTACTTTTCTTATTTCTCCTACACCCAATCCCCTCATTTCCTATCATTTTTCCCGATTTTCCTACCTTCACTTCCCATAACATTTTCTGCTTTCCCTTCCCCAATTACCCGTCCCTTCTTCTCCCTTTATTTCTCTTCACATCCCCCTCTAATTTCCCCTTACATACCATACATCTCTCATTTTCCCTTACTTCCGGTTTTTCCCGGTCAATTTTTTCAATTTTCCCGGTCAACTGAAAGTAACATATTCATTGGATTTCCAACGAAATAGTTGAATTTTCAATTAAAAAAAGACAAATTTCCATTCAAATTGTTTAATTTTTATCAAGAAAAGATCAATTTCCAACCAAGAATGGATATTGAAATTTTCAGTTGAAGGAATGAATTTTCAACCAAACTGATGAATTATCAACTAAAATGATGAATCTTTAACTGGAATAGTTGAATTTTATACCAAAAAGAAGAACTTTCAACCATAAAGATTAATTTTCTACAAAAAGGCGAATTTCTCACAAATAAGGTAAATTTTCAAACAACTAGTTTAATTTCTAAAAAAGAAAAACAATTTTCAACCAAATAGTCGAGTTTTCACCAAAAAAGATACATTTTCATCCAAAAATAGAATAGTTAGATTTTCTGTTAAAAATCTTATTCTTAACCAAAAAAAAAAGAATTTTCAGCAAAACAGTTAAATTTTCTACTGGAATAGTTTTATTTTCAGTTCAAAAAATTGATTTTCAACAAAGTAGTTACATTTTCAACCAGAGATGAATTTTCATTCAAAATGATGAATCCTCAACCAAAAAAAAATAATTTTTAACGAAAGAGTTTAACTTTAACCATGTCAAAAAAATTTTGGTAGAAAATTATCTTTTTCTTTGCAAATTAATCTTCTTTTTTTAAAATTCTTCTTTTCGTTTGAAAATTCAAGTATCTTTTAGGTTGGAAATAAAATTACATGGTTGAAAGTTAAGCTCTTTTGTTGAAAGTTAATTTTTTTGGTTGAAAATTCATCATTTTAATTCAAAATTCATTTATTTGGTTGAGTATTCCATATTTTTAGTTAAAAATTTATCTCTTTGGTTGAACATTCATTTTTTGACTAAAAATTTAATTATTCAATTTTTGGTTGAAAAATGATTTTTTTTTGGTTGAAAATTCATCTTTTTGGTAGAAATTATCTTCTTGGTTGAAAATTCATCTCTTTGGTCAAAAATTTAACTATTCTAGTTAAAAATTCATCATTTTAGTTGAAAATTCATCTTTCTGGTTTAAATTCAACTATTCCAGTTAAAGATTCACAATTTTAGTTGAAAATGTAAGTATTTTTTGAAAATTTGTTTTTTTTTGTGAAAGTTAGTTTTTTTTGTGTGGAGAGAATTTTTTTTTAAACTGAAAATTTAACTTATTCCAATTGAATATTTCATAGCTTTAGTTGAAAATTCATCTGTTTGCTTGAACATTGATTTTTTTAACTCAACATTTAATTATTTAAGTTTCGGTTAAAAATTGACCTTTTTTAGTAAAAATTAATTTTTTGTTGTTGAAAATTCACATATTCCAGTGGAAGATTCATAATTTTATTTGAAAATTAATCACTTTGATTAAAAAATGAAATATTTTCTTGAAAATCCGTTTTTTTAACTAAAAATGAATGTTTTCAACTAAAAATGTAACTATTATATTTTTTGTTGAAAATTAATATTTTTCAGTCTAAAATTTAAGTATTTGTTTCAAAATTCATTTATTTTGCAATTTTGTTCTCTTTTGTGTTAAAGGATGTTTAGAATCACCGTCATGTAGTAGTAGTATACCATTAAGCCATTTACCTTTCAGGGTAGGCGTGACACTACCCGATTTGGGTAGTGTTTTTTGGTGGATAGTTTCTTGTAGTAAATAACTACAAGTCTGGGCTCACCACACCCACGATGTGGCAACAGCACACAGTATTATTGAATGGTCACCCATCCAAGTACTAACCGCGCCCAACGCTGCTTAACTTCAGTGATCTGACGAGAACTGGTTTTTTCAGCGTGGTATATATATATATATATATATATATATATATATAATGAATTAAAATAAATGTTTGCGTTTTGCGGCAAATATGAATATGGGGCATAATTTCTGAAGTGTACCCACCTCGAAAATGAAAGTTGTCCGATCGGGCTAAAAATTGGCCCAATTGTAGTCCTATTAGATAGTACTCCTCACACCAAAAATTAATTAATTTTGATAATTATTTATCAAAGTGGAGGGGGTACAATTTTTGGGTTTTTCAAGCAAAGCCTTAGTTTCAAACGTTTGTAACTTTTTTCCTATTGCCTCAAACAAAATTTCACCTCAAATATTTTTGATAGATTTTTTCACAAACGGTTCAAAATTTGACCCGAATTTTTGAAAATCAAAAAAAAATTTGACTTTTTTTCAAATACGGGCACTTTTTTTTTTCTTCAAAATATTTTTAAAAGAAAGCTGAGATTTTTTCCTATAAGACCCCCAATTTTCAGAGTGGCAAATTAATTCGTCTTCGAGTAATAGAACGATACGTAAAGAAGATGCCGTGATAGGGCGGGTGGCGCGCGATTTACCCTAGTGCGCTCACGCCGAGGATCTTTGTGCAACGCTTTAGTGCCAGTTTTTCAAGTTAAGTAATATTATATGCTACAAGAATGACTGCTGTCTGCATTTTCAGGGTGAAATTAACAAGGCCTGCATTGCGGTCAGTGTAAAATTAATTGGGAATATGCTTTAAAAATTAGAAGTGAGAATATATATCTTTTGAATTTACCCGCGCAATTTCACTTCCTACTTCTGCCACTAGATGGCTGTCTGCCACTAGATGGTTGTCATTCTCACAAGAGAAGATAATTTTTAACAGTATAAGAAACTGGAATTTAATATTCGTATTTTACTCGCAGATTTGATCTGAAATCGAGTTTATCGAAGCAGGTTTGTACGTAAATTTATTTTATTCTTCATTTTCTCATTCTTATTCTCCTTTATCTATTATTCTCATAATTGTATTTTTGAAAAAATCGTGACTTTGGTCATTCTCTTCTAAAAAATTTTTTTTCAATTTAAAAAAAATACTTTTTGCACGATGCCCTCTGAAAAAGTGATTAAAATTTGGAAGAGTAGATTTATTAATCCTTTTCAAAAAGTGAGGCGTAAATCAACTAAGCTTAAACTCCGTTGTGTTTCCCAGGACTTGCGTTTGAAATTGCCTACACTACCAGAAGGAGCTCGAATTTGCAGTTCATGTAGATACCAACTCATCAACTCAGCGGGAACATCATCCTTGAACTTTGGAGATGTTGCAGAGCCTTCTGGTAGAAATAAGGTAGAATATGAGGATCATGAAATGATTTCTGACGATGATGAAGATCAGCTATGTGACAGCGAAGAAGATTTAGATGTCTTGGACACCAAGCTGCAGTGTGAAAACAAATATCATAAAGCTGGTGTTGAAGTACTTGATCAAATCATCGAAAAATGCAATGCCTCTAAAGATCTTCAAGAACAATTTCAACTTCTTTCGCTTGCGCCAAAATCTTGGGGACGAAGAAAACTGATGCAGGTGTTCAATACATCAGAGCGAAAAGCAAGAACTGTCAAAAAATTAGTTTCAGAGCATGGAATTCTTACGCTTCCGAATCCAAAAAGAGGAAGAGCATTGACTCCTGAAACTGAAACTCTAGTGAAAACCTTTTACGAACGCGATGACATAAGTCGAATGATGCCAGGGATGAAAGACTTTGTGTCGATCAAGAATGATGATGGAACTCGTTCACATGTTCAGAAAAGGTTACTACTGTGTAATCTCAACGAGTTATATGCTCAATTTACGTCAGAACACGTAGGCCTGAAGATCAGTATTTCGAAATTCACAAAACTCAGACCTCGTCATTGTGTTCTAGCAGGAAGCAGTGGCACTCATAATGTGTGCGTTTGCGTGCATCATGAGAATGTCAAGTTGATGTTAAATGAAATAAATATTCAACATTTAACAGAGGATACTGACATGGTGCTCACAAATTATCACGACTGTCTGGATGCTATTGTATGTCCTAACTCTTCAAGTTCCTGTCATTTAGGAGAGCGTGAAAACTGTCCAGGTACTGCGAACTTGAAAGATAACATCACAAAAGCTTTTGATGAACATTGTATAAATGAAGTGAGATTTGAAATTTGGTTACAGACCGACCGATGTAGTCTGAAAACTCTGGTAATGGATACTGATGAATTCCTAGATTATTTATGTGAAAGGCTGTTGAAATTAAAAACTCATCACTTTATTTCAAAGGAGCAATCATCTTTTTTCAAAAACCTGAAGGAAAATTTATTGCCCGGGGAGTTTTTGATTTGCTTCGATTTCGCTGAGAATTACGCATCATAATTCAGAATGCAGCGCAATCATTCCACTGGAATAACGACCAAGCTACAATATTCACTGTGGTGATTTATTATAAAAAAGATGGAGGGCTCAAGCACGTAAGTATCGCAATCATATCTGATAACTTAGCTCACGACACGGTGGCTGTTCACGAGTATCAAAAGATAATAGTAGATTACTTGAAAACTCATTTCAGGCCAAAGAAAATTTACTATTTCACTGATGGTGCAGGGCAACATTTTAAAAATAAGAGTAGCTTTGTTAATCTCCAAGCCCATGAAGAAGATTTTGGTATCCAAGCTGAATGGCACTTCCATGGTACATCTCATGGTAAGGGTGCATGTGATGGTATAGGAGCGAATATAAAGAGACAAGCAGCACGTTCAAGCTTACAATGTTCTCCGAAAAATCACATACTCACTCCCCATGCTTTGTTTCAGTGGGCAAAGAGTAACTGTAAGGAAACCGAAATTTTTTTCAGCAGCAAAGAAAATCATGCCTTAGCCACCGAATTACTGAAAGCCAGATTTGACAAAGCTGTCACTATACCAGGTACATTACAGTATCACGCTTTCATTCCCACTCAAAATGGAAAACTTCAACTCAAGAAGTTTTCGTCCTCTGAGAAATACGACATCTTCTCGAATGGCAAAAAACAGAAACCGCAAAAGAGGCCTGCAAAGAAAACAACTGTTGAAACTATCACCAAAAAATCAAACAGAAAGACACATAATATTACTATATAATATTACTTAACTTGAAAAACTGGCACTAAAGCGTTGCACAAAGATCCTCGGCGTGAGCGCACTAGGGGAAATCGCGCGCCACCCGCCCCATCACGGCATCTTGTTTACGTATCGTTCTATTACTCAAAGACGAATTAATTTGCCACTCTGAAAATTGGGGGTCTTATAGGAAAAAATCTCAGCTTTCTTTTAAAAATATTTTGAAGAAAAAAAAAGTGCCCGTATTTGAAAAAAAGTCAAATTTATTTTTGATTTTCAAAAATTCGGGTCAAATTTTGACTTTTTTCAAAAATCGTTATCACCACCAGAAAGTTTGTGAAAAAATCTATCAAAAATATTAGAGGTGAAATTTTGTTTAAGGCAATAGGATAAAAGTTACAAACGTTTGAAACTAAGGCTTTGCTTGAAAAACCCAAAAATTGTACCCCCTCCACTTTGATAAATAATTATCAAAATTAATTAATTTTTGGTGTGAGGAGTACTATCTAATAGAACTACAATTGGGCCAATTTTTAGCCCGATCGGACAACTTTCATTTTCGAGGTGGGTACACTTCAGAAATTATGCCCCATATGTTACTTTTAGTTGACCGAGAAAATTGAAAAACTTGACCGGGAAAACCCGAGAACTGTCCGGGAATTTCAAATCATCCGCCCAATCGCCACACTGATAAAGGGAAATAGGGAAAAGGATGTGGAGTCTGCATTTTATAATTTATAAATAAATTTAACTCACAACTTGAATTCTTTTTCCAGGTCGCTTGCAATCCTCTCGAATCTCCTTGCCTCTTCAACATCAAGGAAGATCCTTGCGAAAGGAAGAACCTCGCCCAAACTCGTCCAGTGGTTCTAGGAACTTTAGAACAAGCTCTTCTAAAATACAGAATTACTACAATTCCAGCTAGTAACATCGAAAACGATCCAAATGCCAATCCAATCAATTGGAACGGAATCTGGGTCAACTGGAAGGACCAAAATCCAATGAAGTTCTCTCACTTCCAGGATGAAGTTCCATCGCCCAAACTTCCAGGTTCAATAATCGCTGTTATCGCCGTAATTCTCGGTCTTCTAATCGTCGGAATTTTCACTCTGATTGGCCTCAGGTGTGCAAAGAAAAAATCTCAAAAAACAGATTCTCTTTCAGACGATGAAAACTTTCAAGGAATTGAAGAGAGAATTCCAGGTCCCGAGGATCCTTTAGACGAGAGGAGGATTTCTCAACTTTCGAAGGATTTGTCAAATTTTAAGGGAATTAGTTCCTTGAAAGACGTGGCAAGAAATGTCGATTGACAAAAAAAGAGGTACTCGAGGTCTCGTGTTTTTACCAGTATCAAAATTTGCTACGTTTCTTCCAAAAGTAGCCAAAAACGCTAGACTCCGTTCCCTTCTCTAAACACCGAGAGAAGGGAACGGAGAAAGGGAAACCAGATTATTTTCATTGAACAAGGGATTTCTTTCATTCATAGTCCTTCCAGCCATTCTCGAGAAAAGCGATTTTAAAAAATCGATATACGATCAGGTGGTAGCGCTTCGGGTTTGTAACCGACAGTCGGGGTTCGGTTCCTGCTGCCGGTGTTTTTTGCAATTTATTTTTTTTTTTTGCAATTGACTATCAAATTTATTGAAATCAAACCAAAATTTTAATTTTTAACAATTTTATTCATAGAAAATTATCATTTTTCTTTATTCAGTTGAACATTTATATTTTTGTTATTATTATTTTCATATTAGATAAAAATAATATATTTAACAATAGTGGAATAAGAATAAAGTTTGTTTTTAAAGTTATATAAATATAATTTTCCTAAGATTCTTGAAAAAAATCGAAAAGATTTTTGAAGGTTTCAGATGTGTCGAAAAAGAATCGAGAAAATTTTCAAATTTTTTTTTATTTCTCAGGATTTTACAAAATATTGGAAAAAATTCGAGTCGGTTTAGAAGATATTGAGGTCTTTTAGAATTTCGGAAGAAATTTAAAAATATTTTCTAAATCTTCGGAAATGTTTCCAAGTTTTAAAATATTTTAAGTCTCTTTAAAACTTCTAAAATTTTGAAATTCTGCAAAATTAAAAAAATTGCCTTAAGATCTTCCAGATTATTTTTTGACAACTTTGGAAATCTTTCGAAATATTTTTAAAGTTTCTCTCTGTTTTTGAATATTCTTTTAAAAATAATTTTTGAAAATAAAAAATAGTTTAAAATTTTTCCAGGAATCTAAAGAAAATTTTTCATTCCCTTGAAACCTTTCAAAATTCTTGAAATGCTTCTTTTTTCAAAACTTTCGAAAATCTAGGTGCATTTCTTCGAAATCTTTCGAAATCTTTAAATTAATTTTTTTTAACTTCTAAACTTTTAAAATCATTCGAAATTTTCTAAAGTTTTTTAAAAATGAAAAAAATTACCTTAATATCTTTCAGATTCTTTTTTGAAAAGCTTTAGAAATCCTTTTAAATATTCTCTTAAAATTAATTTGTTGAAATCAAACAGTTTTTAAATTTTCTTAGCTGTCTAAAGAATTTTTTTTATATTTCTTAAAACCTTTAAAAATTCTTAAAAATCATCTCTTTTTTCTAAATCTTCAAAAATCTACAGTAGAAAAATTTAGAAATTTTGAAAATAGGTATTTTTTATAAAATTTGTTAATCTTGCAAAGTTGCAAAATTTTGCTTAAATCTCCCAAATTCTTTTTAGAAATTTTAGGAAATGCTTTTAAATCTTTTTCAATACTCTCTTAGAATTCATTTTTCAAAATAAAAATTCATTTGAATTTTTCCCATAAATCTTAATAAAATTTTATTATTCTCTTGAATTATTTCAAAAATTTTTAATAGCTTCCAAAATTTTTTCTAAATCTTCAAAAATCTACATTTTTGACAAGTTTTATGAAATTTTCATGTCAAATTTTTTTAAAAATATTTTCGAAACTTCTGAGCCTTCTAAATATGTTTTAAAATTATTAGAACTTTTCCTAGCATTGATTTTTCAAAATAAAAAATCATTTGAGATTTCCCCATGAACACTAAAAAATTTTTATTATTCTCTTGAACCCTTTCAAAATTGTTAAAAACCATATAGATTAAAAATTTTTTTTTAAATCTACATTTTGTCAAAAAAATGTAATCTTCTCAAGATTAAAATTCTGCAAAATTAAAAGAATTGCCTTAAGATCTTCCACATTATTTTTTGACAAATTTGGAAATCTTTCGAAATATTTTAAAATTTTTTCTCTGTTTTTGAATATTCTCTTAAAATAAATTTAAAAAAAAATCATTTTAAATTTTCCTAGGAATCCGAAGCAAATGTTTCATTTTCTTGATATCTTTTGAAATTCTTAAAAAGCTTATTTTTTCAAAATTTTCAAAAATCAAGGTACATTTCTTCGAACTTTTTGAAATGTTCAAATTAATTTTTTTTGAACTTCTAAACCTTCTTAATATCTTTTAAAATTATACGAATTTTTCTAAAATTAAAAAAAAATTGCCTTAAAATCTTTCAGATTCTTTTTTGAAAAGCTTTGAAAATCTTTTTAAATATTCTCTTAAATTTAATTTGTTAAAATAAAAAATCATTTTAAATTTTCTTAGCTGTCCAAAGAAAGTTATTTAATTTTCTTAAAACATTTCAAAATTCTTACAAAGCATCACTTTTCTAAATCTTCAAAAATCTACATTCGAGAAAATTTTTAAATTTTGAAAATAAATATTTTTTATAAAAGTTTTTAATCTTGCAAAATTGCAAAATTTTGATTCAAAATCTCCGAAATTCTTTTTCGAAATTTTAGGAAATTTTTAAAAATATTTTTCTATTCTCTCTTAGAATTCATTTTTTAAAATAAAAAATCATTTGATTTTTTCCCATAAATCTTAACAAAATTTTATTATTCTCTTGAAACCTTTCAAAATTTTTAAACAGCTTAAAATTTTTTTTTAAATCATCAAAAATCTACATTTTTAATAAGTTTTATGAAATTTTCATGTCAAATTTTTTAAACAATATTTTCTAAACTTTTGAGCCTTCTAAATATGTTTTAAAGTTATTGGAACTTTTCCTAAAATTGATTATTCAAAATAAAAAATCATTTGAATTTTCTCCATGAATCCTAAAAAAATTTTATTACTCTCTTGAAACCTTTCAAAATTCTTAAAAAGTTTCTAAATTTTTCTTTTAAATTTAAAAAAATCTACATTTTGTCAAAAAAATGTAATCTTCTCAAGATTGAAATTCTGCAAAATTAAAAAAATTGCCTTAAGATCTTCCAGATTATTTTTTGACAACTTTGGAAATCTTTCGAAACATTTTTGAATTTTCACTCTGTTTTTGAATATTCTCTTAAAATAAATTTAACAACAAAATTCATTTAAAATTTTCCTAGGAATCCAAAGAAAATTTTTCATTCTCTTGATTGAATTGAAGATTTTATTATTCTCTTGAAACCTTTCAAAATTCTTAAAAAGCTTCTTTTTCAAAATTTTCAAAAATCAAGGTACATTTCTTCGAAATTTTTCGAAATCTTCAAATTGATTTTTTTTTAAACTTCTAAACCTTCTTAATATCTCTTAAAATTATTCGAATTTTTCTAAAACTGTTTAAAAATAAAAAAAATTGCCTTAAAATCTTTCAGATTATTTTTTGAAAAGCTTTGGTCATCTTTTTAAATATTCTCTTAAAATTAATTTGTTAAAATAAAAAATCATTTTAAATTTTCTTAGATGTCTAAAGAAAGTTATTTAATTTTCTTAAAACATTTCCAAATTCTTAAAAAGCATCTCTTTTTTCTAAATCTTCAAAAATCTACAGTAGAAAAAATTTAGAAATTTTGAAAATAAGTATTTTTTATAAAATTCGTTAAACTTGCAAAATTGCAAAATTTTGCTTTAAAATCTCCTAAATTCTTTTTCGAAATTTTAGGAAATTTTTTAAAATCTTTTTCAAACCTCTTAGAATTCATTTTTTAAAATGAAAAATCATTTGAATTTTTCCCATGAATCTTAACAAAATTTTATTATTCTTTTGAAACCTTTCGAAATTTTTAAACAGCTTCCAAATTTTTTTCTAAATCTTCAAAAATCTACATTTTTCTAAAGTTTTATGAAATTTTCATGTCAAATTTTTTAAAAAATATTTTCGAAACTTTTGAGCCTTCTAAATATGTTTTAAAGTTATTGGAAATTTTCCTAAAATTGATTTTTCAATATAAAAAATCATTTGAATTTTCCCCATGAATCCTTAAAAAATTGTATTACTCTCTTAAAACCTTTCAAAATTCTTAAAAAGCTTCTAAATTTTTCTTTTAAATTTAAAAAAATCTACATTTTGTCACAAAAAATTTAATCTTCTCAAGATTTCAATTTATAATTATTTTTTTTTATTTTATTTATTATTTTAAAAAATGATAAATTTCATGATCCTCAATTTATTATTATAAAAATCATTAATAATAATATGACGTCACGCAGTTTCGCAACCAATCAGGTTATCGACAACAATGTGCCCGATATTTTCGAAATATTTGGTAACATCACTTTTTTTTTATTTAAAGAAAATGGTTAAAAATTTATATTTGAGCTTGTTTAAAATATACTAAAAAGTCAATTTTGCAATAAGGAACAAAATTGTAACATACAAAAAAATTGGTAAAAAAATGTCGGCAGCAGGAATCGAGCCCGGACTTTCTGGTTGCAAACCCGGAAAATCGCATCTCATTACAAAAATCTCATTAATAATTAATTATTAATTAATGACCTCGCGTACCTCGTTTTGACTGACGGATCCGATCCCGAAGATATCTTCCAAATATCGTCGTCGACTCGAAAGTTCCGCCAGTCAGTGATTGAAAGGAAATCGTACTTGGAAATCAAGTATTTTGTACTTTCCGCAATTTTATAAAATCTGATGCGAATTGTATATATAGTTATAGGAGCAATCATGTATAATAAAAACGATAAATAAATAAAAAATAAGGCTTATTATAATAAATTCCTCGTAAAATTAATCAACCAATCATCTTTTTTAGGATGAATTCAATTGTTTTTAATTAAAAATTAAAATAGTTTTTGGTTGAAATATCAATTATATTTTTTGTTAAGAATTAATTTTTTTTTTTTTGAAAATTCATGTGTTTGGTTGGAAAATTCGATTTTTTTTTTAGTTGAAAATGAACTTTTTTGTTGAAAAATCACATTTTTGGGTTGAAAAGGGGCTTTTTTGTTAAAAATTCAACTGTTCTGTTGAAAATTATTCTGTTTGGGCTGAAAATAGATATCTTTTCAACAAAATACTTTAATTTTTTTTTAAATAATTAAATTTTCAATAAAATAATTGAATTTTTAACCAAATAATAGAAATTGCCTACCTGCAAAGATATTTTCAACCAAATAGTCGAATTTTTTATCAAAAAAGGTAAAACTTAAACCAAAAACAAAATTTTCAACAAAATAGTTAAATTATCAAGAAAAGCGATGAATTTTTAAAAAGATGATCGCATTTTAAACAAAAACTTGAATTCTCAACAAAAAATTTAATAATTTATATTCCAACAAAAAAAAATGAAATAACAAAATTGTTAAATTTCCAATTAAAGAGTTAAATTTTCAACAAAATAATTCAATCTGCAACAAAATAGTCGAGTTTTTAAACAAATAGTGAAATTTTCAACTAAAAAAGATCAATTTTCAACCAAAACTGGAAAAAATAACTTTTTGGTAAAAAAAAAATAATTTTTATCAAAACAGACTATTAACTATTATTTTATTAGACTATAATTATAATTATTATATAATATAATATTAATAATAATTAATAATAATAATAATATTAATAATTTATTAATTTAATTAATTAATTAATAATTAATTAATATTAATTATTAATTATTTAATAATTATTTATTAATTAATTATTAATTAAATTAATAAATTATTAATATTATTATTATTAATTATTATTAATATTATATTATATAATTATTATATTAAATTATATTATTATAATATATTTTATAACTATTATTATTATTAACTATTTGGTAAAAATATCAAATATTTGGTTGAAAATTTAATGTTTTTTTTTAGAAAGTTCGTCTTTTTTCTTGAAAATTCAACATTTTGGTGAACTTTATTTTCTTTCCTAACTGAAAAATCTTTTTTTGATTGAAGATTCATCTATTTGGTTAAAAATTTAATCATTTTGTTGAAAATTCAACTGTTTTCTAAAAAATGAATCTTTTTGGCTTGAAACTTCAACAATTTGGTATTAATTTCAAATATTTGGTTGAAAATTTAATTGCTTTGTAGAAAATTTTTATTTTGCTGGAAGATTCATTTCTTTGGTTAAAAATTGAATGATTTTATTGAAAATTTATTCATTTCTTGTTGAGAATGAACTTTTTTGTTGAAAAATCATATTTTCGCGTTGAAAATTAATTTTTCTGATTGAAAAATCACAATTTCGGCTTGAAAATTCAACAATTTGGTTAAAAATTAACTTTTTTGTGCAAACTTCAACAATTTGGTATTAATTTAAACTATTTTGTATAAAATTTAATTGTTTTGTAGAAAGTTTGTCTTTTTGCTGGAAGGTTTATCTCTTTCGTTGAAAATTCATTTATTTTTTCTTAAAAATTAAATTGTTTGTTAAAAAATCATATTTTCGGGTTGGAAATTAATTTTTCTTATTAAAAATTCATAATTTCGACTTGAAAATTCAATAATTGGGTTGAAAAGTAACTTCTTTGTTGAAAATTCAACTTTTAACTAGATAATGCATTTTTTTGTCTTCAAACTTCAACAATTTGGTATTAATTTCAACTATTTTATAGAAAATTTAATTGTTTTGTAGAAAATTTGTATTTTGTTAGAAGGTTCATATCTTTCGTTGAAAATTTAACTGTTTTGTTGAAAATTCATTTATTTCTGATTGAAGATTCATCTCTTTCGTTGAAAATTGTTGTTTTTTTTTTTTTTTGAAAACGAACTTTTTTGTTAAAAAATCATATTTTCGGGTTGAAAATTAATTTTTCTGATTGAAAAATCACAATTTCGGCTTGAAAATTCAACAATTTGGTTAAAAATTAACTTTTTTGTGCAAACTTCAACAATTTGGTATTAATTTAAACTATTCTATAGAAAATTTAATTGTTTTATAGAAAATTTGTCTTTTTGCTGGAAATTTTTGAAAATCGTTGAAAATTTAACTATTTTGTTGAAAATTCATTTATTTGTTCTTAAAAATGAAATTGTTTGTTAAAAAATCATATTTTCGGGTTGGAAATTAATTTTTCTTATTAAAAATTCATAATTTCGGCTTGAAAATTCAACAATTTGGTTGAAAAGTAACTTTTTCTTGAAAACTCAACTGTTTTGTAAAAAATTCGCCTTTGTGACTTGAAACTTCAATAATTTAGTAGAAATTTCACCGATTTGGTTGAAAATTCAAATTTTATTTTATTTTAAAAACTCGTACGAATTGTATATCTAATTATAAGAGTATAACAAAAACGATAAATAAACAAAAAAGAATGCTCATTACAATAAATTCCTCGTGCGGCTCTTTATTATTCAAACAATCGGAACTCTTATTCTGTACAAAATTTTCGATGAATGACAAAACACGATTGTCCTACAATTTTACGTACTTTTTTATCATTATTTATTTAAAAATAGTTACAAGGCCGGCGAGAAACCACGATCGGAACAGAAAAATTAATTTTTTTTTTCAAAACGTGATTAGTCGCAGGATTTCGTTAACAATGCACTGTATGAGAAAGGAAAGTCAACGGATGGCAAAAGGAGTTCGCACTGATTCATAAAAAATAACCGAAATGTACAATTTTTCTCAAGGCAATCCTCATAAATACTTCACTTACTATTATACATTATTATATCATTTGTTGCTACATATATTACAGTAGTTTGCACCTAGTAGTCTCTTTAAAAAAATTAATTATGTAATTAATTAATTTCTGTTATGTTTCAAGCACTTTTTGCGCTTTTAACACACTAGATTTTTTTCTCTCGTTTTTTTTTTTGGCAGTTGCTTCCTACAAGGAATGTATCCAGGTCGAGGCAAAAATGTTGGCTTCATGGTTTATCCTCTTCGATCACATGTGCATCACCTTCGGTGTGCTGAAATAAAAATTGTTAAATTTTTTTTTACAGCAACAGGGTATCTAGCGAAATTTCGTTTTCAAATTCCCGGATTTTCCGGATCAAAATTAAATTTTTTGTTAAGTTTTAGAAAGAAATTAAGGTTTAAACAGAATAATAAAATTTAAAAAAAGGTCTGAGCTGAGAAAAAATAAGTTTTAAATATTCTAAAACATCTTATACTTGAATAACGGATTTATGAAAGATTTTACAATTTAAAATAATAACGACCTGCTTGTTCCAACATCAGATTTTGGCAGAATCAAAGGAAACGCCCGCGCTTACCGACCGATGGTAAAATAAATAATACCGATCTCTCCGTTTTACCGACGGATGGTGAAATGATCATGTAAAAATTAAAGATCCTACTTTACCGACTGATGGTAAAATTCTAATTTTTCAGGAATCTGCATTACCGGCCGTCAGTAATACCCACTGTCGGTAAATTAGCATGGAAAATAACCTTGCTCGGTCGGTAAGTGTATAACAATTGTTAACTTTTTCAATTCTGAAATCATTCAGTTTACAATGCGTTCAAAATTAAGCAATTTACATATTTTAACGTTAGAAATTGAACTATTTAAATTCGAAAGCCTCATTAGTTAAACAAATGTAACGTCCAATTAAAACTTTATAAATTATTTTCAACTAAAAATGATTTTAAATTGACACATTAAAAATGATAAATTATAAATCAAATATTAAAAACTAAACAATTTCAAACTGGGTTTTAAAATTTTTAAATGCTAAATTTAATCCTTGAAGGTTAGGATTTTTATTTTTTTAAATTGTTTAATTTTTATTTGTAAGTGAAATTTTTAAATTTTGATGTAAAAACAATTCAAAAGTATTATTGATTTCAAACGAAATACAATAAAAATAATTTAACCTCTAATTTAAAAAGTGTTTAATTTAGAACGATCAATTTATAACTGTTCAATTTTTATATTTCAAACTTAAAATTGCCTCAAAATTATATAATTTTCAAGACTTAAAAATTTATTGATTCATTTTTCAATTTAGAACATTGAAAATTAAATTTACTATTCAAAAAGGTCTACAGTAGGATGATCTAAATTTTACACCTGTTGAAATTTTATTTTTTATTTTTGGTGGTAGATCCCCCTAATTTTTTCGTTTTCCGGAAAAATAAATTTCACATTTTACTTTGAATCGGTCGATTTTTTAAATTAACATGGAATTTAAAATGGGAAAAGCTCAGTTTTCGAAAAAATTGTAAAAAATTACTTCTTATTACATTAAGCAAATTAAATTTTTGTCACTTCTTAATGAATTTTCAAGGAATAATTTTCACCCAATAACTTTTAATTTTCAATGTCCGTTTTTTGTATTATGAATTTTGTATTGTGCCCGGAAAATGCCCCAAAAAATGGACAATAGCCGTTTTATGTAAAATTCATGCTAAAAGCGGTATTTTTTTTTTAATTTCTCAACATAAATTATATTGGTTCGATAAGTGACAAGTTTCCAAGTCTTTTTTTTACTAAATTTCAATTATTTAAACAATTTCTTCTTGGTAAATCTTGAAAAGTTACTATTTTCGAGATAACTGATATAGTTAATAAGTTACAAATATAATATTTTTTGTTTAACATATTTTGCAATTATTTAAACAATTTTTTCCCCACGTAAATCGTAAAAAGCTACTATTTTCTGGAATTAATGTTCTAAATAAGAAGAAGCTACAAAAAAAGCGCATGTGAGTAAATATTAATTGTTTAAATAATTTCAAAGTGTCTTTCACAAAAAATATCACACTTAACATTCATTAACTACGTCGTTTATTACAAAAAAAGTAACTTTTCAAGATTTACAGGGGAAAAAAAATTGTTTAAACAAATGAAAAATGTTCAAATAATTTCCAAATATCTTTAAAAAAAGGAATTATTCTCAACATTCGTTAATTGTGTCATTAATTCCAGAAAAATATAAATTTTAACGATTTACAGGGAAAAAAATATTGTTTAAACAATTAAAAACTTGTCATTTATGGAATACAAAAAAAATTTACGATGAAAATTTTTTCATTGAAATCCATGAATATTTTTTATCGTTTTTTCGAAATGGCATTTCGTTTTCCGGAAATCGAACAAATAAAAACGTACAAAGCGATATTTTGAAATTTTTTTACTTCTCAGCATATTTATAAAAAAAAATTCAAAAAACTGAAAAAATATTTTTCCGCGAAAAAAGGATGGAAATTTTCTATTTGTTAATTGAAATATTTTATAACAAAACTTATTTTAACAATTAACAATTTTAACAATTTTATAGCGTTTCTGTACGTCTGCGAAACTATTTCGATAGATATGAAGAAAATAATTTTTTAAATAACTTTTTTGAAAATTAAACAAATTTAAAATATCGCTTTGTAAGTTTTTTCCAGAATTTTATGCTTTTTAATTCTAAAAAAACTTTTAAATCAGTCAATAATTGAAGTCTGTAGACCTTTTTCAATAGTAAATTCCAGATTTGTACGTCTGTGTGCAAATTTTATTCTAAACCATGTTACGATTTTTTAAATTAGGTGACAATAAGGGATTTCGAAATTTTTTTATCTTTTTATTAAAGCTAATTACATGAGTATTAATTTTCCAAAACAGTAGCGTGCAATTTTTTGCCGTTTTCGAGAAAATCGACTTTGAAATATTTCGACGGACCTTTGGCAAAAAACACTTCCGAACGGCCGGTAGCTCAGGCAGTAGCGCTTCGGCTTCATAGCCGGAACGTTACGTGTTCGATCCTCGCTGCCTGCATTTTATTTTTTATTTACTAAAATGTTTATGAATATAATTTTCTTCAATAACTTTCAAAACTCATGCAAAAAACAATTCTTTAATGGCTTTTTTCACAGAATAACTGACTTTTTTAATTTTATCATGTTTTTCAAACAAAACTTTCTATAAATGTTATTAATTTTGTCATAAAACTAACCAATTATATGTAAAATTAGAAGTAGCGAAAAATATAATAAAGTTTTTAAAAAGCCAGTTTTTCCGTGAAAATATACATGAAAAAATTATTTTTTTGCATATTTTTTTCAGATTAATGCAGGAAATTATATTTATAAGCATCAAAATAAATTTAAAAAAAAATGTTTCAAAGTGCAGGGAGCGAGAATCGAACACGCAGCCTTCCGGCTATGAAACCGAAGCGCTACTGTCTGAGCTGCCGGCCGTTCGGAAGTGTTTTTCGCCAATGGCGTGTGGCGAATATTTCAAAGTCGATTTTCTCGGAAACGGCGAAAAAGCGCACATTACCGCTTTGGAAAATTAATGCTCAGGTAATGAGCTTTCATAAAAAAAATTATGAACCGAAACTAAAATTCACAAATGGCGGTCTCCCTTGTGAAATAGATTGAAAACTATCTGAATTCCAAATAAAACTTTTCCTTTAACTTTTCTTTCTAAAAAAATAGGCTAAAAACGATAAAATTTAAAAATATCGCCTCCTAGATTTGTTAAGAATTGAAAGCTGTAGACCTTTTCGACTAGCAAATTCCAGATTTGCACCACTGTGAGCCGTCTTGGGAATTTCAAATCTCAGGAGTACCAACTTCTGAACTTGAAAACTTAACTCAATATTTCAGGAACATGTACAAATAAGAAAATTTACCTCTTCCCCCAGAGCCAATTCATCAGAACGCTCGATTGACTCTGAACGTCTCTTGCTGTGAACAAAAAAAAACATCTCAATCATCTTTAATCCTTCCCTAAAATATGAATCTAATTCGAATAATTCAGTCTTCACTAGCTGAAGATACATACAAAGTGTGTAGTTCGCATTGACGTATCTGGCAGCAGCTTCCGGCGGCAAAGTACTCAAGACATCTCTGTGAGCTAATAAGTTCATCTGTTGCGTATGTCTCATTTCTCGTTCATCCCTCAATCTTACATCCTTCGTGTGTCCCACTGTGTGTAACTGCGAAAGCCTAAAGGGGAAACTAGCTTACACAACTTTTTCGGAGCTTCTTGAAACTACTCTACTGGAAATGGTGGTCGACCACTTCGCCATCTGGTGCCAAAAATTAGTCTTCCTACTTCCCCTACGTTCACCCTTCGCTGCCCCTCCTTCAACAATTTCTTCCTCCCCTACTTTTCCCTCTACTCACTTCCACTCCCCTACTCACCCGCACTACCCTACTAGCTAACTCCTCACTTCCCTTCACTACCCACCATCCCTTCCAATCATTTCTCCTACTTCCTTTCACTTCCTTACTCTAATGTCCCATCATTTCCCCTACTTTCCCGCTCCTAATTTTCACTCACTTACCATATTTCACTTTCTCTGACTTCGCTTATTTCCACTACTCTCATTTTCCTTACTTGCATTCCTATAATTTCCCCATCTTCTCAACCCCTCATTTCCTGTCGCTTCCTCTACATCTACACCCCTAATTTTTCCTACTTTTCCGCCCCTAATTTCCCCTCATTTCCCATATTTTACTTTCCCTCACTTCGCTTATTTCCACTATCCTCGTTTTCCCTACTTCCGTTTCTATCATTTCCCCACCTTCCCGAACCCTCATTTCCGGTCACTTCCGCTACTTTCCCACCCCTAATTATCCCTCACTTTTCCCTCCTTTCATTTCCCCACCTTCCCTTCCTATAATTTCTACACATTCCCCACCCCTAATTTCCTTTCACTTCCCTCACTTCCACACACCTAATTTTTCCTACTTTGCCAACGGCCATGCCACGCTGAAAAAACCAGTTCTCGTCAGATCACTGAAGTTAAGCAGCGTTGGGCGCGGTTAGTACTTGGATGGGTGACCATTCAAGAATACTGTGTGCTGTTGGCATATTATGGGTGTGGTGAGCCCAAACTTGTAGTTATTTATAACTACAAGAAAACTATCCACCTAGGAACACTACCCGAATCGGGTACTGTTACGCCTACCCTGAAAGGGAAATGGCTTAATGGTATACATATATACATACCGCCCCTCATGTCCCCTCAATTCCCATATTTCACTTTCCCTAACTTCGTTTATTTCCACTACCCTCATTTTCCTTACTTTCATTCCTATAATTTTCCCGCCTTCCCAACCCTCCATTCCCTGTCACTTCCCCTACTTCCACACCCCTCATTTCCCCTCGCTTCACTTATTTCCACTACCCCCATTTTCCCTACATCCATTCCTATCATTTTCTCACCTTCCCAAACCCTCATTTCCTGTTACTTCCCCTACTTCCACGCCTCTGATTTTTCCTACTTTCCAGGCCCTAATTTCCCTTCACTTTCCTTCACTTCGCTTATTTCCACTATCCTCATTTTTCCTACTTCTATTCCTATCATTTTCCCACCATTCCAACC
>CAKNYM010052472.1:306729-334929 GCA_932195095.1 Andricus curvator
CCCTCATTTCCCCTACTTCACCACTCCTAATTTCCCCTACTTTCCCACCCCTAATTTTCCCTCATTTCTCCTACTTCCCTTCCCATTATTTGCCCACCTTCCTAACCCTCATTTCCCCTCACTTCCTCTAATTCCCCCTCACTTCCCATATTTCACCACCCTATCAATTTTTATAAAATATTATATCCATAATTCCGATCCACTTAAATACGCTTTTTTGATCAAAATCAAATCAAATTTGTCAAAACTTATCGACAAATAAAACTTTTCCATCAACATTTTCTAATTGAAACTTTATCAAATCTTAACCGAACATTGAAACACTATTAAATCTTATCCCCTGCCAGAGTTGTATTTAATCCTATGTCTCTAAATCTCGAAAATTTGTATCAAATTCTATCCGTCGTAAAATCTTATACTTTTCTACAAATATAATTTGATAAAAGTCTGAAGTAATATTAACTTTTGATAGAATTTCATACAAATATTCAAGATTATGGAAAATAGGATTTTATACCAGTTTGGTGGTGTTAAAATTTGATAGAGTTTCAATGAGATACTGTTGGTAGAAAAACATAAGATTTCTGTACGATAAGAATTTGATACAAACTTTTAAGAGAGCATTTGATACAAGTTTGGCGAGGATAAGAATTGATAGACTTTCAATAAGAAAATTTTAATAGAAGCTGTTGATAGAAAATATGAGATTTCTCGATGGTTAGAATTTGATAGAAATTTACGAAATTTTGTAAGATAGCATTTGATACAAGTTCTACGAGGATAAAAATTGATATATTTTCAATGAAAAACTGTTGATAGAAAAGTATACGATTTCTCAAAAGATAGAATTTGATAGAAATATTCAAAATGATGGAAAATAGGATTTTATACAAGTTTGTTTCTGTTAAAATTTGATAGAGTTTCAACGAGATGCTGGTAGAAAAGTATAAGATTTCTGTACAAATCGATAAGATTTTATAGTATCAATGAGAAAATGCTGATAGAAAAGTAAAGGATTTCTATAAGGGAGATAGAATTTGATAGAAGGTCTATCAAATATACTGATGGATTTTGATTAGTGAAATTCGTTTCATTGAATTAGATAGGATTATTATCAAATCTGCTGATAGAATCTGATTCAATTTGATAGGGTTTCTATCAAATGTGCTTATAAGATGGAAATTCCATCTACTATTTCCAGTTCTCATTTTTGGCACCAGATGACATGTCGCAATTTAACCATTCGTAATTTTCAAAATTAAACTACGATTACAGAAAGAAGTCAAGGGACAAGAAAGCAAAATCTCTACTTCAGGGATCACAGTAATTCAGCAGTTCTATTGTAGGGAAAGCAGGGCAATTTTTCTTTGAAAAAAGGGAAATTATTGGTTGAGAATTCATCTTTTTGTGTAGAAACTTTATTACTTGGTTGAAAATTTCATTAATTTAATTAATTTTTTCTGAAAAAAAGGTCTTCTCCTTTCGCTCCGCTGGTAATCGAACCTCAGGAAGGAGATCTTTTTTCAGAAAAAAATTAATTGAAATAATTTTTTATTTATATCTCCATCTAGTCTGAAAAGACGTTAAAAATTTCTGTTATTCTCTGATGATAATACAGATTCCTTAAAAAATTTAATTTACCACCTGGCAAAATAATGCGTGCATTTTCTGAAAAAAGTTTCTTCTCTCGTTCTCTCTAGTAGCTTAATGGGAAAGCACCCGACCGGAAATCGGAAGTTATGAGGTTCGATTCCCAGCGGAGCGAAAGGAGAAGATATTTTTTCGGAAAAAAATTAATTAACATAATTTTTAATTAATACCTCTATCTAGTCTGAAAAGACGTTAAAAATTTCTGTTATTCTCTGATGATAATACAGATTCCTTGAAAAATCTCATTACTTTATTGAAAATTCAACCATTTTGGTTCTTTATGGTTTCAAAGTCAACTATTTTGTAGAAAATTCGACTTTTTAGGTTGAAAATGAACTTTTTTGATGATAATTCATCATTTCGGCTTGAAAATTTAAAATTAAAATATTTTTTGGTTGAAACATCAACAATTACATTTTTTCTTGAGAGATCATCTTTTTTGATTAAAATTTTATTATTTGGTTATAAAGTTAAGTTTTAAAACAATTTTGTTAAAAACTCATCCTTTTTATTGAAAATTCAATTGCTTTGTTAAAAATTCCTTTTTTCTTTAAATTAACTTTTTTGGTTGAGGTTTCAACTATTTTATTAAATGAAATTTCGGTTGAAAATTCAACTGTTTGGTTAAAACTTGAACTGCTTTGTTAAAAATTCATTTTTCGTCTTTTTTATGGAAATTTTAAATATTTGGCTGAAGATATAACTGTTTTGTAGAAAATTCGTCTTTCGGCTTGAAAATTAAAAAATTTAGTTGAAATTTATTTACTTTCTTCACTAAAAAATCTTTCTTAGTGAAAAATTCACATTTTCGGGTTGAAAATTAAACTATTTGTTTCAAATTTTTTTCTTTTTTAACCTAAAAACCTTTTATGGTTGAAAATAAATTTCATTTTATTGGAAATTTGACTTTTTGTTTTGACAATTAATCTGTTTTATTGAAAATTCGTTTTTTTCTTTGGTTGAAAATTAACTTTTTTGATGATAATTCATAATTTCGGCTTCAAAATTTAAATATTTTTTGGTTGAAATATCAACAATTACATTTTTTCTTGTGAGATCATCTTTTTTGATTAAAATTTTATTATTTGGTTAAAAAGTTAATTTTTAAAACAATTTTGTTAAAAAGTAATCCTTTTTGTTGAAACTTCATCAGTTTTGTTAAAAATTCGTTTTTTTTAAATTAACTTTTTTGGTTGAGGTTTCGACTATTTTATTAAAAAACTTTTTGGTTGAAAATTCAACTGCTTGGTTAAAAACTGAACTACTTTGTTAAAAATTCATTTTATTTATTTATTTATTTTTTTGTTGAGGAATCAAAATCTTAGTTGCAAATTCGTATTTTTTATGGAAATTTTTAAATATTTGGCTGAAGATATAACAGTTTTGTAGAAAATTCGTCTTTCGGCTTTAAAATTAAAAAATTGGGTTGAAATTTATTTACTTTCTTCAGTGAAAAATCTTTCTTAGTTCAAAATTCGTTTTTTTTCTGGTTGAAAATTCAAATTTTCGGGTTGAAAATTAAACTATTTGTTTGACATTTTTTTCTTTTTTAACCTAAAAGCCTTTTTTGGTTGAAAATTGAATCATTTTATTGAAAATTTGTCTTTTTGGTTTAAAAATTAATCTGTTTTATTGAAAATTCGTTTTTATCATTGGTTGAAAATTAACTTTTTTGTTGAAAATTCACATTTTTGGACTGAAAATTAAACTTACTTGGTTCAAAATTAACTTTTTTGTTCCAAATTCATAATTTCAGTTTGAAACTTCAAAAATTTGATAAAAATTTCATTTATTTGGTTGAAAATTGAAATATTAGTTTGAAAATTAACTTTTTTGACGATAATTCATCATTTCGGCTTGAAAATTTAAAATAAAAATATTTTTTGGTTCAAATATCAACAATAACATTTTTTCTTGAGAATTCATCTTTTTGGTTAAAAATTTTATTATTTGGTTAAAAAGTTAATTTTTAAAGCAATTTTGTTAAAAAGTCATCCTTTTTGTTGAAAATTCAACTGTTTTGTTAAAAATTCGTTTTTTGTTTAAATTAACTTTTTTGGTTGAGGTTTCAATTATTTTATTAAAAAACTTTTCGGTTCAAAATTCAACTGCTTGGTTAAAAATTGAACTGCTTTGTTAAAAATTCATTTTTTTTTTTTTATCAAAATCTTAGTTGAAAATTCGTCTTTTTATGGAATTTTGAAATATTTGGCTGAAGATATAACTGTTTTGTAGAAAATTCGTCTTTCGGCTTTAAAATTAGAAAATTTGGTTAAAATTTATTTACTTTCTTCACTAAAAAATCTTTCTTAGTTAAAAATTCGTTTTTTTCTGTTTGAAAATTCACTATTTCAGGTTGAAAATTAAACTATTTAAAAAAAAAATTTATTTTTTAACCGAAAAACCTTTTTTGTTTCAAAATTCAAGTATTTTATTGAAAATTTGTCCTTTTCGTTTGAAAATTAATCTGTTTTGTGGAAAATTGTTTTTTTTTCTGTGGTTGAAAATTAACTTTTTTCTTGAAAATTTACATTTTTTGGCTGAAAATTAAAATTTACTTGGTTCAAAATTAACTTTTTGGTTCAAAATTCATCATTTCAGTTTGAAACTTAAACAATCTGATAAAAATTTCATTTCTTTGGTTGAAAATTTCACTGTTTTGTAGAAAATTCGTCTTTTTGTATGAAAATTCAAAAATATGATTGAATTTTTTTTCTGTTTTTACAGAAAAATCTTTATGGTTGAAAATTTGTCTTTTTTGTTTGAAAATTTATCTCTTCACATAAATTTCAGTTTTTTTCTTTATTAAAAATTCAACTGTTTTGTTAAAAATTAATGTTTTTTGTTTGAAAATTGATCCATTTAGTACGAATTTCATCTTTTTTTATTAAAAATGCAACTGCTTAGTTGAAAATGGATACTTTTTGGTTGTTGATTCAACTATTTTATGAAAAATTTGACTTTTTTTTATAAATTCACCAATTTTGTAGAAAAATCATTCTTTTTGCTTGAAAATTAAATTATTTGTTTGAAATGATTTTATTGAAAATTTGTCCTTTTTGTTTGAAAATTAATCTGTTGTACTGAAAATTTGTTTTTTTCTTTGGTTGAAAATTAACTTTTTTGGGCTGAAAATTAAACTTACTTGGTTCAAAATTAACTTTTTTGTTCAAAATTCATCATTTCAGTTTGAAACTTAAACAATTTGATTAAAATTTCATTTCTTTGGTTGAAAATTTCACTGGTTTGTAGAAAATTCGACTTTTTGTATGAAAATTCAAAAATATGATTCAATTTTTTTCTGTTTTTACAGTAAAATCTTTATTGGTTGAAAATTTGTCTTTTTTGTTTGAAAATTTATCTCTTCACATAAATTTCAGTTTTTTTCTTTGTTACAAATTCAACTGTTTTGTTAAAAATTAATGTTTTTTGTTTGAAAATTGATCCCTTTAGTACGAATTTCATCTTGTTTTATTCAAAATGCAACTGCTTAGTTGAAAATGGATACTTTTTGGTTTTTGATTCAACTATTTTATGAAATATTTGACTTTTTTAAAAAATTCATCAATTTTGTAGAAAAATCATCCTTTTTGGTTGAAAATTCAACTCTTTTGTTCATAATTCTTCTTTTTGTGTTGAAAATTCGTCTATTTGGCTTGAAACTTCAACAATTGGGTAAAATTTTCTACTATTTGGTAGAAAATTAAATTATTTTGTAAAAAAATCGTCTTTTTGTATTGGAAATTAAAAAATTTGATTGAAATTTATTTTCTTTCTTGACTGAAAATTTTTATTGGTTGAAGATTCATCTCTTTGGTTGAAAATTGAACTATTTTGTTAAAAAAAAAAAAAAAATCTGGTTAAAACTTAAACTATTTGGTTGAAATTTTTTTTACCGAAAAACCTTTTTTGGTTGAAATTTGGATTATTTTATTGAAAATTTGTCTCTTTGGTTTGAAAATTAATCTGTTTTATTGAAAATTCGTTTTTTTCTTGGGTTGAAAATTAACTTGTTTTTAGTTCTTTCTTTTTTTATAAATTCAACATTTTTGCAGAAAAGTCATCCTTGTTGGTTGAAAATTCAACTCTTTTGTTGAAAATTCGTATATTTGGCTTGAAAATTCAACTGGGTGGAATTTTCAACTATTTGGTTGACAATTTAATTTTTGTGTAAAAAATTCGTCTTTCTGTATTGAAAATTAAAAAATTTGGTTGAAATTTATTTTCTTTCTTGACTGCAAATTTTTTATTGTTTGATGATTCATCTCTTTGGTTGAAGATTCGTTTTTTTTGTTGTTAAAAATTAACTTTTTTGGTTGAAAATTCACATTTTCAGCTTGAAAATCAAACTGTTTTGTAGAAAATTAATCTTTTTTGTTTGAATTTAATTATCTGGAATTAAAAATAAAAATATTTTTTGTTGAAACATCAACTATTACATTTTTCGTTGAAAATCGTTCTTTTGTTGGTGTAAAATTCAACAATTTGGTTAAAAATTTACATATCTTGTTGAAAACGCAATATTTTTACTTGAAATATTAGCGAATTGGAGAGTTTTAATTTGAATTTAATATTAGTACCTAATTATTTTTATTTAAAAGAATTTCTTCCCCTATGTCCTTCAAATTTACAAAATTGGCAACTAAATCGTTTAGGAACTATTTGAAATTGGTATCATCAAAAAGAATCTCTTTCGAAGTGTCTTGGTCTCCAATGTCTTGAATTTTTGTTTATGATTCTTAAAAAATGAATCGACACCTTGCAAAAATAGGGGGAACATTTTTTATTTTAAGGGTTTTAGGGGATTTTTTAAATTTAAAGGGCAAAAAAAGGGGATAAAATAAAAAAGGGGACGGTCTGTGATCCCTGCTACTTGAATTGACTTTAACTTACTTCTGAGCAAGAGCTTCCCTGTTTTCCCCAATCGACGAGTCCAACGCATCCTTGGCAATCTCGACAGGTCCTTCAGCTCTCGAAGGCGACGGATCCTCCACCGTTGGTAAATCCTCTGAACTCGAGGAAAGTCCCTTCACCGGACTCCCATTCCTCCTCAGTTCCTCATTAACCCTTATCGCATTTGACAATCTCAACTGCAAGGTATCCCTCTCCTCCAGAAGTTGCATCAGCTCCAGGGTCAGTTCCTCACACCTAACATCCCTCTGATGAAGCATATAAAGCGCCAGGTCCAATTCATTAGCAGAATCTCCCTTGGAAGGACTCGTTTCATCACCATCATCAGATCTCATGATATGTCTCTTCAGAGCGTGCTGGATCAACTCAAGTTCCTTCACCTTTTCATCCAGCTGCTGCTTCAAATCAGTGATCTCCTGTTCCCTTGTTTCCAAAATCCTCTTCAACTCCGACAACTGCCTCTCCTCCTCTTCTGACAAAGCCAACAATTCCTCGATCCTAACATCCCTATCGTGAATCTGAACATTGAGATTGTGAATCTCCGCGTCTTTGGTGATGCTAAGTTCAGCTAGTCTCCTATCCTTCTCGGCCAGATCGTTCCCAGCATAAGCAACTTCCACAATCTTCTTCTGCAACTGCTCCTCGTGATCAGAACTGATCCCTTCAAGCTGGATTCTCAGATTCTCAACGTCCTTTTCCCTTAGTTTTAAATCCGTCAGGAGAAGTTCCTTCTCTTCCTGGAGACGGGATTTGAGAGACTCGATTTCCATCTCCTTCTCTGATAGTTTCCGCTCTAAGATCTCTTCAGCTTCGAGTCTAACTTGTTCCTTTTCAGCCATGAGCCTTTCGATAGTTTCTTTCTCAGTCGAAGAAGAATCTTGCAGAAGCTGAGCATCCTTCTCGGCTATAACATGTCTCAAATCATCAACTTCTTGTTCCCAAGCACGGAGGGCGTCCTTCAACCTATTTATTTCATCATCCCCGAGGGATCTCTTCCTTCTCGAGACTCGATCTGAATCCTCTTTTAGGACCATCTCCTTTCGTTGGAGTTCTAATTCCTGACGAAGATTTTGTACCTCTTCCTCCTTTTCTTTGAGCCGATCTCTCAAGTTTTGTGACAATGTCGCCAACGTCAGTTCGACCTGGGCCTTTTCGTTGTAGAGACGATTGACAGTGTCTTGTAGTTCTTGTATAATCTGGGGATAAGGACTATCACTAAGAGAGGATTCCAAATGCACTATCTGTAACTGCTTCTTACTTAATTCTGCTTTTAGTTCATCTATTTCCTGATCATCACTGCCTCCCATTCTGAAAACAGGAATACCATCAACAGTTTTCGGAGCCTCTGAAGACACCTCTTTTTCAAGTTTCTCCTTCAGATCCGTGATAGTTGCTTCTCTTTCTGATAGTCTTTGCTTCATGTAATTCAATTCTTCCTTCTTGGCATGGAATTCCAGATTCAAGACGTTGTAACTTTCAGTTTTGTTCTCCTCGATATCACTTAACCTTTCTAGTTCTTGCTCATGAACCTGGAGTTTGCTAACCAGTTCCTCAATTTCGAGTCTGCTCGTCTCTAATTCCTGTTTCGCCTTCTGTAATTCCTGCTCGAATCCCTGAATCGTAGACTCTCTTTCAGCCAAGAGGTTTCTTGATTCGTGAACTTCGTGTTCTGCCTGTGATACCCTGTTTTGCAAAAGTTGGAGGTTTATTTCATGAGTTTGCATAGTGGAAACGGATTGCTGCGAACCGGATTCGAGGTTCAGAACCTTTTGTGCGAGATCTCTTTCCTTGAGGATCTTCTCATCAAGAGAAGAGACAAGACTCTGAATCTCTTGATCCTTCGTTTCCAAAATTTTATTCTTCGTTTCTAGTTCAGCTAAGTAAGTTTGTAAAGAGAGATCCATTTGCTGAGATCTAGCTTCTAACTCAAAATTGGAAGACGCCAACTCCTCTGTTCGCTTCTTCAAGAAAAGGAGTTCTTCCTCTTTTTCAAGAATCGTCTTTTGAAGCTTCTCTATTTCCATCTCCTCTCCTTTTAGACTATCCACACAAACATCTGACTCTTGTCTCAAACTCTGGACTTCGAGAACTTTCTCCTCAAGAGCCTTTCTCAGTTCTTCCTTTTCCCTCAAAGCTTCCTGCAACTCTTGACTTAATCTAGAAAGAGAATCATCCGCTTCTTTTCTAAGAGACAAAACCTCAGCGATTTCTTCACCTTTCCTGACAAGCTCTTCCTTGAGAACATCTGAATTTTGACGCATGACTTGAACCTGATCATTCGCATCCATCAAACTCTGCTCGTATTGTTTCCTCAGTATATTGTACTCCTCTCTTAATTTATCCAAATCCTTCTGCAATTCAACATTTCTGATCTTAGATTCTTCTAATCTACTTTCAGTATCAGAACACACAGCCATTTTTGATTCCATAGCTAGCCTATTAGTTCTCTGTTCTTCAAGAAGATGTTGCAGCTGTTCGTTCTCGGCTGCTAGATCTTCTAGAGCAGTTTTCAGATTTTCAAGTTCTTCTCTAGATTGATCTCCCGCACTGAGACACGCTTTAACCTCTAGCTGACTAGCTTGACTTTGTACTTGAGAACTTTGAGCTTCAGTTCCACATTCCTCCAATTTCTGTTGTAAAGCCCCTAATCTATTCGTCAATTCCTTGTTCCTGATCTCCCAAACTTCGAGTTGCATATCCTGTCTTTCCTTCAGCTCCATGTGCCTCTCATTCGCTGCCATCAAGACATCCAAACGTTTTAACAAATTCTCTTTCTCAGCTATCGCCTTTTTATTTTCTTCCTTAGCTTCTCCTAAAGCTTTCTCTAAACTAGATATCTGGGTATTCATCTCGTCTTTGAAGACCGAATCCAAATCGCACAAATCGCTTGAGAACTTGTGAGATTTTACCTGCTGTTGTAAAGTCTCAACCTGGAATTTGTACTCCTTAAGCTTCTTGATCAGCTTCCCACATTTCGTTTGAACGTTCCTATTGTCTTCTAGGATCTTCGCCTTGTCAGCTTCGAGATCCTTCAGCTGATCCTCGAGTTCAGAAATTCTAATTTGTAACTGGACTTCTGCAATCGCACCGAGTGGATTCGTAACTAGATCATCAGCTAGTTTAGCATCTTCTGGATTCCAACCCCAACCTTCCTCCTCCACTTCCACCTTCTCCATTTCAGTCTCCCAGGTTGATTCCTCCAAAGAAGTTGTTGCCTTCTCTACTTTTTCTTCAACAATCGTTTTAGATTGTTCCAAATCCCTCAAAGCTTGGGAGAGATTTTCAACTTGGAGCAACAATTGTGCTTTTTCACCTAAAGCAGCACCCAATTCATCTTGCAGATTCCTTGTTTTTACTCCTGCCTCTTTAAGATCTTCTAGTGCTCTCGTTAAATCATTGACCTGCAACTGGAGAAGCTCGTTCTCCCTCTGAATTTTGCTGGAACGATCTTCAAGTTCTCGAACTCGACCAGCCTCATCCGAACTCTTTATCTCGCTTTCCAGCTGGAGGATCTGGAACCTGCAAAGTTCGTGGGAATTCTCAATCTCCTGTTTTTCGAATAGAAGACTCTGAACTTTAGCTTCGTTCTCTGTCTTCAGTCTCTCGATTTCCGCAGACAGACTACTACAGAGATTATCCTTCTCGGATAACAAATCGCTTAGTTTTTTAATTTCCTGCTTATCGGAATCCTCCACAGGAACGAAACCAAAAGCCTTTGATGCATCAAACAAAGGAGCGGGTTCAGAACTTTCTACATCCCTTTTAGGTCTCTCCAAACTCACACTTTCTCTCAGAATACTTAATTCCGATTTCAGTTCTGATATCTTCTGCTGGCAGAGGATCAGATCTTCACTTAATCTATCTCTCGAAACTACCAATTCCTGATTTTGAGACCTAGCAACGATCAACTCTTGATGAGTCGTCTCTAATTCTGCACCTAAACTTTCAGTTGTTGTCTTTCCAGTCGTCAACTCCTTCTCCACAGCTTCAGTTCTCTCTTTTAAAGTTGCATTCAGGTCCTTCAAACTCTCGATCTTATCAGTCAGTTCTTGATTTTCCTTTAGAGTCTCATCCAGCTTCTTTTTAATTTCTTCATTGGAAGCAGTCAGGGCATTGTACTGCCCCGTAAGTTCGTTATAAGTTTCTTGAAGTGACCTATTTTGCCCTGATTGATTCATATTAAATCTGAGGTTCTCCTGCATCTGGACGAAGTTGCCAATCGAGTTGGCGAGCTCGTTGTCTAAATTCTCAATCTCAGCATCCCTTTCTTGCAATCTAGCTTCTAGGGTGTGAACAAGGGTCTGACACTGATCACATCTTCCACACTGGGTGTTAATATCTTTTTCATCAGACTCCTTTTGTGTTTCCTCAACTTTCACAGCTGATTCAGCTTCCTTCTTTGCAGCTATCTCAGCTTCCTTCTTCTCAGTCATCTCAGCAAGTTCAGCTTCCCTCCTCTCTGCTTCCATCTTCAGCTGTTCCAGAAGAATCCTCCTATCCTCCGATTCCTTCTCCGCATTCTCAAGCCTTTCATTAATCTGTGATTGCCTTGACATCAACATTCCATTCTCCGTTTTCAGATTCTGAATGGTGGACAACTGATCCACGTATTCAGTTTCCATAACTTGCATCCGAACACTCAGCTCCCTGACGTTATCCTTTGCTTCTTCCAAATCTTGCTGCTGATTCCTGCACTTCTCGATCATTGATTCAAAAGATTCCTCTCCCATTTCTAGCACCAACCTCATCAAAGAATCCAATCTCTGTCTCGATTCATTCAACTCGAGACTGAGTCTCTCGATATGAAGAAGAGCTTCTTGCTTTTCGTTCTGAACTTCCAGGAAACGTTCCTCTAAAGATGATAGCTGGTTATCTTTCTCTTGCAATGCGGCATCCTTTTCCTGAATCTCTCTATTTTTTGCTTCCTTCTCATCCTTTTCCAAGGTCAATTTCTCCTCCAGCTGATTCACCTTCGACTCTAGTTCTTCAACCAGAGCAGCTTTTTTCTTCAGGTTAACAGCAATCTTCTTCATCTTCTCCAACTGCCTCTGCGACTTCTCATTTGATTCAGCAAGCTGTTGTTCAAGATTGGCGACCTGAACCTCGAGGGACTTCTTCGTCTCCTCGGTGAAGTTTTGACCAATCAGCAGGTGCATTCTTTCCAGCTCTAACTTCAGAGCATCCGACTCCTGGATCTTACTATGCAAATCCTCAATGATGTCCTCCAATCTCCTATTTTGCATCTCCATATCTTCCATGTGTTTCACCTTCAATTTCTCCAGAGCCTGATAAGCATCATTCAATTCCACTTTCAGATCCTCTGCATATTTCGCGTTAGTATCGAGCATATTCTGCACGTATTCAATTTGTTTTTCGCCTTCACATTTAGCAATCTCTGCATCCTTCAATTTCTCCTTTATTTGATCACTTGTTACCTTCGTATCTTCAAGTTCTTGAGATTTGTTATGCAACTCATTCTCCAGTTCTTTGTTACGATCATCAACATTTTTAATCTGAGCTTGAAGACTACTGATCTCAGACTCCTGGTTTTCTAACTTCGCCTGTAGTTGGTTCAAAAGTTGATCCTTGTTTTCTATCTCGTGGAGTAATTCTTCAAACTCCTCTGGATTCTTTGCTAGTTTCAACAGCCCTTGCAAGTTCTCGATCTCCTTTTTGGCAGCGGATATGTCCTTTTTGTAGGAAACCTTCAGTTCATTTACTTCCTCAGTCAGAGAAACTATCGCAACATCCTTTTGCTGAAGATCAATCTTCCTCTGGATGAGTTCATCCTGCAGAGAGTCTATCTGAATCATCTCATTCTGCAACTGAGCATACTTGTCAGTTAAATCCTTCTCCTTAGACTTGATCAGATCCTTCAAAGAAGCAATCTCCTTTTCTTTAGATGCAACAAGAGTCGCTTGTTCTTCTAACTGAGACTCAAAGATACTGATCGTATTGTCCAACTCTTGCTTCAAGTTCTTCACCATCTCCTCCTTTTGCTCAGCCTGCTCCACCAAACGACGATTCTCATCCTGAAGATGCTGGAGTCCTTCCTCGATTGTAATTTTTCCGGCTTCCAAATCGTTCATCTTCTCCTGCATGTCATCACATTTCCGTTTCCACTCCTCGATCACTAACATCGAATCCTCCAGTTCTTTTCGTAGAGATTCAACATCTGCTCCAGAGGATTCAAGTTCCGTAATCTGAATGATCTTCCTTTCTAATTCCTCCTCTTTATCAGTCAATTTCAACTTCAGGTCTTCCATGGTATCCTTCTGTTCTTCTATTAACCTCTTGGAGGATTCTATTTCACTTTCCAAGGAGGCAATCGTCGTACTTTCAGCTTCTCTCATGTCAGATTTTTCCTGATTATCCATTTCTTCGAGGATGCTCACTCTCTCCAGCAAAGCTTCCTTCTCCTGACTAAGTTGCTCTAACCTTTGCGAAAGTTCCGACGAATCTTGATCCTTTTCAAGATCTGTTACAAGTTGTTCTAGTTTTCGCTTCAGATCTTCATTATCTTCCATCAAAGATTTGATCCTAAACTCAGAATTATCTGAAAACCTTTCCTTTAGTTTTGTGACTTCAATGACCAGTTCGTTGTTTTCTTGAATGAGTCGGTGGATACGCTCCGAATCTTCCGACTCTTTAGAACTTTCAGCTTCTAGTTTTTCCTCCAGTTTCGTGAGTTTGATAACCAGTTCGTTGTTCTCCCGAGTCAGCATCTCAATCTTCATGGATCTGTCACTATGCTCAGGAATCTTTTCAAAAGATTCTGTCGATCCGGTATCAGAAGACCCTTTCTCTTCAGTTTTTTCTTCCAAGGTCGACAACTTCTTCATCAGGTCATTGTTTCTTTGAGAAACTTCTCCTATCTTCTTCAACAACTCGCTCCTGTCGGTTTCATGCAAAGTTTCGAAGGATTCAGTTGATCCAGCATCGGATGATCCTTTGTCTTTCAACTTGGAGATTTCCTGATGAAGTTCTTCATTCTCTCGAGTTAGACTTTCAATCTTCTGGGTCAAATCAGCAGACGAATCGCTCTGCTTCTGATCGTTTTGAGTTCGGTTAAAGGATTCGAGTTGCTCTTCCAAGTCAACTATTTTCATTTCCGCGGTTACCCGGAGATTTTCGGACTCTGCGTTTTCTGCTTCCAAGGTCGAGATTTCTTGTTTTACTGAATGCAGTTCTAGAATAAGGTTTAAATTACCTGAATAATTAGATTTTAAATTATATTTTTTAATGAGAGATGTGCAAAAATCCTGATTCTAACAAAAATTATTTCGAGTTTGGATTCATCAATTTGAGTTCAGGGGTCGTCCGAAAACAAATATTTTTTGAAATCTCTTTTTGAATTTGTGTAATTAAAAAAAAAATATCACTTTTGGCCACCACAGAGGGGTTAAAAGTGTATAAAGTTCCAAAAATTAAAAAAGTTTTCCATGAGTTCAAAAATTATTGCAAATTTTTTATATGTACAGTTTTCGATAACAAATAATAATATGAAATCATATAGAAAAAATAATTTTCTATCAAGTTAGATTTTTTTAAATACAAATTAAAATAACTTTTTTTTGTATTTGGTTATCGGGTACTTATTTTAAAAAATTTTGAAAGTATTTTTCATAAAATTAGTTCTGTTTGAACGAAAGAAAACACCACTATTTTTTTGCACGTGAAATTTTCTTTTTAACTTAATTCTCAGGTCAAAAAAATGCAAACTAAAGATTTTGAAATAAAGAAGCATTTTATAAAATGTTCGAAATGTTTCAAGAGTATAAAAAATTTCTTCAGATTCCCAGGAAAATTGAAAATGATTTTTTTATTTTTTAAAAAAGTAATTTTCAGAGAAAAGTAAAAAAAATTTCCGAACATTTAAAATTATTTCCTAAAATTTTGAAACAGAATTTTAAAGCAACAATTTTTTACTTTCACAGGATTACAAAATTAAAAAAAAATTTGTCTACTCAGGAGAATAAGAACATTTTCTTAAGGTACCGAGGGAAAGTTAAAATGATTTTTTACTTCGAAAACTTGATTAAAAAAAAAAATTATAAAGAATTCAAAAATTGCGAAAAAAGAATCTGGAAGACTTTACAGCAAATTTTCTAAGTTGGCATTTTATAAAAATTTTAGGATAAATTTAAGTTATCTTAAAAAATATTTTTAAGTTTTGAACAAATATCACGAATAATTTAAAATGTTAAGCGATTTCAAAAAACTTTAAAACAAAATTCATTTTTTTAAAGATTTATAAATAAACTTTTGAAGCTTTTTAAGAATTCCGAAATATTTCAATTTAATAAACAATTTTTTTAAGATTCCAAGGAAAATTTTTTATGATTTTTTTTTAAAGAATTAATTTTGAAAGAATATTTAAAAGGATTTAAAAACATTACAAAATATTTCCAAATTGTCAAAAAAGAGTCTGGCAGACTCTAAGGAAATTTTTTAAATGCATAGATTTTTTTAAATATCGAACAAAAAAATTAGACGCTTTTTTAGAATTTTCAAAGGTTTTAAGAGGATAAAAAAAATTTCTTAAAATTCCTAGGAAAATTCTAATTGATTTTTATTTTGAAAAATGTTTTGAACGAATTTTTTTAATGTTGCAGCATTATTGTTTTAATGTTAAGAAAAATGCGAATAATTTTTAATACATTCAAAAGTTTAGAAGCAATTTCAAAAAGTTTCAAATTTAAACTGATTTTAAAAAATTAAAAACAAAATTTAGATTTTTGAAGATTTCAAAATAAAATTTTTTTATATTGCAGAATTTTTTCCAAAATTTAGGCAAAATTTGAATTATTTTAAAAAATATTTAGAAGCTTTAGAAGAATAGTTAAAAATAATTTAAAACTTTATGAGATTTCAAAAAACTTTAAACAAAATGTATATTTTTGAAGATTTCGAGATGAAGTTTTGAATATTTTCAAGGATTTTGAGGCGTTTCAAAATATTTTTAAAAAATTTGCTAGATTGCTGGGAAAATTAAAAAATGATTTTTTATTTTAATGAATTAATTTTAAAGGTATATTTAAAAATATTTCAAAACATTTTAAAAAATTTCCAAAATTGCGAAGAAAGAATCTAGAAGATTCTAATCTAAGGGATTTTTTAGAAAATATACACAGATTTTTGCAGATTTCTAAGGAAATGTTTTTGTTTTGTTTCGTTTTTTTTTTAAATTTATTTTAGGAGAATATTGGAAAATATTTTCAAAAATTTCCAAAGATTTTCAAAATCGTTAAAAAAGAATTTCCAAGATTTTAGAGAATTTTTAAAAATTTCGCAGCATTTAAAAAAAAATTAGGAAAAATGCGAATCATTTTAAAGATATTTAGAAGTTTAAACACAATTTCAAAAATAATTTAAAATTTGAAGATTCGAAAAAATTTTTATTCCTGGGAAGATTTTTAATGATTTTTTATTTTGAATAATTAATTTTTAAAGAAAATTTTGAAAATAGTTTAAAAGACTTCTAAAAATTGGAAGATTAAAAGTCCCGAAAAATAAAATTCTCAAAACTGTAAAATTTCGCAAAAAGAAAGTATTCAAAATAGAAAACTCCCAAATTGGAAACTTCCTAAAAGTATATAATATTACTGAATTTGAAAATTTCTGAATTTAAACAATTAAAAAATGGTTTCAATAATAAATAAAAAATATGTTCATCAAACAAAAGTACTTCATTTGATTTATTTTTTTATTATTTAGCAATTTTTTAATAGTGTAAATTGCGGAATTTCATAACTAGGGAATTTCCCTATGTTGGAAATTTTATAATGTCGGATATTTTATAACGCGGAACAAAATATGGAAGATTTTAAGGCATTTTTTTAATTTTTGAAGAATACTCAGTAATTTTTTGAATTTTTGAAGATATTAAAAATACTTTAAATCTTTGAAGGATTTCCGAAATCTTCAAAAATCTTTTTGAACTTTCTCAAGAATCTTAGGACTAATTATAATAGTTATTACAAAAATTTTTATTTTTAATTCAAAATCATTTTTCCCCTCGAATCGAAAATTTACACTGGCACGTAGCGCTCGATTAATGACGCTATTGTTTTTCATTTGAAATAAATGTTCCATTAACCAAATTTAAAAAAAAGCTAGTATTTTTTTAGTATTTAAAAAAATCATAACATATAAAAAATCCTTTTTCCTAAAATATGATTGTATAATTATTATTTGTCATGAAAAACTGTACATACAAAAAATTAGCAATAATTTTTTTAGACAAAAAAAAACGTTAAAAAAAGCGTTATGTACTATATGGACGATCCCTGATAAAGAAACTCCTGCGCAGGAAAGTTCTGCGACTCTTGCGGCTGCGCAGAAAAGTTCCACACCTCTTACAGCTGCGCAGAAAAGTTCTGCGACTCTTCCAGGTGCGCAGAACAGTTCTGCGACTTTTTCAGATGCGCAGAAAAGTTCTACAACTCTTGGAGATGCGCAGAAGAGTTCTACGATTATTCGGAGGGACAAACTAAATCTAAATATTTCAGATGTTTTGCACATCTGTCTGTAATCACAATAGTTTTGATAAAAAGCCAATTTTAAAAGCATATATGTTTAAGAAAAATGTAGAATCCTACAAAGCTGAAATTTACAACACTAAATGAAAAATTACCTTGCATAAGATCTAGCTTCTGATTTTCTAATGCAGCAATGGCTTCGATGTGTGCTTGAATCTCTTTCGCTTGAGCATTGACCTTACCTTCGAGGTCAGCAATTTGCTCTTTCCAATCGCCTGCAGACGCTGTAGAAACCGCACAATTTCCGAATATCGTTGATTTGCATTTTAACCATTGTTATTCAATAAAAACTAAGACATTCGGACAGTGGATAACATCCCAATTGAAAGCAAAAGCAACGTCAGTTATTGCCGAAAGCAAATTAAAAACACTTAAAATTTCAATCTTAGTATTGTTAAGAATTAGTCAACAGTTATTGTAACATTTATATCAAAATTTCGCGATTTTTCACCGGGATTCGCATTGTTATCAAGAAAAAAAAATGCCATGCAAGTTAAAGATTCGAACACCGTTATATGCTACAAACTACGCATCCTATTTCTAAAAATCAGAGTTCAGCAAACTTTGACAAGTAAGAAAGTAGGTACCATTGTTATGCCTAGGTAATAGAAAATATACCAAATGATCAATTCGATTAGTGTATCAAAAGTGAAACCTTAAAACATTCAAAACCGAATTCGTCAATCAAACCGTAGGAATCCATCACCAAAAATCAAGGGCAAATGCTTCTCGGTGTTATTTTTCTTCGCGAGCTTTTCTTTCATATTGTGCAAGATAAAAAGAAAAAATTTGGAAAAATTTAGTTTCTAGAAAGTAATTACTTCTAGCAAAATGTGTTTTACGAAATACTTTCGTACTCTAGTCAAACCTAATGTCTGTGATCTATAAAAATAGAAAAAAAAATGGTACGAAACTAAAAGATGTATCAGAAGGAGAGAATATCAAATGCGAATGGTACGGACAAAGAAAATGGCATAAGAAAAGATGACGGATAATGACGGCACGGGGAAAATCCGTCCTGGCTCCTACCTTTAAGCTCGTCAAAGTCTACCAGACCCAGCTGAAGGTTACCTTTCTCCTCCTCTAGGAGCGCCACCTGATTTCCGAGTCTCACCAATTCCGCATTCGCATCCGATACCTGCATAAAATCAAAGAATAATTAAACAGAGTTAATACAAAATCCCAATTTCGAAATTCCCCGACTTTCCTGGTCTTTGCCTAACCAATTTTTCATTTTCCCTGACTTTTATAACTTTTTATTTCATGTATAAAAAGACCCTTACACCTAGGAGATCAATGATGTTAATGCAAAAATAATGTTTCTGATTTTCTTTTAAAGACTTTTGGAGACAACAGTCATAAAGAATTTTATAAAGGTTCATTCACAAATTATGTAAGACTATTTGATCTTTAGTTAAAAATTGATCGTTTTTAGTTGATAATATAAAGACTTAGTTGAAAATTCATGTATTTTCTGAAAAATCGTGTTTTTTTTATAGAAAATTAATTCTCTTAGTTTCAAATTTAACTATTTCATAGGAAATATACGTATTTTGTTAAAAAATCGTCTTTTTGGAAGAAAATAAATTTATTTTTCGTTAAAAATGTTAGAAATTAAACTGTCTTAGTTGAGGATCCCATTATTTTGTTGAAAATTCGTATGTTTTGGTTATATTCAACTGTTTTTTACTTAAAATTAAAATATTTTTTTGGTTTAAATATCAACTATTACATTTTTTGTTGAAAAATAGTATTTCCAGATTGAAAATGCAACTGTTTTGTAGGGAATTCGTCTCTTTTGCTTGAAAATCCAACAGTCTTGTAGAAAATTTGTTTTCTTTTAATTGAAAAACAATTTTTTAACCTGAAAATGTAACTATTCGATTTTTGGTTGAAAATTAATCTTTTTTAGTTGATAATGTAAATATTTAGTTGAAAATTCATGTATTTTCTGAAAAATCTTTTTTTTATAGTAAATTATTCCTCTTGGATTAAAATTTAATTATTTGGTAGGAAATATACGTATTTTGTTGAAAAATTGTCTTTTTGGAAGAAAATCAATTTTTTTGGTTACAAATGTTAAAAATTAAACTGTTTTTGGTTGTGGATTCCATTATTTCGTTGAAAATTCGTATATTTTGGTTATGTTCAACTGTTTTTTACTTAAAATTAGAATATTTTTTTGGTTTGAATATAAACTATTACATTTTTTGTTGAAAATTAGTATTTCCAAGTTGAAAATGCAACTGTTTTGTAGAGAATTCGTCTCTTTTGCTTGAAAATTCAACAGTCTTGTAGAAGATTTGTTTTCTATTATTGACAAACAATTTTTTAAACTGAAAATGTAACTATTCCATTTTTGGTTCAAAATTAATATTTTTTAGTTGATAATGTAAATATTTAGTTGAAAATTCATGTATTTTCTGAAAAATCGTTTTTTTTATAGAAAAGTATTCCTCTTGGATTAAAATTTAATTATTTCGTAAGAAATATACTTATTTTGTTAAAAAATCAAATTTTTTGGTTTAGAATCGAACTGTATAGTTGAAAATTAAACCGTTTTAGTTGAGGATTCAAGTAATTTGTTGAAAATTCGTCTTTTTTGCTTACATTAAATTGTTTTTTATTTAAAATAAAAATCTTTTTTAGTTTAAATATCAACTATTACATTTTTTTTTTAAATTAGTATTTCCAGGTTGAAAATGCAACCGTTTTGTAGAGAATTCGTGTGTTTGGCTTGAAAATTCAACAATTTGTTAGAAAGTTCAACTATTTTGTGGAAAATTTATGTAATTTGTTGAGAATTCATATTTTTGGTTGAAAACGAAGATCAAAAATGTTTTTTAAGGAAAAGTAAATATTAAAGAAAGTTAAAATTGCATGTTTCTGATTGATAATAATTTAACTATTTGGCTGAAAATTAAACAATCTTGTTAAAATGTATCGTATTTGGTTGAAAAGTAAACTATTTTGTTGGAAATTTGTTTTTTTTTTGTTGAAAATTCCTTTAAAAATTCAAATATTTGTTTATAAATTCCTGTACTTTGTTGTAAATTCATCTACTTTGATAGAAAATTCATCATATTGGTTGAAAATTGATCTTTTTGGTTGAAAATTAGTTTTTTTTTACTCTATTGTATTTTATTGAAAATTTGAATTTTGTGAGAGAATATTTGATCTTCTTGGTGAATAATTCATCTTTTTGGTTGAAAAATCCTTTAAAAATTCAAATATTTGGTTGAAAATTCGTGTTCTTTGTTATAGATTCATCTATTTGTATAGAAAATTCATCTTATTGGTCGAAAATTTATCTTTTTGGTTAAAAATTAGTTTTTTCTTATTTAGAATTAATTTTGTTAACTAACAATGTATGTGTTCCACTTTTTGTCGAAAATTGATCTTTTTGTTAGAAATTTATCGTTCTTAGTTCAAAATTATACTATTTCGCTGAAAATTGATTTTAATTTTATTGAAAATTAAATTTTGTACTGGAAATTTAACTATTCTATTTTTATCTGAAAATTTATCTGTTTTAGGTGAAAATTCAACTCTTTGTTAATAATCAGTCTTTTTGGTAGAAGTTCTCTCATTAGTTGAAACTTCATCTTTTCGGTTGAAAATTTATTTCTTTGGTTGAAAATTTAACTATTTTGCTGAAAATTCGTTTCTTTTTTGGTTGAAAACTTATTTTACTAACTAAAAATTTAACTATTTTATTTTTGGTAGAAAATTGATCTTTTCAGTTGAAAATTTATGAATTTGGTTAAAAATTAAATTTTTTTAGTTGAAAATTCATCATTTTAGTTAAAAATTCACTTTAACTATTCCATTTTTTGTGGAAATTTTACCTTTTTTGATAGAAATGTAATTTTTTTCGTTAGAAAATTATCTGTTTTGTAGAAATTTAACTAATCTATTTTTTGTTTAGGAATTCATTTCTTTGGTTGAAAAACAAAATTATTTAGTTGAAAATTCATTTTTTTTGTTGATGGAAAATTCATTTTTGAGTTGAAAATTCCACTATTTTGTCAAAAATTTATATTTTTAGTTTAAAATTCAACATTATGATTAAAAATTCATTTCTTTGGTTTAAAATTAATTAATTTTGCTGAAAACTCGTTTTTTTGTTTAAAATTTACTTTTCTAACTACAAATTGAACTATTATATAAATGTATTTTGGTTTGTAAATTTATCTTTTTTAGCTGAAAATTTATATATTTTATTGAAACTGTATCTTTTTTGGTAGAAAATTCATCTTTTGGGTGTAAAACTGAATTATTTTGTTGAAAATTCATTTTTTTTGTTGAAAATTGGTTTTTTGAACTGAAAATTGAATTCTTCTATTTTTTATTTAAAAAATCATTTTTTTGCACGAAAAAAACAATTTTGTTGAACATTCGTTTCTTTTTTGGTTGAAAATTTATTTTACTACCTGAAAATTTAACTATTTTATTTTTGGTAGAAAATTTATCTGTTCAGCTGAAAACTCAGGAATTTGGTGAAAAATTAAATTTTTTTTAGTTGAAGATTCATCATTTTAGTTAAATATTCACTTTAACTATTCCACTTTTTTGTGGAAAATTTACCTTTTTTTAATAGAAATATAATTTTTTTCGTTAAAAAATTATCTGTTTTGTAGAAATTTAACGATTCTATTCTTTTGTTAGGAATTCATTTCTTTGGTTAAAAAAAAACTATTTAGTTGAAAATTCATTTTTGTTGTTCATAGAAAATTCATGTTTTGAGTTGAAAATTCCCCTATTTTGTCAAAAAATCATATTTTTTGTTTAAAATTCATCATTGTGATTACAAATTAATTTCTTTGGTTTAAAATTAATTAATTTTGCTGAAAACTCGTTTTTTTGTTTAAAATTTACTTTTCTAACTGCAAATTGAACTATTATATTCTTGGTTTGTAAATTTATCTTTTTTAGTTAAAAATTTATATACCTTATTGAAACTGTATCTTTTTGGTAGAAAATTCATCTTTTGTGTGTAAAATTGAATTATTTTGTTGAGAATTCATTTTTTGGTTGAAAATTGGTTTTTTGAACTGAAAATTGAATTCTTCTATTTTTTGTTTTAAAAAAATCATTTTTTTTGGTTGAAAATTCATTTTACTAACTGAAAATTTAACTATTTTATTTTTGGTAGGAAATCTATCTTTTCAGTTGAAAATTCATGAATTTGGTTAAAAATTAAATTTTTTTTAGTTGAAGATTCATCATTTTAGTTAAAAATTCAATTTCACTATTCCATTTTTTGTGGAAAATTTACCTTTTTTTAATAGAAATGTAATTTTTTTCGTTAAAAAATTATCTCTTTTGTAGAAATTTACCTATTCAATTTTTTTGTTACGAATACATTTCTTTGGTTGAAAATTAATTTTTGTTGTTGATAGAAAAATCATCTTTCGAGTTGAAAATTCCACTATTTTGTCAAAAATTCATTTCTTTGGTTGAAAATTAATTAATTTTGCTGAAAACTCGTTTTTTTTGGTTTAAAATTTACTTTTCTAACTGCAAATTGAACTATTATATTCTTGGTTTGTAACTTTATCTTTTTTAGTTGAAAATTTATATATTTTATTGTAACTGTATCTTTTTTGGTAGAAAATTCATCTTTTGGGTGTAAAATTAAATTATTTTGTTGAGAATTCATTTTTTGGTTGAAAATTGGGTTTTTGAACTGAAAATTGAATTCTTATATTTTTTCTTTAAAAAAAAAATCATTTTTTTTTTGCATGAAAAAAACAATTTCGTTTTTTTTTTTGGTTGAACATTTATTTTACTAACTAAAATTTTTGGTAGAAAATTTATCTTTTCAGTTGAGAATTCATGAATTTGGTTAAAAATTAAATTTTTTTAGTTGAAAATTCATCATTTTAGTTAAAAATTCACTTCAACTATTCCATTTTTTGTGGAAAATTTACCTTTTGTGATAGAAATGTAATTTTTTCGTAAAAAAATTATCTTTTTTGTACAAATTTGACTATTCTATTTTTTTTGTTAGGAATTCATTTCTTTGGTTGAAAAAAAAAACTATTTAGTTGAAAATTCATTTTTCTTGTTGATAGAAAATTCATTTTTGACTTGAAAATTTCACTATTTTGTCAAAAAATTATATTTTTGGTTTAAAATTCAACATTGTGATTAAAAATTCCTTTCTTTAGTTAAAAATTCGCTTCTTTTTAGTTGAAAATTAATTTTTTTAACTGACGATGTAACTGTTCCATTTTTGCTTGAAAATTTACATTTTTAGATGAAAGTTAATTAATTTGCCTGAAAACACGTTTTTTTGTTTAAAATTTACTTTTCTAACTGCAAATTGAACTATTATATTTTTGTTTTGTAAATTTATCTTTTTTATTTGAAAATTGATATATTTTATTGAAACTGTATCTTTTTTGGTAGAAAATTAATCTTTTGGGTGTAAAATTAAATTATTTTGTTGAGGATTCATTTTTTTGGTCGAAAATTGGTTTTTTGAACTGAAAATTAAATTCTTCTATTTTTTGTTTAAAAAAATCATTTCTTTTGCATGAAAAAAAAACAATTTGGTTGCAAATTCGTTTTTTTTTTTGGTTGAACATTTATTTTTCTAACATTTTAACTATTTTAATTTTGGATGAAAATTCATGTACTTCGTTGAAAATGTGTCTTTTTTAGTAGAAAATTAATCTTTTGGGTTGAAAATTCAAGTAACTAGTTGGTTAATAATTCATATTTTTGATTGAAGATTCATCATTTTAGTTGAAAATGTATTCTTTTGACTTGAAAACACAACTAAAAAGTGTTTAAAATATATTTAGAAACGAAATTTATTTTGCATTAATATTATTAATCTTCTAGGTGTATGTTTGGTTTTATACCTCGAAGAATTTAGAAATTAGGATATTGTAGCAACCCTAAATAAGGCACTGTTTAATGCAAATAATGTTTTCCATTACTTTGACTTCTTTTATCATATAAATTTAGCGCCCTTTCCAATTTGAAGCTATCATTTTCCCGCTAAATCTAAATTATGTAATTATTATTAATAAAGATAGAAAATACGATTTTTAAATCCTTATTCAAAATGCTCATTAAATTCTCAAAGCACATAAAGGTCACGTAAATCAAAATTTTAAGGAGAAAGCATATCAAATTAGATTCAAAGAAAAGTCTCACCTTCCTGAAGCTCTCCAACTGCCTCTGAAGATTTTTCACCTTGCTTTTGTGCTGTGTTCTTAATTTAATCATGCTCTTATTCAAATCCTCCAGCTCTTTCGTCAATTTCACCACCTTATCATCTTCTTTCGGACTCTCGATCGGAATTTTCGCCGCAAGTTCTGCTTTCTCAGTCTCCAAATCATGAACAATCTTCTCCAGATCGATCACCTTATTCGAAATCTCCTCATTTTTGGCCAACAATTCCGTCACCTGTTTCTGCAATTCCGTTTTCGATTCCTCCTGCAAAAGTTGATTCGACTTTTTCAGCTCCTCTATCAAACTCTCAAGCTCTGCGATTCGATTATCCTTCTCAACAATCAGCCCATTTCCATTCGTAGATTCGAGGGCAATAACTTTATTCTGCAACTCGGAATTATTTTTCTGTAACTCGTATTTCTCATCTTGTAATTTGCGATTACTTTCCTCCAGTTTCTGGATTTTGTATTCAAGTTCTTCGGTTTCGGGAGCTCGGGAAATTCCAGCAGCGGATTCCAAATTGAAAATTCTCTCCAAAGCCTCCGCGAGTTTGGTTTCTCGTTCTTCCAGTTGCTGTAGAAGATGATCGTTCTTTGATTTTAGGGAAGACTCTATAAGCACGAAATTTTCTTGCATCGATTTCATCGCGTCTTTTGTGTCCGCTAAAGTGTCCATTGTTGAACGGGAAAAATCGGCACTTGCAGATTCTGCTACTTTCTGGGCTTCTAATTGGTCCTCGGATCTGAAAAATTTTTACAAATCATATTTTACAACAATATCTTCCTGGGAGAGAATTTTATAATTTTATAAAAGAGGGTGGCCACGAAAATTCATTTTCAAAATTCGAAGACCAGCATTTTAAATCTTATAGGATTTTTAACATCGAATCTTTTATAAATTGTATAAAACAATTTCAGATTGAAAATTGGTTTATTTCAACCAAAAAAGATTTAAAAATAGTTGCATTTTTAACAAATTTTTTAATTTTCAACTTAAAAAGATAATTGAATTTTTTACAAGAAAGTTGACTTTTTCACTAAAAAATATAAATTTTCAACAAAATAATTGAATTTTTAATCAATTTGTTGAATTTTCAATCAAGTGGTCGAATTTTCAAGCAAAACAGATTAAACATCAACCAGTTGCACCAAAAAATATGACTTTTCTACGATGAAAGATAATTTTTTGACAAAAAAAAAGTCTGGTTAAAGAATCGTTGAATTTTCAAAAAAAAAAAGTTAAACTTTTAACAAAACAGATGAATTTTCAACAAAATACTGAAATTTTTAACAACATAGTTCAATTTCGAACCCATAAAGATGAATTTTCAACCAAACGGTCGAATTTTCAAAAAAAAAAAGATTGAAATTCAACCAAAAATAGTTGCATTTGCAAACAAATAGTTGAATATTCAAACAAGAAATATGAAACTTCAACCAAATAATTGAATTTTTTACAAGAAAGTTGAATTTTCGACAAAAAAAAAGATGATTTTTAACAAAATAGTTTATTTTTCAATGAAATTGTTGAGTTTTCAATCAAATGGTCGAAGTTTTAATCAAAAAAGATTAAACATCAACCAGTTGCAACAAAAAATATGATTTTTCTACGATAAAAGATAATTTTTTGACAAAAAAAAGTCAGGTTAACAATTCGTTGAATTTAAAAAAAAAAGTTAAACTTTTAACAAAATAGATGAATTTTCAACAAAATACTGAAATTTTTAACAACATAGTTCAATTTCGAACCCATAAAGATGAATTTTCAACCAAACGGTCGAATTTTCAAACAAAAAGATTAAAATTCAGCCAAAAACTGTTGCATTTACAAACAAATAGTAGAATATTCAAACAAGAGATATGAAATTTCAACCAAATAATTGAATTTTTTACGAGAAAGTTGAATTTTAGACCAAAAAAAAGATGATTTTTCAACAAAATAGTTTTTTTTTCAATGAAATTGTTGAGTTTTCAAGCAAATGGTCGAATTTTTAATAAAAAAAAGACTAAACATCAACCAGTTGTACCAAAAAAATATGACTTTTCTACCATAAAAGATAAATTTTTGACCAAGACAGATGACTGTTTAACAAATCGTTGATTTTTCACAAAAATAACTAAACTTTTAACAAAGTAGTTAAATTTTCAACAAAATACTGAAATTTTTAACAACATAGTTGAATTTCGAATCCATAAAGATGAATTTTCAACCAAACGGTCGAATTTTCAAACAAAAAGATTAACATTCAGCCAAAAACTCTTGCATTTACAAACAAATAGTTGAATACTCAAACAAGAGATATGAAATTTCAACCAAATAATTGAAATTTTACGAGAAAGTTGAATTTTCGACACAAAAAAAAGATTATTTTACAACAAAATAATTGAATTTTCAAAAAATTTGTTGAATTTCAAATCAAATGGTCGAACTTTTAATAAAAAAGACTCAATATCAACCAGCTGCACCAAAAAAATATGACTTTTCTACCATAAAAGAGAATTTTTTGACCAAAAAAAGACTGTTTAACGAATCGTTGAATTTTCAAAAAAAAAAGTTAACTTTTAACAAAGTAGTTAAATTTTCAACAAAATACTGAAATTTTTAACAACATAGTTGAATTTCGAACCCATAAAGATGAATTTTCAACCAAACGGTCGAATTTTCAAACAAAAAGATGAAATTTCAACCAAATAATTGAATTTTTTACAAGAAAGTTGAATTTTCAACAAAACGAAGATGATTTTGCAACAAAATAGTTTATTTTTCAATCAAATTGTTGAGTTTTCCAGCGTGTCCAGCGATACTTAAAAACAAAATTCAAGGTCTTTTCCAGGTTTTCCAGGTGAAGAAATAAAGTTTTTCCAGGTCTACTTTTTTTACATCAAATAATGAAATAACAGTTTTTCATACATGCAAAAAATGAGCCATTTAATTTTTTATTGGCCAACAGTTTCCAAAGTAAGCTTTTTGAAATCTTTGTGAATTCGTTAAAATCTATTGCAGTACTTAAAATCATTGTGAAATCATTAAAAATCTTTTGGAATGTTTAAAAAATGTTGTAAAATCTTTGAAATCCTTGAAATCTTTGAAATCGTTCTGAAATTGTTTGAAATCTTTTGAAATCATTATGAAATCTTTGAAAGATTTGTGAAATTATTCTTTGTGAAATCTTTTGTGTTCTTTTGAAATCATTGAAATCTTTTTAAAACTTCTCAAAGTTGAAACCTTTTGAAATCGTTTAAAATCTTTGCGATGTTTTGAAATCTTTGAAATCTGGTGTACTGTATCCTTGTTGAATTCTTTGAAATTCTTGAAATCTTTTCAAATCCTGATGAATCCTTTAAATATTTATGAAATCTTTTGAAATCCTTTAAATATTTATGCAATCTTCCTGAAATCTTTTGTATTCGTTGAAATAATTGAAATATTTAAAATCTGTTGAAATCATTAAAAATCTTTTGGAACGTTAAAAAAATTTTTGTAAACTCTTTGAAATCTTTCTGAAAATCTTTGAATTATTTTGAAATATTTTGAAATCCTCATTAATTCTTTGAAAGATTTGTGAAATCTTTTGAAATCTTCTAAAAAAATTTTTAATCGTTTAAAATCTTTGAAATATTTTGAAATCTTTGAAATCTGGTGTACTGTACACTTTTTGAAATCTTTGAAATACATGAAATCTATTGGAATCTTTACGAATTCTTTGAAATATTTGTAAAATCTTTTGTATTTGTTGAAATCCTTGAAACCTTTTGAAATCTTTTACGAAATTTTGAAATCGTTTTAAATCTTTAAAATGATTTGAAATGTTTGAAATCTAGTTTATACCTTTTTGAAATGTTTGAAATTCTTGTGTTCTTTTGAAATCTTTGAAATATTTTTGAAATCTTTTGTATTCATTTGAAATCAT
>CAKNYM010052472.1:349798-372266 GCA_932195095.1 Andricus curvator
GGGGTAAAAATTCATATTTTTGGGTTAAAAATTCAACCGTTTTGTTGACAATTTTTCTTTTTGAGTTAAAAAAAATCCACTAATTTGGTAAACAATTTAATTAATTGGTTGAAAATTAATATTTTTGGGTTCAAAATTCAATCGTTTTGTTAAAAATTCTTCTTTTTGGGTTGAAAAAATCCACTAATTTGGTAAAAAATTTAAATTATTGGTTGAAAATTAACTTTTTTGTTGAAAATTCAACTGCTTTGTAGAAAATTAACTTTTTTGTGGAAAATTCATATTTTTAGGGTAAAAATTCATATTTTTGGGTTAAAAATTAAACCGTTTTGTTGAAAAATCTTCTTTTTGGGTTGAAAGTTCAACAACAGTGTGATGAGTCCAAGGCTTCTACTTGAAACTGAAGCATATATTTAAATTAGATAATTAGGCCATAAAAATAAGAAATCTGTAATAACTTTTCGTTATTTTTATTACTATAAAATAACAAATAAATGACTGCACAGTGAAATATTCACCTGTATTTCTTCCTCTTTCTTTTTGAGGCTCTGCTTATTCCTTATCATGATTTCCTTGAGAGTCACTAATTGACTTTTGGTCTGTTCACACGATTCCTTGAGATCAAGAGGCTCATCAGGGCCACCTTCCGCCCGACCTGGCGGTTCTTCCGGATTGCCGGACATCGCGAGCTGCACAAACAATAACAAAACGAACCACTTCATTATTATCCACTAAAAACTAACACTAAACGGCCCCTTTTTACGCAATTTTCCATAAATCAATGGCAGTCAGTTTCCTGAAAATGGCAAGAAGTCTCACCCACTGCTCTCATTTTTTACGACTAATTGGATAGGCAATCGACTGGGGTAAACTAATTATGTTAGCATTCGAAACTGTAGGATAAACACACACACTATTCAACCCTTTTTCCATCGTCGTTGTAAATTACGCGACTACAAGGTCTTACACCCATAATTCACTTATTACTCAACATTTTTACATTATTTTTTTTTTAAATAGGATTTTTTTCTAAATCAAACATTTAACGAATTTATAATAAAAATGTCATGTTTGTGATCTTGATTTTTACAATCTAAGGGTTAAACCTTTTCTATTTTATCATTTCGAAATTTCAAAACAACTCCATTTTTGGTGATACTAATTGATTCCGAAAATAACAGATTAAAGGGAAAGTTCTCATAACCTAAAAATCGGAAAAGTCTCCTTAAATTAATAAAAAAATTCTGCAATATATTCCGGTAAATATATTCGAGTGAATATATTCGAGTTTGTTAAATAATAAATTCGATCTCAAAATAGAAGAAACACAAGGAAGTTGATTAGTTTTGGAGAGATCCTAAATGTCAAAAATTGAGGTTATGTTAAACAAATATTGATATTTTTCGAAGTTTGAGGTTCCTGGAGTATTGTCACTAGTTTTTTCGAAATCGGGAATGAAAATTGTAGAGGTAGAAAGAGTAAATAGTAAATATACTCACGTTTATTTATCTTTTTGAGATGTCAAGATGGTAACACGTCACTATTCGTTGACATAGTTTTCTTCGCCAAATGCACTCTTCAGCACTTGACGTAATTTCCGAAATTGATGCACTTCGAGGCGACAATAATTAATCGGATTTTCATAGGTAGCTGGATTTATTTATTTGGAATGAAGAAGAAACATTAGATTAAAAAGAGTTACAAAAGTGTAGGAACCGAACCATCCCTTCCCTGGATGTCCCGTGCCGGAAACTGTTGGACAATGCGACTGCGCATGTGGCGCCGCGCAGGTTATTTTTGAATTAATTTAATTTTCGAATTGAGAACAATCTGGCGGGTCTTAATTCTGGTTTAGTTTTATCGATAATTTCAGAGGGAAACGAAATAATACGTAATAATAATTAACAAATAATTAATTATTCAAATATTTTGTTAAAAACTTAACTATTTTTTTGAAAATTCAACTATTAATTTTAAGAGAATATTTAAAAAGATTTAAACAAATTTTTTTAATAATAAATGACATTTGAACAATTATTAATTTAACAATTATTAATTCAAATATTAATTTTAAGAGAATATTAAAAAAATGTCAACAAATTTTTTTGAATAATGAATCACATTTGAACAATTATTAATTTAACAGTTTATTATTAATTTAACTATTAATTTTAAGAGAATATTTAAAAAGATTTAAACAAATTTTTTGAATAATAAATTACATTTGAACAATTATTAATGTAACAATTTATTATTAATTTAACTATTAATTTTAAGAGAATATTTAAAAATATTTCAACAAATTTTTCGAATAATAAATGACATTTGAACAATAATTAATTTAACAATTATTAATTTTAAGGAAATATTAAACAAATTTAAACAGATTTTCTGAATGATAAATGACATTTGAACAATTAATAATTCAAATATTAATTTTAAGAGAATATTAAAAAAAATTTAAACAAATTTTTTGAATAATAAATGACATTTGAACAATTACCTATTAATTTAACAATTTATTATTAATTCAACTATTAATTTTAAGAGAATATTTAAAAAGATTTAAACAAATTTTTTGAATAATAAATGACATTTGAACAATTATTAATTCAAATATTAATTATAAGAGAATATAAAATAAAATTCTAACAAATTTTTTGAATAATAAATGAAATTTGAACAGTTATTAATTCAACAATTTATTATTAATTGAAATATTAATTTTAAGAGAATATTAATAAAAATTAAACAAATTTTTTGAATAATAAATGACATTTGAACAATTATTAATTCAAATATTAATTATAAGAGAATATTAAAAAGAATTAAACAAATTTTTTTGAATAATAAATGACATTTGAACAATTATTAATTGGACAATTTATTATTAATTTAACTATTGATTTTAAGAGAATATTTAAAAAGATTTAAACAAATTTTTTGAATGATAAATGACATTTGAACAATTATTAATTTAACAATTTATTACTAATTTAACTATTCATTTTAAGAGAATATTTAAAAAGCTTTAACAAATTTTTTGAATAATAAATGACATTTGAACAATTATTAATTTAACAATTATTAATTGAAATATTAATTTTAAGAAAATATTAAACAAATTTTCTGAATGATAAATAACATTTAAACAATTAATAATTCAAATATTAATTTTAAGAAAATATTAAACAAATTTTAAACAAATTTTTTGAATAATGAATGACATTTGAACAATTATTAATTGAAATATTAATTGTAAGAGAATATTTTAAAAAATTTGAACAAATTTTTTGAATAATAAATGACATTTGAACAATTATTAATTGAAATATTAATTTTAAGAAAATAATAAACAAATGTAAACAAATTTTCTGAATGATTAATTACATTTGAACAATTAATAATTCAAATATTAATTTTAAGAGAATATTAAAAAAAAATAAACAAATTTTTTTAATAATGAATGACATTTGAACAATTATTAATTTAACAATTTATTATTAATTCAACTAATAATTTTAAGAGAATATTTAAAAAGATTTAAACAAACTTGTTAAATAATAAATGACATTTGAACAATTATTAATTCAAATATTAATTTTAAGAGAATATTAAAAAAAATGTAAACAAATTTTTTGAATAATAAATGAAATTTGAACAATTATTAATTTAACAATTTATTAATAATTCAAATATTAATTTTATGAGAATATTTAGAAAGATTTAAATAAATTTTTAAAAAATATGTAAAATTTTATTTGTAATATTAAAATATCTAATTTTTTAATTAATTTTAAAAATAAAAAAAAATTTTAGAAACGCAAAAAATATAAACTAAAAATTAATCAAATAAAATTTGATCTAAAATAACATTAAAATATAATTTTGATTATAATAAAAATAATAATAAATTATGATAATATATATTATATATATAATATATATATATATATAAATAATAATAATTAAATTAAAATAACTTTTCTACCATAAGAGATGAATTTTTGACAAAAAAATATGACTTTTTAACCCTAATACATTCGGGAAAAAAATTTGTTTTTTTACAAAATATTCATGTTTTCAAAAAATAATTAAATTTAAAAAAAAAATAGTTAAATTTTCAAAAAAATAGTTACATTTTTTAACAAAATAGAAAAATTTTCAACAAAATAGTTGAATTTTCAACCCACAAAGATGACTTTTTCACAAGTTATTGCATTTTCAAAAAAAATATAAGAAAATTTTTAACAAAATAGATAAATTTTCAAAAAAGGAGTAGAATTAAAAAAAATCTAATTTTCAACAAAATAGTTTAATTTTCAACCAAAAGGCACAATATTTAAAAAATAGATTAAATTAAACTAAAAACCAGTTTTCAACTCGAAAATTGGAATTTTTAACAGAAAGGATCAATTCCAATCAACAAACATGGAATTTTTGACCATAAAGATTACTTTTTTTACAAATAATACATTTAAAAACAAAAATTTAATTAAATTTTTAACAAAATATTTAATTTCACAACAAAATAATTAATTGTTCAAAAACTAGTTCAATTAAAAAAAAAATTATTTTCAACAAAATAGTTCAATTTTGAACCCATCAACAAAGGAACATAAATTTTCAACCAAGAAAGATAATTTTCCTTCCATAAAAGATTAATTTTTGACAAAAAAAAAGAAAGGCTTTTTAACAAATGAAACAGCTTTCAAAAAATAGTTACTTTTTTTTAAATAGTTAAGTTTTCAACAAAATAATTAAAATTTGAAAAAAATATTTAAATTTAAAAAAAAATAAAATTTTAAACAAAATAGTTAATTTTACAACCCACGAAGATAAATTTTTTATCAAATTGTCCAATATTTAAAAAAAAATTAAATTAATTCAAAAACCATTTTTCAACCCGAAAAGTTGAATTTTCAACGTAAAAGTTAATTTCCAACCAAAAATCATGAATTTTCGACCAAGAAAAAGAACTTTTCTACCATAAGAGATGAATTTTTAACCAAAAAATATGACTTTTTAACAAATAATACTTTTTTCAGAAAAAAAAAACAATTTAAATTTTAATAAAATATTTACGTTTTCAACAATATAATTAAATTACCATAAAAATAGATAAATTTTCCACAAAATTCTTGAATTTTTAACCCACAAAGATGATTTTTCAACAAGTTATTGAATTTTCGATAAAAAAAGAAAAATTTTGACAAAAAAGTTGAATTTTCAACCCGCAAAGTTTAATTTTCATCGTAAAAATTCATTTCCAAGCAAAAAAACATGAATTTTAGACCAAGAAAAATAACTTTTCTACCATAAGAGATGAATTTTTGAACAAAAAATATTACTTTTCAACAAATAATACGTTTTTCAACAAAAAAACAATTGAATTTTTAAAGAAATATTAAAGTTTTGAACAAAATACTTAAATTTTCAAAAAAAAGAGACATTTTTAACAAATTAGTTGAATTTTCAACCCGAAAAGTTGAATTTTCAACGTAAAAGTTAATTTCCAACCAAAGAACATGAATTTTCAACCAAGAAAAATTACTTTTCTACCGTAAAAGATGAATTTTTGACCAAAAAATATGACTTTTTAACATTAATACATTCAAGAATTTTTTTTTTGATTTCCAATAAAATATTTAAGTATTCAACAAAATAATTAAATTTCCAAAAAAATAGTTGTATTTTAAAAAAATAGTTACATTTTTTAACAAAATTGATAAATTTTCAACAAAATAATTGAATTTTTAACCCACAAAGATGACTTTTTAATAAGTTATTGAATTTTCAAAAAAAATAACATTTTTAACAAATAATACATGCAAGAAAGAAAATTTAATTCTTAAAAAATATTTAAGTTTTCAACAAAATAATTAAATTTCCAGAAAAATAGTGGAATTTTCAAAAAAATAGTTACATTTTTTAACAAACTAGATAAATTTTTAACAAAATAGTTGAATTTTTAACCCACAAAGTTGACTTTTTAACAAGTTATTGAATTAAAAAAAAAAAAAAATTTTAACAAAATAGTTGAATTTTCAACCCGCAAAGTTGAATTTTCAACGTAAAAGTTCATTTCCAACCAAAAAGCATGAATTTTAGACCAAAAAAAAAACAACTTTTCTACCATGAGAGATGAATTTTTGACAAAAAAATGTGACTTTTTAACAAATAATACATTCAAGAAAGAAAATTGAATTCTTAACAAAATATTCAAGTTTTCAAACAAAAAATTAAATTTTCAAAAAAATAAGTTAAATTTTCAACAAAATATTTAAATTGCCAACAAGATAGTTACATTTTCAACCCACAAAGATGAATTTTCTATCAAATGGTCCAATATTTAAAAAAAATTTAATTAATATATAACCATTTTTTAACCCGAAAATTGGAATTTTCAACAAAAAGGTTCAATTTCAACCAACTCACATAAATTTTCAACCAAGATGACTTTTCTACCATAAGAGATGAAGTTTTGACGACAAAAAAAAGACTTTTTAACAAATAATTACATTTTCAAAAAGAATAGGTAAATTTTTTTTAGAATAGTCAAATTTAAAAAAAATAGTTAAATTTTCAACAAAATAGTTAAATTTTCAACCAAGAAAGATAACTTTTCTTCCATAAAAGATGATTTTTTGACAACAAAAAAGAAAGACATTTAACAAATAAAACAATTTAAAAAAAATAGTTCAATTTATTATCAAAATAGTTAAGTTTCCAAAAAAATAATTACATTTTTTCAAAAATATTCACATTTTCAAAAACATAATCGCATTTTTGATAAAATAGTTAAATTTTCAACTCACAAAGAATAATTTTCAACTAAATGACCAAATATTTAAAAAAAAATGAAATTAAACCAAAAACCATTTTTCAACCCGAAAAGTTGAATTTTCAACAAAAAAGTTCATTTCCAACCAAAAAACATGAATTTCCAACCAAGAAAGATGACTTTTCTACCATTGAGAGATGCATTTTTAAACAAATTTTTTTTTCAAAGTACATTTTCGAAAAAAATAGTTAAATTTTTAACAAAATAGTTAATTTTTCATCAAAATAATTAAATTTTCAAAACAAAGTTAAATGTTCAAAAATATAATTAAATTTTTAACCAAATATTTGAATTGCCAACCCACAAATATGAATTTACAACCAAACTGCCCAATATTAAATAAAAGAAGAATAAATTAAACCAAAAATCATTTTTCAATCCGAAAAGTTGAATTTTCAACAAAAAAGTTTATTTTCAACCAAGAAAGATGAATTTTCAATAAAAAAATATGTCCTTCTAACAAATAATTCAATTTTCAAAAAAAAAAGATAGTTAAATTTTTAACAAGTTTTTAGAAGACTCTTGAATTTTCAACTCGAAAAATTAAATTTTCACCAAAAAAATTAATTTCCAGCCAAGAAGGATGACTTTTCTACCGTAAAAAATGGATTTTTTACAAAAAAAAAAAAAACTTTTTAACAAATTGTTGAATTTTCAAAAAATAGTTACATTTAAAAAGAAAAATTTTTTATTTTAGCAAAATCATTAAAATTTCAACAAAGAAATTAAATTTTTGACAAAATAATTAAATTTTTAACAATACTGTTGAATTTTGAACCTATAAAGAAGCATTTTCAACCAAATATTCGAATTTTCATATAAAACATATTAAAATTCAACCAAAAACAGTTGCATTTTCAACCAAGTAATTAACTTTTCAAGCCAAAAAGATAAATTTTTCAGAAGACTATTGAATTTCCAACAAAAAAGTTCATTTCAAACCAAGAAACATGAATTTCCAACCAAGAATTATGACTTTTCTACCATAAAAGATGACTTTTTAACAAATTGTTGAATTTTGAACAAAAAAGTTCAATTTTCGACAAAATAGTTGAATTTTTAACCCAAAAGAATTAATTTTCATCCAATAATTGAATTTCCATATCAAAAAATTAAAATCTAACAAAAAACTCTTGCATTTTTGACCAAATATTGGAATCTTCAAGCCAAAAAGACTAAATTTTTTAGAAGACTATTGAATTTTCAACCCGAAAAGTTGAGTTTTCCAGAAAAAAGTATATTTCTAACCAAGAAATATGAAGTTCCAATCAAGAAAGATGACTATTCTGACCAAACGAGATGACTTTCCAACAAATTGTTGAATTTCCTAAAAAATAGTTAAATTTTTAACAAAACAAATAAATTTTAAGATATATCTAGAGTTAATCGAATATCAAAATGTATAATCACTGTCTGAATTTGCATAATCATTTAAAAATTTGAAGTGGAGTAATGAAACAAAATACGAAGAATCCATTTTTTCAGAAAAATTATTAATGCATAGTTTTAGCATTTTCAGTATTCGAGGAATATGATTATTGAACCTAGATTCACAAAAAAATCTATCCCATTTAAAATGTGCTTCAAAGATGTTATGACCTTGAAAATATATTAATTAAAATCTGCACATTTTGTATTAAAGTCTTCAATATGTTATAAGAACTGAATTATTTCAAGCTTCAAAAACTGAAGAGACTGAAATCGTAGCTGATTCTTTTTCCGAGATATCCTAATATCAAATTTGATGTTTTTACAATTTTGCCTGATTTCTTTTTTTAATTTGATTCAAAACTACAGAGACATGCATATAAAACTCAATAGGAACTCAAACATGATCCATTGATACCAATACTCATATCTAGAAAATAATTATATAACAGTAAAATCAGTTCAACAACGGCTTTCTATGCGATTTTGATGAAAGAGGATGATCTGCAATATTTCGAATTTAAAAATCCGTAAACGAATTTAAAATAGCACTCTTAGCATACCCTAGGATCAACGACGTGAACTTGATGATATGATGGTTGTTGAATACATGATGTCTTCAATCAAGTTGATTTTGTATCGTCCCCAAACTTAAAAAAATTCTCTGTGGATACCCAGCTTTCTTTGACCATAAGCCCAAACCTTGCTTCCCTAAGAAGTACAGACAATGTTTGATATGTTTTGAAGCTACGTGAATTTTAAGAGTTTCGGAAACCTCAGTGCCCCTAAAAGCTTCATGCAGTTCCTCGACAAGTTTGTCTAAATCTGGACCAATCTCCCTCACAGAAAAACAGAAGGCTACAAGTTCATCCATGGCCTTAAAGGCAAAAATAAGAAGCAAAAGTCTCAAACCAGATAAGTGCTTTTTGATGACCAAGAAGAGGGACTAAGCCATCTAAAGACAGATAATTGACTATGGTATTCCTTGAAATTTTTCTTATTTTTGCCTTAAGAAGAAAAGCTTTTGTAGCCTTCTTTCAAATCGTCACAAGTTTTCAATCTCAGACATTCCTTCGTAGGTTTCAGAAACACTGCATCATTACTGAAATCTTCCTGCTCGACTCAAATCTCTTATTGTCACAAAATAATATGGACAGTTATACATGGATGTTGCAGTTTATAAGTAGCAGTTTAAAGTACAAAACAAACTCAAAGGAATACTATTGAGGTTGGTCAATATGAATACGAGTTTAACGTTTGCATACGTTTCTTTTATTTGAGGCTCTGCGTAAAGCATTGTCTATGAACACTGGTCAACTTTGCCTTATTACCAGTACTACCACCAGGATACAAAATTCTCTTTTTGATAAGCAGGTTTGAATTTGCTTCCAGAACTGAATCATCAACGCCACACTCTAATTCAGGTGAATAATTTTCTGGGAGTACTATCATGCAGATTTTGAGAAAACCTTGACCACAATCGGCTATAACTTTAAGGACGTAATTGCTAAACAGATTTCGCTCTTTCAGAACAGTTTCCCGCACACTGAAACTCGGGGTATCAATTTGTTGCAGCTATTTTGATCTAGAATTTCAACTCAATATGATTCGCTTTAGAGGATCAATGAAAATCAAGGAGAACAACTTCAAGGCGTATTAGCATCAGTATACAAAACAGAATGACAGTTGACGATTTTCGACAAACATTCCTTTCTGCCAAATTCAAGTTCTGCAAATCGATAATCGATCCTTGATCGATATTTGCTGATATTTGTAAACAAACATCTACAACCTCAGTAATCATAAATTTAACTAAACGGAGCTAAGCAAATGATTTTCTTCAAAATTTGATTAACAATTTCATTTTAAACGATCATCAACAATTGATCATCATTCAGGTAAGAGGTTTAAATAATTTTATAATGTGTTGCGTAGTTGAAATTTTATGACAGATAATTGATCTCGAAATTTGAATCAAGTTTATCATGAATATAGGTATCAAAACGTTGCACCCTTTTGATCCATTTGCCGCATCAACCCAAATCAGCCCAAACAACAGGTATTTTTTCTTTTGTAGCCTTATTTTCAGTTTCGAATTCGAATATGCCATTGTTGTAAACATCCTGTAACTTTTTTAATTCTTTAGAAATATGTTTGCTGTAATATGCAGGCAGGGATTTACCGGCAGTAAATCTCAGAAATGTTTTCAATCTTTTCATCTCATTAAATGATGCACCAGTTTTGACTTGATTATCTAATCTAAACTTTGAAGAGGAAAGACTACTTTTTTCAGACTCAGCACGATTATTGTCTTAAAACTAGAAGTACTCATATTCAATTCAATTTCTCGCTTTCAAAATATAAGAACTTGCTCTTGATGCTTCTCTGGAACCTTTTTTTTTAATTTTCTGCACATGTTGCGAAGCCTTTACCGGATTGCCACAAGAGTGTTTCATACCTTTTATGTATTGGTTTCTTCAGTACTTGGAATTTGTAGGATACTTTACCATAAAGTCCATTAGAGAGATGATTGTAGCTATATACTTGACGTTAGTGACCTCTGTCTTTCTCGAATTTCAAATGGTCTTTAAATCTTCACTGTTAGAAATGTTTGCAATTTTAGTATACATGGGCATATTAAATTTCCTATATGTTTACTAAATTCATTACACTTTGTAATTTTAGTATACTTACGTATACTAAATTTCTTTTCTGAAGTTATATGTATACTAAATTTATTAAGTGTACAGTAAGTTTCTTTCACGTATATGAATTTCATAGTTTCTGTATACTAAAATTCATATACGTGTTTACTATATTCAGCTGCGCAAGCGCGTTTCGATTTACGCGAGTCGGGCAACGTGGCCGGTAGCAGGCTCATACGCCGCTGCATTTGTTTGAGCCCTTTGTAATGCTAAAAGGTTCGGCTTCTTTCAGCGAGGATCTGCGAAGTCTTCTCTTTAAAAGGTTTCATGGAGAATAGACATAAGGAGACCAAAGTAGTGTAACCGAATGTGAGCACATTTTTGTTGTATGAAAATGGTTACAATACTTCCCGTTCCCGGGTCTGGCGTTAGTGTCGCACGGGTATTGAATGGTGGCTGTCTTTGTTGACATTGACCAGCATTGACACATTTTGAATTATTGACGATTGTGATATGTGATTTACAGAGATAAATTGTGATTGACATAAAAAAAGATTTAAATAATTTTATCCACCGCGAAACATCTTTTTTTGAAGTGTGTGAAATTGTAGAGATCCTGCAATGGTCGAGGTAGGTACTTTTGAATTATTGCGCTAACAAATTGACGTAACCTTCGCGGTATAAAGATTTGAATAGAGAATAATTAAGATTTTGATTTCAACGTGAAAGGCAGGATTATTCTATTTTATAAATATTAAATTTTTCATCAGTTTGAAATGCACCAACGGTTTCCTTTGGAATTTAGTTCCAATGTATTCATATCCGGGTTTTTGATGTTGTTAAAAGTTCAAATTTTTCTCTCTTCAATCCTCAGCACCAGGTTGAAGCAAAATACAAAAGAATATATTTTTGGTATCTTTGCAGAATTCAACAAGGAAAATCGGGTTAAAAAGTAAAAAAAGAAAATGCACAGGATTCTGCACATGACTCACAAATTGTTTAAACGATTTAGGAATTTTGTATTTATGTTTGAGCCTCGAGGTTATATTTACACGGACCATGACGGCGGCCATCGTTACCCGTACCACGCTAGCGCCGCGCTCGTGAAGATCTAGCATTTCGATGCGTTATTGTACATCCGACAGAAAAATGCTCGTTTTTGGTGAAGTCAATGTACAGGACTTTGGGCTCCTTATGTCTATTCTCCATGAAAGGTTTGTTCAATTTATTAACGTAAATGTAGCTTGACGATATGTTTATTTTTGAAAATTAAAACTTTGTTCTTTAATTTCATTTTTCATCTGATCATGTTTACAGATGTTGAAGACGGAACCCACGCGAACCGGAATGCGTATACTGAATTTAGTATATGCGTATACTAAATTTTATGTACGTGCATACTAAATTCAGTATATGCATATACTAAATTTACTGTACGCTGGTATACTAAATTTAATTTCATGTTGTGCATTCTTGCTTCCATTACATCTATACTAAATCTAGTACAGATTTTTCTAACAGTGTTCCTGTTAAATCTATGTATCACTTACAGTCAATGCCGTTATCCCTGATCACAAGCCTGGACCAGTCTGAATTTCGGAATGAGACCTACAGGTCAACATTAATTGTAATTTTCCATTTAATAAATCTTTATCAAATATATTTAATTTTAATTCATTTATCTTGTTCTTGTCCCACTTTACTAGAAATGGTTAAGTAAATAGAGGAGCAATAATCGGGAAATAGGCTTTGTTATCAAATTAGGAATTTGACTGTTCAAGTCGCTAGGATGTAACATTAAAATAAACTTTCGTTTAGGAACAAATAAAGCTTATGCTTTAAGGAAGAATCTTATTTCATGCCCCCTTTTTAATTTATAATATTAGAAAAATTATTCCTTCATACACATGAGAAAATGCGTTCGTACAAATAAAACGTTGGTGTACGAAGAAGGCTTTTCCTACAAAATTAGTTTATTCGACCGAAAAAATCCGTGTATTTTAATATGTATATTAATTTTTGAAAAATTTTAGTTGGTGTAATGAAATCAGAAATTTAAATGTGTGAAGTTTGCTGTTTGTTGGGAATTTATAACTTCTCATTCTGAAATTCGTTCGAAATGTTCGAAGTATGCGATATGTACGCAGAACATATATGAAGAATAATCTTAAAGATGATTGAAAAATGAGAAAGAAAAGTTCCGAATGTTTTTTTTTAATTGTGTATTATGAGCTGGTTTTTTTCCCGAAAATGCATAAATAACCTGAGGTTAAAAAATTCTTAAGAATACATTAATAGCCCGTGACATCAAGTAAACGGCTGTACAAGAGTAGAAACATAATTTTGGTCATCCGAAGAAGCAATATATAAAAGACCATATTTGCCATTTTATTTTTTCATAAAAATTTCTTTTCAACAAAAATCTTATCAACATGTTGCAAACACCTGCCGATCATTATTATTAATTTTGACGATCGTAATTTCATAAAATATAATAAAATCGAAAAATATAATAAAAAATGTATAAACCTCCTTCATTTTATCATTGCTACCGGCTTATTGTCGCGCATGCCTCAACTGCACGTGTGTCGCTCATCACTACATCCGCGAGGATTCGTACATACGATTATGTTCTATATCGGCTTTTTAGTGAAAGAATCAGCTACGGCGCATTTGCCGCCAGTGTCGGGCGTCTGCGTCTATCGACGTTCGTTGTTATTCCGTGAAGCAAATGTCATCCGTTGACAATTTTACTCCAGGGATACCATAAACCTCAAAAAATACTCTTCCCCTTCATCAAAATGGAGGAACAAACACAGTGGAAAGGTAGGGAGAAAAAAAATTTTCCCTGGAGGAATAAACTCACTCCTCATCAATCAGAGTCATATATATAGAACATAGCAAATAATTGATATTTACCCTCCTTTTTAACCGCGAGACTGACCTTTTCTACACTTTTGTACATTTCATATATTTATACATTTCGTACATGTATGTATTACACTTATTTTTACTGAACATATATTTACTTTTTTCCCTCTAACCGTATTATTTATGTTAATGATACAATTTTAGATTTGATATAATTTTTGTTATTCGCATCTTTTAAGCAAGATTTTATGCAAACTTTTGTACCCTCCTTTTTTAATCGCGAGACTGACCATTTTATACATTTTTCTATACATTTAGCGTATTTTATGCATTTCAGTACATTTTTTGTATTACACTTTTTCTACTGTACATATAATGTGTTCGTACATTTATGTATATTACACATATATTTATGCATTACAAATATTTCTATATATTACACATAATTATACATTATACTTCTTTCTACACTACACTTATTTTTACTGTACATATATAGTTTCGTACATTTTTGTATTTACACATGTATGTATATATTACATATATTTCTATATTACATATATTTATACATTACACTTAGGGGCCATCTATAAACTACGTTATCACTTTTGGGCTATTTCGGCCCCCCCCCCCATTACCTCTCGTTTTTGAATCCTCCCCACACACACACACACACACACACACCGAAAAGTTACGTAGCCGAAAATTCTCTAAAAACATGTAAAATAGGGGAATAAATTCTTTCAATGAAAATTAATATAGATAACAAATTGAATTCAATATAAAAACGCTTTAAATTTCTAAGATTTCAAATCGAAATATATTGCTTTTTCAACAAAATTGTTGAATTTTCAACCAAAAAAGATTTTCTACTAAAAAAGATGAATTTTCAACCCCACAAGACAAATTTTCTAAAACAAAAAAAAAAATTTCAAGCAAGCAGGTCAACGTTTAACTAAATAGTTAAATTTTCAATCCAAACAGACAACATTTTTCAAAAGAGTTGAACTTCTAACAAAAAAGTTCATTTTCAAACAAGATAGATGCATTTTTTTAACCGAAAAAGGTGACTTTTTTATCATGAAAGATGAATTTTGAATCTAAAAGCATGAATTTTCAACCAAAATGTCAAATTTTCAGAGAAAAATGATTAAAATTCAACCAAAAATATTTGAATTTTCAACCTGGAAAGTTGAATTTACAATACAAAATTTCATTTTGAATTAAGAAAGATGACTTTTTTACCATAGAAGATGAATTTTCAACCAGTTAAACTAAATGAAAAAAACGCATTTTCAACAACATAGTTGAATCTCAACCAAATTGATGAATTTGCAATCAAGAATAATGAATTAAAAACCCAATAGTTAAATTTTTAACTAAAAAATAAATTTTTTCATTCAAAAATGGAATCCTCAATTTTTCATTAAAAAAATAAATTTTGAACCAGTTGAATTCAACAAAAAAGACGAATTTTTAACAAAATAGTTGAATCCTCAACCATGTATGTGAATTTTAAATAAAAAATGATGAATTTGAAACCAAATAGTTAAATGTTTAACACACAAAAAGAAGAAATCTTTAGAGTCAAAAATGGAATCTTTAAAGTTTCTGTTTAAAAAATTAATGTTTGTATGAAACATTTGAATTTTTTCCTTGAAATATATTATATTAATAACCAGAATGATGAATCTTCAACAAAAAAAAAATGAAAAAAAAAATAGTTCACCTTTAAAACTTATACTTGATTTTTTATACAAAAAAGATGAATTCTCAACAAAACATGTAACAGTTGATGTTTCAGTCAAAAAAAAGACTTCTACTTAAAATAAAAAACAGTTGAATTCAACTCAAAAGAATCAAATTTTCAACGAAATAGTTAAATTTTTAACCAAAGGTATGAGTTTTCAACTGAAATTATGAATCTTCAAAAAAATGAATTTTCAATAAGAGAGTTCAACATTGAACCTAAAATATGTTTTTTTTTAACCAAGAAGGTTAATTTTATAAAAATGGAATAGTTAAATTTTAACTAAAGTGATGAATCTTCATCTAAGAAAATAAATTTTCAACAAAGTGGTTGAAGTTTTAACCAAGTATTTTAATTTTTCACAAAAAAAAAACTTTTTATCAGAAGAGTAGCATTTTCAACAAAATAATGAAATTTTCATTCAAATAATAGGATTTTTAACAATAAGGGATGAATTTCGAACCGAAAATATAATAGTATACTTTTCAAACAAAAATCATGGATTTTCTTATTAGGTTCTATTAATTCAGTTTGCATTTAAAACACAGGAAAAAATAAGAATTCATGAGAAAGGGGACATTTTTGCATTGAACATACATATTTCTGAATTACACATATTTATAAATTACGGTTATTCCTACATAACATATATTTTATTTTTTTTCTCCAACCGTAATTTATGTTAATTTGTCTTACAATTTTAAATCTGATTTAATTTTTATTGTTTATTTTAAAAACGAGATTTTATGCAAACATATATTACCCTCCTTTATTATTCGCGAAACAGACCTTTTTTTACATTTTTGTACATTTCACGTATTTGTGCATTTCGTACATTTTTGCTTCACATATATTTCTACATTACACTTATTTTTCAATTACATATATTTACTTTTGTTCTGCGACCGTAACTCATGTTAATGGGTCTTACAATTTTAGATTTGATATTATTTTTATTGTTCACTTTTGAAGCGAGATTTTATACAAACATGCATATCATGTTTGCATGTTTTTTTAATTGCCAGACTGAAATTTTCTATATTTTTGTGCATTTCATACATTTATGCATTACACTTATTTCTTGTACATACTTACTTTTTTTTCTCTAACCATATATTTTAAATTTGGTAGAATTTATATTGTTCATCTTTGAAGTGAGATTTTACGCTGACATATATACTCTCCTTTTTCATTCGCGAGACTCACTTTTTCTAAATTTTTGTACGTTTTACATATGAATGCATTTCGCACATTTATGCATTATTCATATTTAAATATTATATTTCCATGTTAAATGCTAAGGATAAAAATTTTCTTGAACCAAATAGTCGTTTTATTGGATATATACATGGTTAAATGTCAAAATAATTTTATCGGTAAAAAATAATGCGTGATCAAGAACATATTAACACAAATTTTAATATCATTAAAAATATGTTTTAGCTGATGTGGAAAATTAGTTTTGGACATGGCGTGATATGAGATTCAAAAAATTCGTTTTTTTTTCTCAGAATTAATTACTAGACTATTACACTCGCGCGCACGCGTGCGCCAACTTTTCTATTAATTTTTATTATTTACCCAATTGACGCATAACTATTTATTTGTTCAAATTTTTGACCACTTGACTTCTTCATGAAACTAGATTCTGAAAGAATGTCAATATTCACATAATTTTTACTTTATACATGTTTTTATGAATTTTAACTTCCATTTCTGAAATTTTAATTTATTAATCGCCTTTTAAACTAACTCAGGAAAATTTAGGTTTCATTGATTAATAAGTTTTTAAACTAATTTTCAGAAAAATTAAAAGGTTTGCATATAATTTTGAATATGGAATTCAGACACTCATTTCAAAACAGCAAACACATTTAAAAAAATTATATAATTGTAATAGAGATATGTAAAATATAAATAAACTTTTATCACAAATAATAGCCAATATTCAATTACATAATCTTCAAGTAAATAATCAATTTATAGTACTTAATTGACAACAATTGAAATGCAATATTTATGTAATTTAATGTTGTGAAAAAAAATTAAACAGTCAATAATTAATTAATCAGTTTACAGCATAAAAAGCAATAAACAATTATTTTCATTAAAACATTCAAAAAATTTTTACCTCATATTTTTCTGAAAATTTCAATTATTTATAACCTTTTAAACTGATTTCATAAAATATTAAAATATATGTACATATAATTTGGAGATCAGAGTGTAGATACTCATTTCACAACATCACGAAAATTTACAAAAATTATATAATTGGAATGGAGGTATTTTAAACCAATATTCAATTACATAACCTCGAAATAAATTATCAATTTATGTTACTAAATAAAGAAAAATTGAAATGCAATCCTTATGTAATTTATATTGTTGAGAATATTATTTAGCTAATAATTAATTTATCTTTTCACAACATATATATATATATATATATATATATATATATATATATATACCATTAAACCATTTCCCTTTCAGGGTAGGCGTGACACTACCCGATTCGGGTAGTGTTTCTAGGTTTTTCTTGTAGTTATAAATAACTACAAGTGTGGGCTCACCACACCCACGATGTGCCAACAGCACTCATGTCAGTATTCTTGAATGGTCACCCATCCAAGTACTAACCGCGTCCAACGCTGCTTAACTTCAGTGATCTGACGAGAACTGGGTTTTTCAGCGTGGTATGGCCGTTGGCTATACATAAAGAGCATTAAACTATAATTTTCATCAAAAAATTTGTATCATTTTTACTTTACATTTTTTTTTTAATTTTCACTTTCGCTTCTGAAATTTTGATTTATGAGCAACCTTTTCTATAAACTTCAGAAAAACTTGAAACATATTTACGTATAATTTCGAAAATTAAATTTAGACACTCATTTCAACACATCAGCAAATTTGAAAAATTATTTTAAATCAAAATAAACTTTTATTATACAAATTATATCAAATAATAAATGATATAAACTTCAAGTGAATAATCAATTTATGTTGCTTGAAAAAAACTAAATTTTAATCATTATTTAATTGTTATTGTGAAAAAAATCCATCCGCTGATAATTAATTAATCAGTTCACAAAATAAAAAGCATATAATTTTTATTTTATATTTTCGTTTCAAATTTCAACTTCCACTTCTGAAAATTTGATTGATTAATAACCTTTTAAAGTAATTATAGATAATTGAGGTGTAATAAAATCAGTTAATAATTGAATAATCAGTTCACAAAATAATAAGCATTGAACAATTATTTTCATTGAAACATTCAAATAATTTTTACATTATATTTTTCTTTAAATTTGGAATTGCATTTCTAGACATTTAATTTATCATTGACCTTTTAAACTAATTCATGAACAAAATTAAAACATATATACATATAATTTTAGAAATTTAATTCAGATACTCATTTCACAACATCACAAATATTTTAAAAAGTATATAATTGTAATAGAGGTATTTGAAAGAAGAAAAAAACTTTTCTTATAAAAATAATTGTCAGTATTCAATTACATAGGCTTAAATTGAATATTTCATTTATGTTACTTAATTAAAAACAATTTAAATTCAATATTTACGTAATTTAATATTATGAACAACATTAGTCAGCTAAAAATTAATTAAACAGTTTACAACATAAAAAACATCAAACTGTTATTTTCATTGAAACATTCAAATCATTTTTACTTTATATTTTTCAAACTAATTCCATATCCCACTCAAAAAAATACAAAAGTTGTACTTATATCATGATACAGTAGAACATTTCTGAAATACATTTTACGTCGTATTTTGAAAAAGTTAATCATCGCAACTCGCATATTAAATAAATGCATAAAAAGTTAATGAAATACAATTTACGTATTAAACAGATTGATAATTCGATGAAGAATATCAAAATAATCAAAATAATTATCTGTAATCGATAAAATAAGGAATACACTTTTTTTTAATTCTGTAGATTTAAGTAAAAAAATTTTAAACCCCATATTAACTGAAATATTTGAAATTATTTTCAGATCTTTAAAATCCCACGAAATCCCTTCATTTTTGTGAAATTATTTGCAGTTTATGAACATATTATAAAATGTTTAAGATTTATATAAGGCTACTAAAATCCGTTGAAGAACTCAAAATCATCCCATTCCTGTGAAATCTTTGAAATTCTATGAAGTTTCTTGAAATCATTAAAAATATCCTAAAACCTTTCAAATCATATGAAATTTTTCAAGATCCGTATGAAGTTTAGGAATTTATATGGCCTGCACATATTTACTTTTTTTATCTAGTCGTAATTTATGTTAATGGTTCTTACATTTTTTGATTTAATATAATTTTTGTTGTTTATCTTTTAAGCGAAATTTTATGCACAAATTTCATACACCTTTCGGCTCGAAAATCCTATGAAAAACCAGGTCGACTTTGCATATCTCGTAAAACTCTATTGCGCTGATAAATATTTAAACTTCTTTATACCCGAGTGTCCAAGTCAAATTATACATTCGGTGGAATATGCAATTATTGACATTTGAATTTTTCTTTTGTATCGCAGATATGAAGAAATTATATTGCATTGAGAATTCATAATTCACTGCGTTATATCATACAGTAAAGCAATCTATTTAAGTGCATTTACCTTCAATGAAAAATCCATAGTTGATTTGAAAATATGGATTAGGTACATATTGTCAACCCTGATTTTAGATTGACTAGTACAAATCTTAAATTATTTTGGTTTTTAGATTTAATTTTGAGGATCAATAAAAAAATAAATGGGTCTCGCACGTGAGAAAGAATGAAACTCAGTCTTATTCTGATGGCTGATCCCTATTTTTATTCTTATTTTTACATTATTACAATGATTTTTTATATGGAAATAAAGGATGTCCCCTATTTACCCTCTTCTATAAGAGGAAAGAACGATTTTTTTTTCGGAGAAACTCCTATTCCTTTGCTAAGGCGCTCTTAAGGCCCTTTATCAGAATCTGTAATCGGTTCTGAATTTTGAGGCCGCACGGTTAAATATTTTTATCTAATTTTTTGCATACGTCATCTACATAATCATATCTAAAAGCATACATAGCTGATTTTTCGATAAATTGTTTATATTTTGTTTGATAATCAAAAAACGTGAGAACAGTAGCAGTGACGCTCAGTGTTAGCTGCCCATGCATTTCCGCAGCGTTCCTATGGACCCTTGACAAACGCCACTTTGAGGGCACCCCGAAGCGAGTCGAATTAGCCGGAACGAATGACCCTTGCATTGTTATGAGATCACGGCCGGTTAGAAAAACTGACATTATTAAATCATGGTTTAATATATTTTTAATTAGCAGAATTTATTTTTTCATATAATTACAAGAAAGTGAAAAAAAGATTCATGAAAATCGGTCAAAATTCAGAACCGATTACTCAATTGCTAAATATCTTGAACAAAAAAAAGTGCTTTTACCATTCGTTAGCTCTGTCATTATTTGCGGAAAATAATATTTGTTTACGATTTACGGGCAAAAAATTGTTTAAAAAATACATTTTTTTTTAAGTACTAACTATCCTGAAGAAAATATATTACTCTCTAAATATGTCCATTGGGTCATTAATTCCAGAAATAAAGTTTCATGATTCTTACGATTTCCAGGGGGAAACAATTGTTTAAATAAATAATATTTGTTTAAACAAGTGAACTTTATTTTTAAAATACTTGGAAACCCTTCACTTATGTATTAAAAATTATTCATGTTGGGAAAATTCCAAAAAATACCGTCTTTAGCGTGAATTTGATAGAAAACTGCCGTGTAAATGCACAGAAGTTATTTATTACCAAAGGATTTCCATTATCACTGTAAATATTAACCGATTTTTATTATTCTTTTTTTTACTTCATGAAACTTTTTTCATCTTTTTTTTTAATTCTGCTAATTTTTCTAACCAGCCGTAATCTCATAACAATGCAAGGGTCATTCGTTCCGGCCAATTCGACTCGCTTCGGGGTACCTGCCGAGTGGCGTTTGACAAGCGTCCATAGGAACTCTGCGGAAATGCATGGACAGCCAACACTGAGCGTCACTGCTATTGTTCTCACGTTTTTTGATTATTAAACAAAATATAAACATTTTATCGAAAAATCGGCTCTGTGTGCTTCTAGATATGATTATGTAGATGACTTATGCAAAGAATTAGATAAAAATATTTAACCGTGCGGCCTCAAAATTCAGAATCGATTACACATTCTGATAAAGGGTCTTAAAAGGGATGGATGAGACCACCGCATGATGGGAAATTCCGGAGGCTAAAATTCAGCCAGATTTGAAAACTTATTAACTATAAGATTATAAATTTAGTGTATTTTTCTTAAACAATTGCATTTCTCCAAATTATCCTCAAATAATTTTGCACTCACAGTGCAAATTAATTCTTTTAAAATTGATTTTGAATGAATATTTTTAAAAATTTACGAAATTTTCAAAATACAATCTGGGAGATTTTAAGGCAATTTTTTTTATTTTGCAGGATTTTCCAACATTTGTAGGAAAATTCGAGTATTTGAGTAAAATATACTGAAAAATTTTCCATAAAATTCCACATAAACTTGAACATTTATTCTTCAATTTTCAACTTTTTAAGTCTAATAACATATCTTTAGATATTTTCAATTAAAAATTGATCTTTTTTAGTTGAAAATTCCACTCTTTGGTTAAAATTCTTCTTTTTTGGTAGAAAATCATTATCTGTTGAAAATTCATCCTTTTTGGTTAAAATTGCAACTGCTTGGTTGACAATTAATCTGTTTTGAAATTAAATGTATTCAGAAAAAAGATCTCCTTTCACTCAGCTGGGATTCGAACACCAGATCAACTGATTTCCGGTCAGGTGCTCTAACCATTGAGCTACTAGAGAGATCGGAGGAAGAAT
>CAKNYM010052472.1:377862-391459 GCA_932195095.1 Andricus curvator
ACTATTATTGTGAAAAATTTAACTATTTTGTTAAAATTCATTTTTTTAGTTGAAAATTGAACTATTATTGTGAAAAATTTAACTATTTTGTTGAAATTCATTTTTTTAGTTGAAAATTAATGAATTTTAACTGAAAATTTAACTATTTGATTTTCATTGTAATTTTTCAAATTGGAAATCCAACTATTTGCTAAAAAATTCATCTTTTTTGTTAAAAATTCGCATTTAAAAAAAAATTATTTCTTTCAACTAAAAATTTAACTGTTTCGTTTTTGATTGTTGGCGATGCATTATTTGAAATAAAAATTGATCTCTTTGGTTGAAAAATCGTTTCTTTTTTAAATTAAAAATTTATTTTCAAACTGAAAATTTAACTATGCCAGTTAGCGATTCATCCTCGGATTCATTATTTGAGTGGAAAATTCATCTTTTCGGTTGGAAATTCTTTTTTTTCGGTTGAAAATTAATTTTTTAAATTGAAAATGTAATTATTCCATCTTCAGTTATAAATGATTTTTTTAGTTGAAAATTCAACTACTTTGTTGTAAATTAATCTTTTTGGTTGAAAATTCGTTTTTTTCGGTGAAAAATCAATAATCTTGTTTCAAAATTTAAAAATTTATACAAAACTTCTTCTTGTTTCTTGGAATAACATTCTTGTTCGCATTTATTATAAGAATTTTTTTAAATATTTTTTAAAGTTCTAAATTGTAAATCCCTTTTACAATTTTTTTGAAAAATTACAGTATAAAGTCATGCATAAAAATCGAAGCGAACCATCTTTTGCGTATATGAAGTTCGTAATTGGAATATATAGCGCAAGTGGAAATGAAAACAGATTGCAAGAAGTAGAAAAGTTCATTGAAATAGCCATAGGTCTTTGTCATATTTTCATTCTCTATTTCCTCGATTTATTATCTTATATGCGACGCAAATTTTCAAATCAAAATTTATTTCCCAACTCTCAAAATTCCATATTTATGATTACTAAATAAAATATTGAAAAATTGAGTAAAAAAGCCATGTGCTAGATCCGATCTTTTAATAGAAATTAGACTTTTTCATTTAAAAAAACCAGGGAATACTGAAATAAAAACATAAAAGGAACCTAAAATCTATTTTAGTTTTTCACAGGTAGATATTTTAGACGATAAAAAAATGAGATCCTTTGTCCTTTAAATAAGCGCCCGTTTGCGTGTTGGAAGAATTCAACTATTGATTTTCTCGGATAACGATAATAACGATAATGAATATAAATCTGAGTAACAATTTTCCTAAGTGTTTGAAAGAATGGAAATTGGTGATTTTCTTTATCTAGATACAAAATTCACACTCTTTCCCCCAGTTCACTTTTTTAAACAATTGACCTGCCGGATGAAATAACTCGCCTGACGCTCGAAAACGCGTAAAAGTATTGTCCGATCGTCTCAAAGAAAGAAAATTTTCAAAATCGAAAAATCTCATATCGAATCGTTGAAAATTTACTGAGATATTCAGCTTTAGAAAAAGTACTCGACGTCTTCCCGCGCTGTTAGCTAATGCCTCGCGAGGACTGCTCTGTCAGGCAGCGTTTTCGAAGTTCAGTCTGCGCGGGCAGACGCCGAGTACTTTTTCCAAAGCTGAATATCTCAGTAAATTTTCAACGATTCGATATGAGATTTTCCAAAAAACTTCATTCAATATTGCTGAACAAATCACTCACTGGAAGTTGTTTGAAAGTCGAAGTTACCTAGATACTTTGTACCGGCGAAACCAAGAAAACACAATTATCGATTGACCTCATTTTACAATAAAATATTATTATGCGATAAGCGATTGTTAAGTTTTTAATAAATTCCTAGGCATCGCTAGAGTATTCTGAATACGTCCCACAAATATGAACTCATTTCAATAATATTTGGCCGGGTTGGAACGATTTATCTTTTAAAACTTAATTAAATCAGGGAGAAACTTTTTTTTCAATATTTCGTTTTTATTATTAAAAATAAACGTTTGGCGACTAAATTCTAAGAGGAAAAAGTTTCACTTCCTTATTATCTAGAATCCTACGTTTTCAAAAAATTGATTTTTCGATTTTGAACATTTTCTTTCTTTGAGACGATCGGACAATCCTTGTACGCGTTTTCGAGCGTCGAGATGGTTATTGCATCCGGCGGGTTAATTGTATAAAAAAGGAAAATGGTGGAAAGAGTGTGAATTTTATATCTAGATGTTTACCTTGTGAAAGAAAATCACCAATTTTCATTTTTTCAAAAAATTAAAAAAATTGTTACTCAGATTCATATTTATTATCGTTCTTTTCCAACAACTTCCAGTAAGAGATTTGTTCAGCAATGTTGAGTGAAGTTTTTTGACAAATCTCGTATTGAATCGTTGAAAATTTAGTGAGATATTCAGCTTTGGAAAAAGCACTCGACGTCTGCCCGCGCTGTTAGCTAATGCCTCGCGAGGACTGCTCTGTCAGGCAGTGTTCTCGAAGTTCAGTCTGCGCGGGCAGACGTCGAGTACTTTTTCCAAATCTGAATAACTCAGTAAATTTTCAACGATTCGATATGAGATTTTCCAAAAAACTTCATTCGACATTACTGAACGAATCACTCACTGGAAGTTTGAAAGTCGAAAATACCTAGATACTTTGTACCGGCGAAACCAAGAAAATACAATTATCGATTGACCTCAATTTACAATAAAATATTATTAAACAATAAGCGATTGTTAACTTTTTAATTAATTCCTAGGCATCGCTAGAGTATTTTGAATACGTCCTACAAATATGAACTCAGTTCAATAATATTTGGCCGAGATAGGGCGATTTAAGTTTTAAAACTTAATTAAATCATGAAGAAACTTTTTTTCAATATTTCGTTTTTATTATTAAAAATAAACGTTTGGCAAAAAACATTCGGAGAGGGAAATTGTCACTTCCTTATTATGTAGAATTCTACGCTCTCAAAAAATTGATTTTTCGATTTTGAAAATTTCCTTTCTTTAAGACGATCGGACAATACTTTTACGCGTCGGGCTGGTTATGGCATCCGGCGGGTCAATTACTTAAAAAAGGGAAATGTTGGAAAGAGTGTGAATTTTATATCTAGATGTTTACCTTGTAAAAGAAAATCACCAATTTTCATTTTTTCAAAAAATTAAAAACATTGTTACTCAGATTCATATTTATTATCGTTCTTTTCCAACAACTTCCAGTAAGAGATTTGTTCAGCAATGTTGAGTGAAGTTTTTTGGAAAATTTCACATCGAATCGTTGAAAATTTACTGAGATATTCAGCTTTAGAAAAAGTACTCGGCGTCTGCCCGCGCTGTTAACTAATGCGTCGCGAGGACTGCTCTGTCAGGCAGCGTTCTCCAAGTTCAGTCTGCGCGGGCAGACGCCGAGTACTTTTTCCAAAGCTGAATATCTCAGTAAATTTTCAACGATTCGATATTAAATTTTCCAAAAAACATCATTCAATATTGCTGAACAAATCACTCACTGGAAGTTGTTTGAAAGTCGAAGTTACCTAGATACTTTTTACCGGCGAAACCAAGAAAACACAATTATCGATTGACCTAATTTTGTAATTAAATATTATTAAACAATAAGCGATTGTTGAAAAATTAGCTACTTGGTTGAAAATTGAACTATTTTGTAAAAAAATTATTTTTATGATTGAAGATTGAAATATTTCTTTGAAAATTAGTTTTAATGGAAAATTCCACTATTTCATTTTTGGCTGGAAATTCAACTATTTCTTTTCTCGTTGAGAATTTATCTTTTTTGTTTGGAAGTCAAACTCTTCATTAAAAATTCATTGTATTGGTGTAGGATTGAACTATTTGCTTGAAAATTCTTTTTTTTTTTAGAGAAATTTTTTTTTTTATCTGAAAATTTAACTATTCCATTTTTGGTTTAATTTATCTTTTTTAGTAGAATTTTCAACTATTTGGTTGAAAATTCTTGTATTCCGTTAAAAATTCGTAATTTTTGGTAGAAAATTAATCTTCTTGGTTGGAAATTCATTTCATTTGTTGAAGATTCATTTTTAGGTGGAAAATTTAACAATTCCATTTTTGGTTTTATGTATCTTTTCTAGTTGACAATTTAACTATTTGTTAGAAAATTAATCTTCTCGGTTAAAAATTCCACTATTTGGTTGAAAGTTAAACTAGTTTAAAAAAAATTAATTTTATTAGTTGAAAATTTATTTTTAGTAGAAAATTTAACTATTCCATTTTTAGAGAATTTATCTTTTTTATTGGAATTTTTAACTATTTGGTTGAAAATTCGTCGTCTTTAGTAGAAAATTAATCTTATTAGTTGAAAATTATACTATTTGGTGAAAAGTCAAACTAATTTGTTAACAATTAATTTTATTAGCTGAGAATTCATTTTTAGGTGAAAAATTAACTATTTGGTTGAAAATTCATGATTCTGTAGAAAATTCGTCATTTTTGGTAAAAAATTAATATTTTCGGTTGAAAATTCCACTATTTGGTTAAAAATTAAACTAGTTTAAAAAAATTCATTTTATTAGTTGAAAATTTATTCTTAGGTGAAAAATTTAACTATTTCATTTTTGTGAATTTATATTTTTTAGTAGAATTTTTAACTATTTGGTTGCAAATTCATTTTATCAGTTGAAAATTTATTTTTAGGTGGATGATTAACGTTTATTTATCTTTTCTAGTTGAAAATTCAACTATTTGGTTGAAAATTCCTCATTTTTGGTAAAAAATTAATCTTCTTGGTTTAACATTGATCTTTTTGGTTGAAAGTGAAACTAGTATGTTAAAAATTCATTTTATTAATTAAAGATTCATTTAGAGGTGGACAATTTAACTATTTTTCTTAATATTCTTTTATTATTTAGAAATTTTTTTTTTATCTGAGAATTTAACTATTCCATTTTTGGTTGAAAATTAATTGTTTTTATTTGAAAATTCAACTGTTTGAAAATTCGTCTTTTTGGTAGAAAATTAATCTTTTCGGTTGAAAATTCATTTTAATAGTTAGAGGTTCATTTTTAGGTGGAAAATTTAACTATTCCATTGTTAGTTAAATTTATCTTTTTTAGTGGAATCTTCAATTATTTGGTTGAAAATTCAAGTATTCTGTTGAAAAATCGTTAGTTTTGGTACAAAATTACTCTTTTTGGTTGAAAATTCCACTATTCAGTTGAAATGAAAAATGGAAATGAAAAATTAAAAAATGTTGTTTATTTTGTTGAAAATTCGTTTTTTTAATTAACTTTCTTAACTAGAAATTCCACTATTCTGATTTTGGCTGCAAATTGATCGTTTTTAATTGAAAATTCATTTTTTTTTTTAATCATTTTTTCAACTGCAAATTTAACTATTTCATTTTTGGTTTAAAATTGTTGTTTTTAGTTGAAAATTCAACAATTTTGTCGAAAATTTACTTTTTTTGTTGTGAATTGATCTTTTTTGTTGGAAAATAATATTTCTCGATTGAAAATTCCATTATTTGGTTAAGAGTTGAACTACTTATCGAAAATTAATTTTATTAGTTAAAGATCCATCTGTCTGGTTGAAAATTTAACTTTTTTTAAATTAATTTTTTTTGCTGAAAATCCATGTTTAACCATAAATTTAGCTTTTCCATTTTCGGTTGATAATTGATGATTTTCAATTAAAAATTCAACAATTTTGTTCAAATTTACATATTTTGTTGTAATTTTGTCTTTTTTGGTAGTAAATAATTCTTCTTGATTTAAAATTCAACTGCTTGGTTGAGAGTTACTTGAGAGTACTTGTTAAAAATTTGTTTGATTAGTTGAAGATTCATCTCTTTGGTTGAAAATTCTTTTTTTTTTTGGTTGAAAATCTATTTTTTAAACTGAAAATTTGACTATTACATTTTTCCTTGTTAAAAATTCATTTTTGTGGTTGAAGATTCATCATAATAGTTGAAAATTCAACTATTTTGCTAGAAATTAAATTATTTTGTAAAAAATTCAACTTTTTCATTGAAAACTAAATTATTTGGTCAAAAATTCAACTATTCGGTTGAAAATTTGATTATTTTGTTAAGAATTTTACTGTTTTGTTAAACATTCGGGTTTTTAGATAAAAATTCGTCCATTGGGATTGAAAATTCAACTATTTTATTAAAAATTAAATTATTTTGCTAAAAATTCAACCATTTCGTTGAAAATTTAACTGTTTCGTTAAATATTCGTCTTTTTAGATAGAAAATTTGTCCTTTTCCATTGAAACTTCAACTATATTATTCAAATTAATTATTTTGTTGGAAATTCAACTATTAGAACGAAAATTTGCTTAATTTGTGGAAAATTTAACTGCTTTGTTAAAAATTTTATTTTTTGGATAGAAAATTCGTTCTTTTGGACTAAAAATTCAAATATTTTATCAAAACTTTAATTAATTTGTTAAAAATTGAACTATTTTGTACAAAAAATCGCCGTTTTGGTTGAAAAATCTACTATTTTATTTTTCATTGTTAATTCATCTTTGACGGCAAAAAAATGTATTATTTGATTAAAAATTCAACTATTTGGTTAGTAATTCGACTAAAATCTTTCTTGGATGAAAATTCAACGTTTTTTTAATTCGTCTTTTTGGTTTGAAAATTCATCTCTTTTGATAGAAATTTCATCATTTTTGGTTAAAAATTCAACCTTTTTTTTAAATTCGAAATTTCTTTTCTGTTTTTTTTTTTTTTGGTTTTTGATAAAGATTGATCATTTTAGTTGAAAATTCATTTCTTTGGTTTAAAATTCAAGTTTTTTGTAAAAAATTCAACCATTTCGTTGAAAATGAAACTGTTTCGTTAAACATTCGTCTTTTTCGATAGAAAATTTGTCCTTTTCGATTGAAAATTCAAATATTTTATTATTTTCTTAAAAATGCAACTATTTTAATGAAATTTGGATTATTTTGTGTAAAATTTAACTGTTTTATTAAACATTTTGTTTTTTTGTATATGAAGTTCGTCTTTTTGGATTGAAAATTGAACGATTTTGTTAAAATTAAATTATTTTTATAAAAATTCAACTATTTTGATGAAAATTTGATCATTTTGTGGAAAATTTAACTGTTTTGTAAACCATTTTGCTTTTTGGGTGGAAAATTCGTCCTTTTGGACTGAAAATTCAAATATTTCATCAAAAATTTAATAAATTTGTTAAAAATTGAACTATTTTGTCAAAAATTTGATTATTTTGTTGAAAATTTAACTGTTTTGTTAAAAATTTGTCTTTTTGGGTAGAAAATTCGTCCTTCTGAATAGAAAATTCGTCCTTTTGGATTAAAAATTCAACTATTTTATTAAAAATTAAATTATTTGGTTAAAATTCAACTATTTTAATGAAAATTGGATCATTTTGTGGAAAATTTAACTGTTTTGTTAAACATTTTGTTTTTTGGATAGGAAATTCGACCTTTGGTATTAAAAATTGAACTATTTTGTTCAAATTAAATTATTTTGTTAAAAATTCAACTATTTGGTTGAAAAATTATTTTGTTGAAAATTCAACCATTTCGTTGATAATTTAACTGTTTCGTTAATCATTCGTCTTTTTGGATATAAAATTTCTTCAACTGGATTGAAAATTCAACTATTTTATTCAAGTTAAATTATTTTGTTAAAAATTCAACTAATTTGTTTAAAATTTGATTATTTTGTTAAAAATTTAACTGCTTTGTTAAAAAGTTTGTTTTTTGGATGGAAAATTCGTCCTTTTAATTAAAAATTCAAATATGTTATTAAAAATTTAATTATTTTGTTAAAAATTCAATTAATTTGTTGAAAATTTGATTATGTTGTTAAAAATTTAACAGTTTTCTTGAAAATTCGTCTTTTTCATAGAAAATTCGTCCTTTTGGATTGAAAATTCAAATATTTTATCAAAAATTTAATTAATTTGTTAATAATTCAACTACTTATTTGAACATTTGATTATTTTGTTGAAAATTTAACTTTTTTCTGAAAAATTCGTCTTTTTCATAGGAAATTGAAATTTGAAAAATTGATTGTTGAAAATTTAATTATTTTGTTAAAAATTCAACTAATTTGTTGAAAATTTGATTAATTTGTGGAAAATTTAACTGTTTTGTTAAAAATTTTGTTTTTATATTGGAAATTCGTCTTTTTGGATTAAAAATTCAAATATTCTATTCAAAAATTAATTATTTTGTTAAAAATTCAACTACTGTGTTGAAAATTTGATTATCTTGTGAAAAATTTAAAACTTTGTTGAACATTCGGTTTTTCAGATAGAAAATTCGTCCTTCTGGATTGAAAATTCAACTATTTTATTAAAAATTAAATTATTTTGTTAAAAATTTAACTGTGCCGTTAAACATTTGTCTTTTTGGATAGAAAATCTGTCCCTTTGGATTAAAAATTCAACTATTTTGTTCAAATTGAATTATTAAAATTTTATTTTTTTTTGTAAAAATGTAACTGTTTTGTTAAAAATTTTGTTTCCTGGAAAGAAAATTCGTCGTTTTGGATTGAAAATCCAAATATTTTATTGAAAATTTAATTATTTTGTTGAAATTTTGATTATTTTGTTGAAATATCAACTGTTTGGTTAAAAATTTGTCTTTTTGAATAGAAAATTCGTCCTTTTGGATTGAACAATCAACTATTTTGTTGAAAATTAAATGATTTTGTTAAAAATTCAACTATTTTATTAAAAATATTATTATTATGTTTTCTTAAACATTTGTTTTTTTGGATAGAAAATTCGTCATTTTGCAATGAAAATTTAACGTTCAACAATGTGGTTGAAAATGTAAGTATTTTGTTGTAAATTCGTCTTTTTTGGTAGAAAATTAATCTACTTGATTCAAAATTCAACTATTTGATTGAAAGTTTATTCACTTTTTTAAAAATTAATTTTATTATTTGAAAATCAATCTTTTTGTTTGAAAATTTAACTTTTTTCCTAATTTCGTTTTTTTAAAATCAATTTTGTCAATTGAAAATTTAACTATTCCATTTTTGGTTAAAAATTGATAGTTTTTATTTGAAAATTCAATAATTTGGTTCAAAAGTTAAATTTTTGTTGTAAATTTGTCTTTTTTGGTATAAAATAATACTTCTTTAAATTTAAATCTTGTTTAGGTTGAAATATTAAATATTGAACTACTGATTAAATTATTGATTAAAAATTCAACTATTTTATTGATGATTACATTTTTTTAAAGTTCAATTATTTTGTTGAAAATTCAATTATTTCGTTGAAAATTTAACTGTTTTGTTAAAAAATCGTCCTTTTGGATTAAAAATTTAACTATTTGGTTCAAAGTGAAACTGTTTTCAGTTAAAATTTAATCTTTTTTTTTTTTAAATTTGACTATTTGGTTAAAAGAATATTTATTAAAAATAGTATTTAGTTGAAAATTCATCCCATTTAATTAATAATAATTTTTTTGTCAAAATATTGTTCAGAATATCTTGACGTAATTTTTAAATGGCCTCTTGGTGATTATTATATATTTTAAAGTTATATTGCAAAATTTGTCCACGCTGCGATAACTGAAAAAAAATCATTCAATTGTTATTATTCTCTCCATTATCAACAAATTATGAAATCGATTTCTCTTGAGATTAACAACTCATTTTTCATAATAATAATAACAATAATAATGACAACAATTTTTCTCTCCATTAAAATCAATCTCGCAATAATTCTGATTGAAAAATAAATTTCTCTTGCAAAAGGAAAATATTTTCACGTTTTGCAATTTTAATGACGACAATTGCTTATTTATAAAGTCGCTAAAAACCGGTTTAAAGAGATAAATGAAATACTTGAAAAAAATGCTAACGCAGGCAAAATTAACAACAATTATGAAACATGCGTCAGAATTATTTTTTGGTTAATATATTCTTCATTTATGTTCTTGTAAATAAGCTTGGGTTGCAAAAACTGTTCTTTTATGAATCATAAATTTTTTATTGCAATTTAAATTTCAATAATGAAAAATTAAATAAAAATTTGTTAAGCTATATATTTGAAATTAAGTTAAAAGTATCGTTATTGGATAATCCTTGAATATTGTACGAATAACAAATTATATTTTAGATTTATTTTTAAAAAAATGCAAAAGCTTCTTCATTTCATTATTCATTATTCATCATTATTTATTTTTATAAAAATTGCATAAAAAAGATCAAAATATATTAATTTATTTAATTTCAATTTAATTCAAAACAAACAATTCAAATTTAAAAAAGTTGGTAGATTTTTTGGAATTTTTTTTAATAGTGATTAAAAACAATAACGAAAAAAGACGAAAGAAAAAAAAGAAAGAAGGCGATCTGGAGGCTTTCTTTTTCTTTATTTTTTTTATTTTTTTTTTAAATTTGAATTGTGAAATTTTAGTGTGTTGTCTTTAAATTTTTTTTATTTCAGTTTCCAAAAATTTCGGTGTAAAATTGATTATTGGAAGTTAAAGAAGAATTTAAATTTTGATTCATTCTGAATTTATTATTATTTTTTTTTTTTATTAAAAACGATACAAATGTAATTTTTTTTTAATATCTAAATTAATTATCTTTAAAAAAGCAAGAATAAATCACAATCAACATTTTCAGATTTATCTTCAATTTAATCATTTATCAAAAAAACTGATGATTTTTTAAATTCGACAATTTGAAGACGATCAAATTTTAAAATATTCTGAGATTCTTTTTTTTTCAATATAGACTTTAAAAATAATGTTAAGAAATTTTAAATTAATATCAATTTTAACAATAAGTAGAAATTATTGAAAAACAATAAAGTTTAAAAAATTTCAGCTTTCATAATTTAAAGAAAAACTAGAATTTTTTTTATTTTATAGAATTTTACAAAATCTGAGGCAGAATTCAAGTCAGTTTAAAAAATATTCAAGGATTTTGGAAGTTTCAAAATATTTGTATTCTTTTCAAAATTTCTAAAATTCCTAAATAAAATTAAAATGATTTGAATATGTCCTAAGTTTTTTTTTTAATTCTGTAAAATGAACTAAGATCTTCCAGATTATTTTTTAAAATTTCTAAACCCTTTTAAAATGTTTTAAAATATTCTCTTAAAATTAACTTTTCGAAATAAAAGTTAATTTAAATTTTCCTAGGAAACTAAATAAAATTTTGTTATCCTATTGAAACCTTTCAAAATTCTTAGAAAGCTTCTTTTTTCGAAATCTTCAAAAACCTGAAAAAAACTTTTTATTCTTTATAGATTTAAAATTATTTTTAAATTGTTTCAAAACTTCTAATTATATCTTAAACTTATTCGAATTTTTTCTAAAATTTTCTAATCTTATAAAATTTCGAATTTTCTTCTTTAAAATCTTCTATATTCTTTTTCGAAATTTTATGAAATCGTTTGAAATGTTTTGAAATATTTTTAAATTTTCTCTTAGAATTCATTTTTAAAAATAAAAAATCATTTTTAAATTTTCCATGAATCTTAAGAAACAAATTTTCTTCTCTTGAAACCTTTTAAAATTTTTTAAAAGCTTCACATTTTTTTCAAAATCTATTCAATATAAATTTTCCCTAAATTTTTTTTTAAATTCTTACAAATTTTGTAAATTGCATTAAAATCTTTCGAATTCTTTTTTGACAGTTTTGAAAATCTTTTGAAATGTTTTTAAAAATTGTCTTAAAATTAATTTTTCAACAAAAAATAAAACTTCACAATTTTTTTTATTTTGTAGAAACCTGTCCAAATTCTTAACGAGGTTCAATTTTTTATTTTCGAAATCTTTAGAAATCTACATTTGTTTATATATTTTGAAATTATTTCAAATTTTTTATTATTTTTGGATCTTTTCAGAACTTCCAAACCTTCTAAATATTTATTGAAATTATTCGAATTTTTCCACAAATTTAAAAAAAGAATTAATTTTTAACAATTTTGGGAATGTTTTGAAATGCTATGAAATCTTTTTAAAAATTCTCTTAAAATCAATTTTTCAAAATAAAAAATCATAAAAAATTTTACTCAAAAGCTTGAGAACAATTTTTTATTCTCTTGAAGCCTTTCAAAATTGTTTAAAAGCTTCTAAATTTTTTTTCAAAATCTTCAAAAATCCACATTTTGTTTAAAATTTTTTGAAATCTTCTCAAGATTTTTTAACTCATTAACTTGTTCACTTCGTAAATAATTATTCAATTTTTTTGCATGATTGCAATTTGAAATTGAACAATTTTTCACTTTTTATTTAGATATTTTTTGGTTATTTAAGAATTCAAAATTGTTCATTTTTGAATATTTATTTCAAAAATGGAAATTGTCTGCGTTTCATGTCCTGAAATTCAAAAACATTCAAACTTAGATACTATATTGGCTAAATTTATCTGAAAAAAAATATCTTATTTTTGAACTTAAATTAAGTAATCAATTCTGAAAACATTGAAATTTTATTAAATTTACTTTATTGCTCTAATTATCATTTTTGAAGTTTGTAGTTTTTCCTCTTCGTAAATAATTATTCAATTGTGATCTTTTCCAATGAAAAATTGCTTTACTTAAATTCTACAACTTAAATTTTTTAAAATTGCAAATTTTTGTATAATTATATTTTACCAGCGATGTATTTTGAAAATCGGAGAATTTAATTCATTCAATATAATTCAACTTCCAATTTTAAATTCAGCAATTTTCAACCTTTGAAATTACAAATTGCAAATTTTAAATTTCAAATTGCAATTTTTCGCATTGTTACAATTTGCAATATATCTATTCTGAAAATATGCGATTTTAGTTCATTTAATTTTGAATAATTTCAATTTTTAATTCAGCAATTTTCAATCTTTGGAATTACAAATATTAAATTTCAAATTGCAATTTTTCGCATTATTACAATTTGCAATATTTCTATTTTGAAAATATGAGATTTCAGTTCATTTAATTTTGAATAATTTCAATTTTTAATTCAACAATTTTCAATCATTGAAATTACAAATTTTAAATTTCAAATTGCAATTTTTCGCACTATTACTATTTGCAATATTTCTACTTTGAAAATGTGAGATTTTAGTTTATTCAATTTAGAATATTCGATCTTTGAAATGACAAATGTTAAATTTCAAATTGCAAATTTTCAATTTCCAATTGCAATTTTTCGCATTGTTACAATTTGCAATATTCTTATTTTGAAAATTTAACATTTTAGTTTATTCAATTTTGAATACTTCCAATTTTAAATTCAGCAATTTTCAATTTTTGAAATGACAAATTGCAATTTTTTGCATTGTTACAATTTTCAATGTTTCTATTTTGGAAATTTAAGATTTTAGTTTATTCAATTTTGAATACTTCCAATTTTAAATTCAGCAATTTTCAGTCTTTGAAATTACAAATTTTAATTTTCAAATTGCAAATTTTTAAATTGTAAATTTTTAAATTATTATAATTTTTCGCAGGGTTACAATTTGCAATATTTCTGTTTTGAAAATATGAGATTTTAGTTCATTTAATTTTGAATAATTTCAATTTTTAATTCAACAATTTTCAATCATTGAAATTACAAATTTCAAATTGCAATTTTTCGCACTATTACTATTTGCAATATTAGTCCGGGGAAATTAGACTTTTTTCCAGAAAAAAAAGGTAAAGTT
>CAKNYM010052472.1:401388-413080 GCA_932195095.1 Andricus curvator
CTCATTGAAAAATCGCCAAACTGTGAATTTGTTTATAAAAATTGTTTGGATAATGAATAATTGTTGTCAATTTGCGAAGTATTATAGTAAAGAATCATCGGAAAGAAATTCCTAGTTTATTCCGTAAACAAAAATTAAGCCTTTTCATTGAAAAATCGCCAAACTGTGAATTTGTTTATAAAATTTAGTGAAATAATGAATAATTGTTGCTAATTTGCTAAGTATTATAGTAAAGAATCAACCAAAAGACATCCTTAATTGGTTCCGTAAACAAAAATTGAGCCTATTAATTGAAAAATCGCCAAACTGTGAATTTGTTTATAAAAATTGTTTAAATAATGAATAATTGTTGTCAATTTGCAAAGTATCATAGTAGAAAATCAGCGGAAAGAAATTTCTAGTTGATTCCGTAAACAAAAATTGAGCCTATTCATTGAAAAGTCGCCAAACTGTGCATTTTTTTATAAAAATTGTTTCAATAATGAATAATTGTTGTCAATTTGCAAATTATCATAGTACAGAATCATCGCAAATACATACCTGGTTGACTCCGTAAACAAAAATTGAGCCTATTAATTGAAAAATCGCTAAAATGTTAATTTGTTTATAAAAATTATTCAAATAATGAATAATTGTTGTCAATTCGCAGAATATCATAGTAAAGAGTCATTGAAAAGACATACCTAGTTGATACCGTAAACTAAAATTGAGCATATTTATTGAAAAATCGCCAAACTGTGAATTTGTTTATAAAAATTGTTTGAATAATGAATGATTGTTGTCAATTTGCAAAGTATCATAGTAAAGAATCATCGAAAAGATATCCCCAGTTGATACCGTAAACTAAAATTTAGCATATTTATTGAAAAATTGCCAAACTGTGAATTTGTTTATAAAAGTTGTTCAAATAATTAATAATTGTTGTCAATTTGCAAAGTATCATAGTAAAGAATCATCAGAAAAAAATTCCTAGTTGATTCCGTGAACGAAAATGGAGCCTATTCATTGAAAAATCGCCAAACTGTGAATTTGTTTATAAAAATTGTTTGAATAATGAATAATTGTTGTCAATTTGCAAAGTATCATAGTAAAGAATCATCGAAAAGATATCCCCAGTTGATACCGTAAACTAAAATTGAGCATATTTATTGAAAAATTGCCAAACTGTGAATTTGTTTATAAAAGTTGTTCAAATAATTAATAATTGTTGTCAATTTGCAAAGTATCATAGTAAAGAATCATCAGAAAGAAATTCCTAGTTGATTCCGTAAACGAAAATTGAGCCTATTCATTGAAAAATCGCCAAACTGTGAATTTGTTTATAAAAATTGTTGAAATAATGAATAATCGTTGTCAATTTGCAAAGTATCATAGTAAAGAGTCATCGGAAATACATACCTAGTTGATTCCGTAAACAATAATTGAGCCTATTTATTGAAAAATCGCCAAACTGTGGATTTGTTTATAAAAATTATTTAAATAATGAATAATTGTTGTTAATTCACAAAGTATCATAGTAAAGAATCATCGGAAAGACATCCCTAGTTTATTCCGTAAACAAAAGTTGAGCCTGTTCATTGAAAAATCACCAAACTCTGAATTTGTTTATAAAAAATGTTTAAACAATTACCAAAAATCATCTCTTCCTGATTAATGGTAATGGAAGATTCATTTCTCTCACATTTTATACAAAATCTATTAATTTCAATGAGCTAAACGTTGCCAATCCCAAAAAATGACTTTTCTTCATTAATTTGTTTATAACGCAATAACGATGTTTTTTAAATTATTCTAACCAACTGGAAGTTATTTCCATGTAGTTGTAACACAGTTTTAGGATCTTTGATCAATCTGAATGTTTAAATCGGATGAATAATGTAGGCTAAAAATTGATTTATCCACGGGTACTTTTTCTGCCTCACTGTGCAACGAAGCCGAAACAGGATTTGCAAAGTCCATTCCAAATTTTTTAATCGATTATCTTGCGTGGTTTTCTCGTGATAATTCAATTTTTCCAATCGATATATCCCTCTCAACGTGAATTCCCAAGATATCTCCTAAACGACCCATGCCTTATTTTAAGCTTGTCTCGGAGCTTAGCTTTCATCTGCGTGAGGCAAGTAACAAATCATCAAGGTAAACCGTTATTATTACGAGTTTCGTCGATTTTTCCTGTGAAGACACATGGCATCAGTTTTCTTCATACCAATCGTTTCCAGATATCCGCTTAGTTTTCTGTACGATTCTCGTCCAGCTTGTTGCAAGCCGTAGAGTGGTTTATTTAATCGGCAACATTTTTCTTCCTGACCACTTTCGATGAACATACTCGGCTGCTTCATATATATTTCATGGGATAGATCACCTTGCACGTAAGCTGCGATGACGTCCATTTGATGCACGTGCATTTCCTCTTCCACATACCCAGAAAGAAAAGCTCTGATGGTTTCGTATCTCGCTACAGGTGCAAATCCTTCCTCGAAATACACTCCAAGTCCCATATAATAACAGCTTCGGGGGTTGCCTCGCACTGGCCTTGCTACTGTCTACCGTTTCCAATTGGAATGCATAATATTACGCAATATACTCGACTGAGTACTTGCGCACTGCGGCCCTTTCGAGATGAGAGTCGCAACCGTCTCTCTTCCTGCCCGCTGAGGAACTGCGTGAGCCAGCAGTTCTAGGAATTACAAAACCGGACCGGCTTCTATGGGACCTGGAGTGTATATCCCTTGTTGCTGTTGGAAACCACGATAACAAACTTTAATTAATGATGTATTGACCATTTTGATCGATAACCTTTTCCCGTCTTCCATTCAGCTGCATTATTCCTCGCTCGAAGAAGGCTTGGTTTTTAGAGGCAAAAAACTGGATCAACTCATTTTTGATAGCCTCATTTGAATTGAATGTTTTTCGTTCAAATGGTTTTGAAGAGAAGTTCTTGATGCTTTTAATAGTATATTACATTACGTGTGTAACACTACGAGTGATGTACGATGTTTCATTCGGAATCAGCATTTTATGAGACTGCAAGGCCATCTGGAAAGTGAGTCGTGAAAACATACGACTGACGTAGTCATCTGCTTGAGCTGGGATTGGTAATATCGTATGGCGCGAAATTTTAAATGTGGTTCCGTCAGAACTGGAGTGCCAGCTGGTGTCATTATTTTTCCCAACAGTACGGTTAGAGAAAAGATTGTGAAAGATTAAAAATAAGGAATAATGGTAGTTTTATTTTTGAGTCGAGAAATTATAATTTATGTTAATATGGTTCATACCCAGATAACAATCGTGCGAGGCACATTACCCGCACGGCGTGCGAGGCACGCAGTGCGTGCATGGTGCGAGGCATATGCGTTGCATTTTGTGTGAGGGCACATACGTGCGAGGCATATGCGTCTCACATTGTGAGAGGCACGCGGGCTTACATGGTGCGGGAAATATGCGTCGCACGTACATATAATAGTTGCATTTTATACAGTAATAATAAGTGAATATTATTAATTCTATAAAAATAGTGACATTTAATAACTTCCTATGCAAGAAAAATATTGAAAAACTTGTAAAACCTAAATTACATTTCAAAAATATATTTTCACTTTACTGATCGATACCCTGGCGAAAGTATCGGATAGGAATTCCTTCCGAAGCAATCCGAAATCATCCGAATCATTCCGGAATCTGTATCCAAACCAATCCGAGTTAATTCGAACCAATCCGAATTTTTTTTACATTTCGTTCCATCCAAATCGGTCAAAAATCAATCCGACTCAATCCGGTTCAATCCGAACTTCCAATCCAGATGAATCCTAACCAAATTTTCAATCCAAATGAATCCGAACTCAGATTGACCAAAAACGATTTTCAATCTGAATGAATCCTAGTTCGGATTGAATCGGATTCATTCGGCTTGAAAATCGTCTTTGGTCAATCCGAGTTCGGATTCATTCTTATTGAAAATTTGTTTCGGATTCATTCGGATTGAGTCGGATTAATTTTTGACCAATTTGGATCGAACGAAATGTAAAAAAAATTTCGGATTAGTTCGAATTAACTCGGATTGGTTCGGATACAGATTCCGGAATGATTCGGATGATTTCGGATTGGTTCGGAAGGAATTCCTATCCGATACTTTCGCCAGGGTAGACTGCGGATTGCCGTGTAACTTTTGAAATTTCTCCTTTCGTTGAAATTGTAATGTGTTTAAAAATAAAATATAATAATAAATAATGAAGAAAAATTTAATTCCAATGTTTAAATGTAATAAATAAATTCTAACATTGGAATTCAATATATTTTTTGTAAAGGTTAGATTGCACATGGTGCTAGGCTATTTGTTAGGAAAAAGACGATTTTTTTAAAATCACACTGTAAAAAAATTTTATTTAAACCTTAAACAATATAATTTTTCTGAAGTTTATGAAATGAAAGAAGGGGAATGTTTCAAACAACAATTTTTTACTTTAATGTAAAGTATATTATACACTTTTGTATATATTATATACTTTTATATTACAAGTTTTTATCATTATAAATAATTCTTCTTCTACATTGAAGTTTAAAAAACGCGCGTAATTATACTCTACTCAGTTATAGCTTATAGCAGAGTTATAGAACGATAACCTCCGACGCGCTCCGATCTATGCCGACGATGATCGGATGTTGTTAGTTATACCACTTTTCGGTGTGCAGTTTGGCTTTTATAGCATTTTATAGTTCCACTGTTTGTGATAGTTATTCTTGCATTAGTTTCATATGTATATGGGAAAAATATATAATTTTTAATTCATTTCATTGCCGGCAATTATTTTCAAAGCCGTAGCAACGTAGTCTCTTTGGTAAGTACGATACATTTAATGTATAATGTAAACCTAACCTCACGCGTGTATACACGTAGTGAAGTCACACTGTTTTAAATTATTCTTTTATTTTCTTGCGATGATTTATTTTCTTTTTGGAATGTCTGTGTAATATTCCTACAAAATTGATCTTTTTTTTCTCCGGTGCATTTATATTTGAGTACATACATTTTGCAATATGCATTTTCGGTCTTGAATGAAAATAAAAATATAACAAATATAATATATATTGTAATATAAATAAAATGTAACTCACTATATATACGTATTATTATATTTATATCTTATATTAACAGGATATTGATATATATATATATATATATACATGAAAAATATGGCAGGGTACTTAAATTAAAAAATATGTTGTCAATAATTCAGAAAAGCGAAAAGATAAAATCTCTATAACCTCGAAATTTAATCTTCATATTATTATTCATGAAATGTTACAGAGTTTCATATTTTTTTGGAATTTTAGCGCAAAACGGTAAATGAAAATTGTGACATTACAATTGAATTTGTCCGTATTTTAAGAGGCAAATACAGTACCGATCAAAAGTATGCATACACCTCTTTTTCAATCATTGCGAAAGTTCTCTTAATTTGAAGTATATAGAGCTAAAATTTTCGACCTTTAATCAATTCAAAACTGTCTAAAGTTTGCGTAAAATCAACTCAAAGTTACTTTGTTAATTTTAAAAGAAATTATTTCAAAAGTAGTGTAAATTTGATTATTTCTTTAAGTTTCAAATAACATCTGAAACAATAAATATTTCTCAGTGTTCTTGGGCTCATTGTAGAGGTAAATTTATGTAGAATCACAGCAACTTTTCAGCATAAATTGTGAAAATTCTTCTCTAAAGTTTACAAAAAGTTAAAGATTAAACAGAAAAATCCGTGAAGTTCCAAAACAACTGATATGTAGGAAAATTGTTTTAAAAAATCAAATGAATGTATATTTTAAGGAACTATCATAGAAACTTCATGATTATTCAATTCATGTATTTTACAAAAATATTGTTGTCACCAAAAGAAACATTTCAATTTTCAGAGTTGGGAAAGTGTTGGAGAATTTAAATAATTTGCATCGTAGACAAGTTTGTCTACTGAGGGCATGCTGTATAAACCTGAAAATTTTTTTTTCTTTTTCGCCATTACACGTCTACACGTTATAAGATATCAAATTGAAAGTATGGCAGCGTAAACAAAAGGCACTAAAGAATGTGTGTTAATATATACATTTTTATAATTACAAACAAAAATGTTTCCAACATTTGTTCGGCATTTCTTTTTGTAATTATAAACATTTACATGTTTACGGACGTTGCTTAGTACCGTTTATTTAATTTCCCAGAATGTAACCTTCATATCTTATTTCTAAGGAACGTATGAACATAGCGAATAAATAGTATGATAGAACATAAAATTTTGAGTTTAATAGAGCACATGTCCTTCTATACTTTAACAGGAAACATTTTAAATCATACAAAATATTATTTTCATCAACAATGTACTGTAGGTTGAAATTTTCAACAGTTTCTTATTATATATCATTTATGTCTCTGAAAATGGTCGAATTTTGATGTATACATTTGACGTTCAAAATATTGATTAACCAACAATAACAACATTGTCTAAAAATTGGTAATTAATTAACTTCTTCAACACCTTCCCATATTCTCGAGAGTTCTCGAGAATATGTTTCAATATGTTTTATAATACTCCCCAGGCGAAAGTTTCGGATAGGAATTCATTCCGAGGTAATCCGAACTATTCCGAATTATTCCGCTATCTGTATCCGACCCAATGCGAATCTTTCCGAACCAATCCAAAAAACGCATTCAATCTCATTTGTTGAAAATCGTTCAAAAATAAATCCGAATGAATCCGATTCATTCCGAATGAACCCGAACGAATCAGAATGAATCCGGAATCGGATTAATAATTTAAACCGAGTATTCAAACTGAGTCAACCCGAACGAATCTGAACACACATTCATTCGGATTGATTCGGATTGAATATTTAGTTCAGATATTAATCCGAGCCCGGATTCATTCTGATTCGTTCGGATTCAAACTTTGATTCGGATTCGTTTGGGTTCATTCGGATTAAAGTCTCGGATTGAATCAGACTCATTCGGATTGATTTTTGAACGATTTTCAGCAAATGAGATTGAAAATGTTTGTTGGATTGGCTTGGAAAGATTCGCATTGGCTTGGATACAGATTCTGGAATGATTCGGAATAGTTCGGATATCCCCGGAAGGAATTCGTATTCGAAACATTCGCCAGGGTCTTCATTATATTTCTTGTGAAGTACCTAAAATACGCTACTTGAAACCAAATATTGATGTGTTCAATGTTACAAAATATTATAAATATATTTCAACTTGAAATATTTAAATAAAATTTTTTTGTGAGCAGTTACGTGTTTTATTCATCAATGACATTTATAACAATATATTTTACAACCCTGCGAGAATGCGAGTGAGGCCCGCATGTTACCGTCACGCGTGCGACCTTCACGACGTGCGAGCGATATGCGTCGCATATGAGGACACATATGTCTGCTCAGGTGACGACACGACGTGCGGATAATCCGCACGCGTGCCCCCACTGTGCGCGCATCGTGCGCGCATTTTACTATCTGGGTATATGTTACTGCGATAACTATAAGATCCATGATAATAGAGTATTTTATTATTATTACTATGGAAAATGTAATGTACTTAATATCCAATTAAAATATCAAAGTTACAATCATTTTAGTTACAAATTCATCACTTTTCTTTGAAAATGTAACTATTTTTTTGAAAATTAGTATTTTTGTTGGTTGAAAATTTTTTAAACTTAAAATGTATTTTCCAATGCAATATTCCAAATTTTTTTTTTTAATTTATCTCTTTCGTTGAACATTAATTTTTTGAACTGAAAATTTAATCATTAAATTCTTGGTTGAAAAATCCTTATTTTTAGTCCGTCAAAATCTTTTCTCTAACCGTACCGTCGAGAAAAATAATGACACCAGCTGGCACTCCAGCTCGGACCAAACCACATTTAAAATTTCGCGCCATACGATATTACCAATCACAGCTCAAGCAGATAACTACGTCAGTTGTATGTTTTCACGACTCACTTTCCAGATGGCCTTGCAGTCTCATAAAATGCTGATTTCGAACAAAATATCGTACATCACTCATAGTGTTACACACGTAATGTAATATACTATTAAAAGCATCAAGAACTTGATCACGAGATTTTAACATTACAAAATAACAATATTTTAAAACTTCCAAAGGTTTCCGAAAATTAAAAAAGTATTTTTAAATTTCTTTCAAACTTATAAAGTCGTAAATAGATTTTGAAGCTGACGACTGGAAAAGGTCGAAAAATAGAATTCTCTACACTGTTGAATTCTCGAAAAAGAAAATATTAAAAATCGAAAATTTCGGGAAAATTAGTGAAAAATTGAATTTTGCGAGTCTGGCGAAAACGATGATTTTTTGCGGTTTTTTAAATACAAATTGTTTTTAATACATAAAATACTACTTTCTACTGATAATTAGACATTTACATAAATTGTTTAAACAATTCATTATTATTTTTCATAATATTCTCTTTGAATAAAGCTAGAAAGTTGCGATTTTTTCTGCAATATTCAACTTTTTCTCCACTTTTGACTTAGAGCGAAATAATACTTATTGCAATTCGACAAACATAATTGTTTAAACAAGTTATTATTGTTTATAACTATCTTATTCTATAGTAATGCTGTATAGTTGCCGTTTTTTCTCATATTTTCACATTTTGGTTCACTTTTCTCTTACAGTGAGGTAATAATTATTAATGAAATTTAGTGAAAATAATTTTTTAAACAATTTATTATTGGTTCTAGCCATTTTTTCTTAGAAAATAATTAGAAAGTCGCGGTTTTTTTCCGAATTTTTGAACTTGTTTCCAATTTTTTATTTACAGTGAGGCCATAATCAATTCAAGTTAAGAAGAATAATGGTTTGAACAATTTTTTATTATTTTCAATAATATTATCTTTGAAAAATTCTAGAAAGTTGCAATTTTTTCTGAAATATTCAACTTTTTGAACACTTTTGACTTACAGTGAGATAATAATTAATGCAATTTAGAAAAAATAATTTTTTAAATAAATTATTATATTATTATTATCACATAGAGTAAGGTAATAATCAGTTCAAGTTAAAAAAAATAATTGTTTAAACAATTCATTATTGTTCATGACTATCTTTTCTTAGATAATTGCTAGAAAGTTGCAATTTTTTATGACATTTTTAATTTGGTCTTGGCTTTTGAATAATGAAAAAATATTAAATAAACATGAAAGAGAATTATTCTTTCAAAAATCTTTATCTTTTGCGTGAATATATTTTTCTGAAATAAAAGAGACATTTTAAAAATATTCTTCAAATTACTATATGGATTATATTAAATGTAAATTTTCGTTGAAGTAGTTACTGAGAGCCTTTTTGTTTAAATTAATATTAATATTAATATTTATTATTTGTTTATAATTGAAAAGTCAAACAAAAGCTGAATATTTCAAAAAAATATGCAATATTCTAGCATTCCTATAAGAAAAGATAGTTTCAAACAATCATGTTTGTCAACTTGCATTAATTATTATCTCAGTAAGCAAAAAGTGGGCAAAAAGTTAAACATTTTTAAAAAAACCACTAGCATTACTATAGGAGAAGATAGTAATAAACAATAATAAATTGTTTAAACAATTATGTTCTGCTTTTTTGATTTATTTAAAAAATGTCAGGACGACTGAAAAATCCCGAAAAATGAAATCCCGACACTGTAAAATTCCCAAAAAAGCAATAATTGAAAAAATATATTTCTGGATGCAATTTTTTTCAATCATTGTTATTTTAAATTTAAACAATAATTTTAGAAAATTTAAACATTAAAAATAATTTTTGTATCAAAATATTTGATTTTTGTATTTTTTAATAAATGAATAATATTTATAGAAAAAGCTGTAAAATTTTCTAACTGTAAAATTTCCAAAAAATAAAGAAAATTCTGAATAATAAAATCCTCGAATTGGAAAATTCACGAATAATAAAATTTCTGAATTATAAAATTCCCGAATAATAAAATCCCTGAATAGGAAAATTACTGAATAATAAAATTTCCGACAGTTTATAATATTACCGAATTAAAAAATTCCCGACAGAAAATTGCCGAATTATAAAATATCCGAACTAGGAAATTCGCGAATTGTAAAACCCCCGAATTTAAACAACTAAAAAATTTTCTTTTATAAATATTATTTATTTATTAAAAATACAATAATCGGATATTGTTATCAAAAAAAATATTTTCAATGTTTAAAATTTCTAAATTATTGTTTGAATTTAAAATAACCATAATTGAAAAGAATATATTTCTTGATGCAGTTTTTACAGTTATTGTTATTTTGAATTCAAACAGTAATTTTAGAAATGTTATCATTTATAATTTGGGAATTTTATTATTCGGGAATTTTATATATCAGGAATTTTATTTTTCGGGAATTTTATGATTCGGTAATTTTATTGTTCGAGAATTTTGCAATTCGGAAATTTTATTATTCGGGAATTTTCCAATTCGAGAATTTTATTATTCAGGAATTTTATTTTTCGGGAATTTTATAATTCGAAAATTTTATTATTCGGGAATTTTCCAATTCGAAAAATTTATTGTTTGAAAATTTCATTATTCGGGAATTTTATTATTCAGGAATTTTCCAGTTCGGAAATTTTATAATTCGGAATTTTGTAATGTGATAATATTATAAATTGTTCGGGAATATAATTCGGAATTTTTCCAAGTCGGGAATTTTATATTTCGAGAGTTTTCCAAATCGGGAATTTTATAATTCGGGAATTTTATTATTCAGGAATTTTATAATTGGGAAATTTTATTATTTTGGAATTTTCCAATTCGGTAATTTTATTATTCGGGAATTTTATAATTTGTTAATATTATAAACTGTCTGAGAATTGTATTATTCGGGAATTTTATTTTTCGGGAATTTTAGAATTCGGAAATTTTATAATTCGGGAATTTTCCAATTCGAAAATTTTATTGTTTGGAAATTTTATTATTCGGGAATTTTATTTTTCGGGAATTTTCTAATTCGGAAATTTTATTACTCGGGAATTTTCCAATTCGAAAATTCTATTATTTGAAAATTTTATTATTCGGGAATTTTATTATTCAGGAATTTTATAATTCGGGAATTTTCCAAATCGAAAATTTTATTATTTGAGAATGTTCTAATTTGATAATATTATAAACTGCTCGCGAATATTATTATTCGGGATTTTTCCAATTCGGGAATTCTATTATTCGGGAATTTTATAATTGGGAAATTTTATCATTCGGGAATTTTCCAATTCGGAAATTTTATTGTTTGGAAATTCTATTATTCGGGAATTTTATTGTTCGGTATTTTCCATTTCGGAAATTTTATTATTTCGGAATTTCATAATTTGGTAATAATATAAACTGTTCGAGAATTTTATTATTCGGGAATTTTTATTTTTCGGGAATTTTCTAATTCGGAAATTATATTGTTTGGAAATTTTATAATTCGGGAATTTTATTATTCAGGAATTTTTGAATTGGGAAATTTTATTATTCGGAATTTTTATTATTCGGAAATTTTATTATTTGGGAATTTTATAATTCGGGAATTTTCTAATTTGATGATATTATAAACTGTTCGCGAATATTATTATTCGGGATTTTTCCAATTCGGGAATTTTATTATTCGGGAATTTTATTAATCAGGAATTTTATTATTCGAGAATTTT
>CAKNYM010052473.1:0-12732 GCA_932195095.1 Andricus curvator
CACAGACTCGGTCAATGAAAATTTCCAGCACTTTTTTTTTCCGTGTAGTCTGAAATGACGTTAAATATTTCTGAATTTGAAGGATTAACATAATTTCGATTTAGTAGATCTCTGTTTTCATGTTGATGAAAAAATCTCATCTGATGATTGATTGTTACCTACCCTCATGATCATACAAAATTCGTTATACTATAAAATAGAAATACTATGAAGTGGGCAAGAAAAAAAATGATTTTAGGGAGGATGGAATATCGCTCGTGCCTCATAAGGGGAATTATGGTGAATCATGAACTCGATGGGTCGACAGGTTCTCTTAAAGACAGTCTTCCATTACAGTTATTACTCGTCGTCTGGCGTAACAAGAACCAATAGATAACTTCAAATCACCATTGCGATCCGCCTACCAATCAAGCCGTTCGTTTTTCCCATTCCTGCCACCGATTCTAGTCTTCGTTTCCTCCCTTGCCTGCTGGAGACTCTATATCGATCATCATCCATAACGAACTTTAAATTGATGATCATAGTGACGCGATAAAATATCACCTCCATTTCTCTAGCTACTCCGAACATAAAATCTTCGAATTATTGAAGGCAGAAAGAAGGGACCAGGCTATAATCAACGGATTAAAAAACTCATTGCAGATTAATGAACTGCAATTTCTATTTACAATCTATCACGTTTTCAGTAACTTAATAGAGGTCTCGGAAAATCTATATTTGAATGGTTTCGCTTCAATTTTCATCATTCCACATTGAAATTATTCCATTTTGAATATTTCAATTCGTACACTCTAAGAAAAAGTCTATTAACAGTGAAATTACGTTTCTTTCAGAATGCGTCCTTTGAAATTAAGCAGATTTCTTTTGTCCGTCAATAGAATCGTTTCACTGTTCAAAGACTTATCCGTTAAATGCAAAACGAAAGTAGTTTTACTGATAAACGATTTCTTTTGAGTTTGAAAAGAATTCCTTTAACTATCAAAGGATTTCATTTGTTGGCTAGCGGAGAAAGTGCCCCTGCGCATGAGTAAATTTTTTCACTGCACGATTTATTTATGAATTGATAAAGTGAGTGGAAAAACGAGCGAAATGTTGTCGAAAATGGATTGCTTCAAAAAATTAGGTATCCCAGATTGTGACGCAAAAACTTTGGAAGGTACGTGTACTGAAAGAACAATTTTTGATCCGCATAACCTCACTTTCATTGATTTTTACGCTTTTGACAATCGAAGGATGAATTTTTTTGTATTGCTTTCGACAATCGAAAGTTCGTAAGACGTTCTTCATGGAATGATTTTGTAAAGCGTCGATTTTATATCAATTTTATATTTACATTCACGAAAGTTCGGCTTTTGTACATTTCTTGCAATAAGTTTTCTTTTAACGTTCAAATTATTCTTTCTCTTGTCCGATAATAGATTTCACTTCAAGATCAAAGTAAATCCTTTCACACCTAAAGGATAGCATTTGAAACGACAATCCTTTAACTGTGAAAGTATTTCCTCTCATGCCAATTTTGAATGGAAAATCCTTTAATAGTGAAAGGAATCGTTTGACAGTCAATAATCTGTTTTTAGAGTGTAAGATTATGACGATTCTAAGAGGCCGTCCATAAACTACGTTAGTTAAACACGGATTTTACGTTTATAAATTCTTTTAAATAAAATTAATGTCGATACCAGCATATCGAATTGATTTCAATATGAAAAGCTTTAAATTTCTAAGATTTCAGGTCGAAATATATTAAGTTTACAACAAAATAGTTTAATTTTCAACCAAAAATTATTTTCTCCCTGAAGAGATGAAATTGCAACCCAAAAAGACGAATTTTTTCGCAGACAGTTGAATTTACCAAAGGAGTCAATTTTCAACCAAGATGCATTTTCTACCATAAAGATAAATTTACAATCCAAAAGGACGAATTTTTAACAAAAAAGTTGAATTTACGACCAAAAGGATGACTTTAACAAAATATTCAAATCTTCAACAAAAACAAAAAGGATTGCAAATCAACCAAAAACAGTTGCATCTTCAACTAAATAGTTAAATTTCGAAGCCAAAAAGATTAATTTTTTAGCAGAAAGATGATTTTTCAACCAGACAAGTTAAAATTTTAACCAAGAAAGGTAACTTTTCTACCATACAAGATAAATTTTCTAGCAAAACACGAATTTTCAACAAAATACGTGACTTTTTAACCAAATAGTTGAATTTTCAACCAAAAAGATAAGTTATCGACCAAAAATGGAATAGATAAATTCGCAGTTAAATAATTATTTCTTAGTAAAAAACTGCAGCTAACATAGTTGAGTTCAAGGAAAAAAGGCGAGTTTTAACACAATAGTTGAATCCTCAACGAAAAAGGCTGAATTTTCAAGCCAAGAAGACAATATTTCAACAAAGCAGTTGAGTCTTTCACACGGAAGAATGAGTTTTTAATCAAAAAGTTAATTTACAACCGAATAGTTGAATTCTCAACCACAGTTATGAATTTTTAACCAAAAAAAATAATTTTTTTATGAAGTAGTTCCGGTGTCCACCAAGTAATTGATTTGTAAATCAAAAAAGAGGATTTATTAATGAAAAATGTAATAGTTGATGTTTCAGCCAAAAAACCTTTTATTGCAAATCAAAAACAGTTCAATTTAATTAAAAAAGGATTATCAACACAATGGTTATAGATATATTTTCCACCAATCAGTTGCATTTTTAACCCACAAAGATCATCTTTTAACCAAGAAGACTTTATTTCTACAAAAAAAAAAAAAAGAAATTTTAACCTGACAGTTAAGTTTTTAATTGAAAAATATTAATTTGAATGAAAAATGGAATAGTTAAATTTTTAACAAAAGAGATCAATCATCAACCAAAAAAACGAATTTTTTACAAAGTATTTCAATTTTCAACCAAGAAGTCAACTTTTGACCAAAAAGATTAATTTTCAACAAAACAGGTGCATTTTCAACAAAATAATTAAATTTTCAGTCAGAAAAAAAAATTAACTTTCAGTTAAAAACAGTTTAATTTTCTTATTGGTTTCTATTAATTCAGTTTTCATTTAAGCGAAAAAACGAGAAAAGGGGGAGGTTTCGTGAAAACAGGGGAAACAATAATTTCTAAAAAAGGGGGAAAGTAGGGGAATAGGGGAAAGAGTGTAAAACGTGAAATACAAAAGATATTTTAAAACTTGTAGAATTATTATTGATCTGTACCGTTGCAGGGCCATCTTTCGCAAAATTCGCAAACTTTGTTACAATCTATCACCAGGAAACGTACTAAACATTATTTAAGTTCGTAACCTTACTTTCGCACCCGCCCCCCTCTCTCAACCGCGGTTACCAACCTTTGTTTTTGGTGTGACTCCCCCCTTCCTCAAATTGGTAACGTAGTTGATAAGTGGCCGCCAAAAACATATATTTTTTTAGGAGCTCAATACCGGATTTGAAGTAGAATATACCGAAAAGAAGATTAAAATGTACGTTACCAATCGCCTTGTATTTAACCATCCTTGTATTCAAACATCATTTGAATTGACAATCTGCAACACTTACCTAAAACATAAAAAAAATATATTAATTTAAATAATATACAATGGCAATAATATGCAATATACAATTATATACAATATAATATACAATCGATTGAAGTTTCTTCAAATTTAATGGCAAATTATACATAAATTTTGCTATAATTCCCTACAATCAAAAATATATAACTTTTAAACATAAAAAATGATCTTTCAGCTTAAATTTTTTTCTCGGAATTAATAAAGGATATCTGAATGATAGCATGAATCAACCGTACATATCGTGGAGGAAATGAATGCCTTCTTGCTATGAAGCGCAGCGAAATGATGGGGAATGCTTGCCAAGAATTTATTCTTTATATGATACTATAGACTACGAAATTGCATAGTATGGATATCGATGTTGGCAATAAAAATGGGTAGAAAAGGGACCACATCTCTGTCAGAAATAACAACCTTATAAAAATATCATTCCCTCTGCCTCCACGTATCAATATCCACGATCCTGGTTTACATCCCAGCGAGAAGTTACCGTAACAGACATCAAAGGGAGAAAATTATCGAAGTTTTCATCGGTGTCTACAGTTTTCCTCTGCCTCTTGCACTTACGTTTGGCCTAATTAACTCCCTCTTTCAATCCAAGCGTGACACGACATCGTAACCCAACATTTGTTATCCTTTTTTAACTAATAGTAATCAAAGGCTTATTTGCAGTTTTTCATGTCCAAGTGTAAGTAATAATTACGTTAGTTTCTCACACGTGAACACTACATAAAAGTTAATCATCAGCAATTTATTTTGACAAAATTTATTGCTAGTGGCAATCATGATCCACTCGCTAAGCGCACGAGAAGTTTTCGCGATTTCTATCAAACAACTTCTGGGAATCTATCTCGAATTTTTTTTTACTGGAGTTTATTTTTGTCACTTCACATGAAAGAAGGAAATAATTTCATTAGACTCATAAATTCAAAATAATGATTTTTCGATGACTTTGAATTACAAAGAGTAATTGATTAGCTTATTAAGCATGTCAAGACACGGTGAGTCTCGACTGACTTCAACCAAAAAAGGGTTGCACCTCCCGGATTTTTTCAGATTAAAATTCTGGGACCTTTCACGATCATTTTTAATCCAAAAAGAAAAACATCGCTGAGGCACTTTTTGAGAAAACTCAATTTTGTATTGTTTTAAAAATATTAATCAACAATATTTCATGCAAATACGTTAAAATAGGAATTTCATTGGTTTAGACCATTTAGTTTAGCATATAAAAAAGTGCTCAAGGAGCTAAATATCTTATGAGAACAGAAACCCTTCAATATTTTTGAAAAATTATGCAGCTCGTTTCGCGCGCAAGTTTGAGTGCGCCTATGGCACGTGTCTGTTGGATCACGAGCTTCGCGCTCGATAATGTATTTTACCTCACGCTACGCGCTCGTTCTTTGTACTTCCTCAATATTTGTGCACTAACCTTATAAAATTAAAATTCAAACTATCGACAACTGTCATTTGGAGATTGTGAATTCTCCTTTGTTAAAGCTCCTTCGGCTTAACGCAAACATTCTCATCACGTATCTCGTGCTTCGCACCCGATTTTGTCCGAAGTGCGAACTTTTCTACATTAAGTTCACTCTATTATATAAAATGTGTATTATATTTATTTCTGTTCCTCGGTCTGGGACTGCTTATTCAGATATTGCAAAATAAGGTACAAATTTTATTTATCATAATTTATTTAACATTTGTTCCTGATTTTGCATTTTATTCTCAGCTACCCTGACAAAGTATATCATTCCAATTAATTTATATTATTACATATTAAATTTAAAGAAAGTTTTTCGGGTTTCAATCCTTTGAATTTATTATAATGAATCATCGTAAAAGCATCAAATCTATTATTATATTATTATAATTCATAATATGCACTGATATTGAAACAGATGTGTTTTCATTATCTTGTGTTTATAATTTAAAAAAAGTGCGCATCCTATAAAAAATAATTTTGTCAATTAAGATTTTATTGCACCTTGTGTCGTTTTTCGAAATACTTAATTTTTTTATTTTTAATGTTATTTTATCTGATTTAAACAAAGAATACGCATTCTATCAAAAAGTAATCAAAAAAAAATTCGTAGATCTTTTTTGGATGAACAACTTTTGTTTCTTTAGTTTTTTTGTACCTTGTGTTGTTTTTTTAAAGTTTTTTTCATTATTCATGTTATTTCTTACGATTAAAACTTTTGTCTATTAATTTTTTTTTCAAACCTTGTGTCGTTTTTCCAACAAATTTTACTTTTTATGTTTAATGTTATTTTTTTTGATTAAATAAAAAAGAATACGCATTCTTAAAAAAAATATCAACAACAAATTTGTATCTCCTTCTTGGGTGCACAATTTTTGTCTATTCATCTTTTTTCGTATCATGCATAGTTTGACCGCAAAACGGAATTTTTGATTTTTCATTATCTTTTTTGCGTTCAGAATTTGAATTTTTGATTTTTAAAGAAAATTCAAAAAGTTGTTATGATATCCTTGTAGGACTTCCAAAAAGCAACGTTTTTCCCCTTGACTTTCTTTCATATCGTGCGTTGTTCAGCGTTCCGAGTACTACGAATAGTCGTACATAGAATTTTCAATTCTTGAAAGAAGTGGTCTAAAAATTTTGAAAATGTTCTAACTTTTTGGATTTTAATCCAGAATAGCTGACTAATGAACTCGTCCTTGCTTTTCAGGCCTTAAAACAATTTGCCAAAGGGCAATCCAATCGCATACTTTCTTCAGAAGTTACGGTGTTTACAGACTACAATGACGACAATGACAACATACGCCGAAGTAAAATCCATTTTTTTTCAATCAGTGAGTCCGCAAACGTCGAGATTTGATGAAAGCCGCGAAACTCAATTTTCACATAAAACCAATACCTTTTCATTGAGATGAGAATGTAAAAATGCATTCATTGACGGCGACCTAATTTGGAGAAAATTAAAAAAAGACATTGCTCTAGTATCTCGGAATAAACTGCGAATTGAAAACCGAACCCCGAAATTTCATACATCACCAAGTTCGGTTTTAAAAAAAATCCGTAATGGGGAAAGCCGTAACAGCCGGTGACGCGGAAAAGTGCAGCACCCATTGTTCTTTCACTGGGTCACACGTGGAATAGTCGTACCATGCCGAGAACAAACGCACCGGGAATTTACTCTATTAAGAACGATCAAAATGATCGTGCCGAACGTACATGACGCAGAAATCAATTCTGTCCATTGTCATGATAGGTGACAGTTCGCATTGTCAGGCTAGGTTCCCTTCTATCTGGCCATTGATTTCAGGTACGCTTTTGAGCTGAACTAATGACTGGACACAATTTCTCTCTCGCCTTAATTAGTTCCAATAATCAAAAATAGAATTCTACGGTTCATTTAGCATCGCCAATTAATTGTTAATATATTAAATAGCGAGCATTTATTGTAGAATACATTTGGCGGCCGTTCAAAAAATACGTCACATTACCAGGTGAATGGTGGGTTAACAGGATTAGTGACGATTTATAAAGTAGGGGGAGGGGTTGTCGAAGAATATGACAACATACATGAAAAATATGAATGAGAATAAGCATTTTTTGAAATGCTTGAACACAGAAAAAACTGGGGTTTCTATTAGAACCAATTTTTGGTTCCAAAGGAGCTGCAACAAAAAGGAACCTCTCTTGCTGAAAAGGAACCCAAAATTACAAATGGTTTCTAAATGAACCGAAAGTGTGGATTCAAATAGTTCTAATAGAGCCTTTTTGTCACTTCTGGCTTGACCCATTTCACAGATTTTAGAAGTTACTGATGCACATTTTGCTTTATAATTCAAATTAAATAATATTGCACTGGGAAAAATTTAATGAAGAAACAAAAATCATAGACATTAGTCATTCTTGAAAGGAAGATATCGCACATGAAATGTGACATTTTTTAAGGTTATGTTGAAAATCCGATGATTTCCACTGCGCATGCACAAGAAGCGTGGGACTATTTGAAATGATACAATATACACTTCCAATATTAGATTAATATTAAATTTTTTCAAGAAGCTAGGTATTTCTATAATCCATTTAATTTGTTTTAAAGAAGAAGAAAAAACGTTTGTTAATATTTATCTGTATGAATATTCATAGTATTTATTGACTTCAAATAGACCCGCGCTTCTCGGCACATGCGCAGTTGATAACTTCGGCACCCGCCGATGGCCATCTATCGGATATAAACGAACTATAAAAAGGAACCCTTAATAAGAGTTCCTTTAGAGCCTAAGTTCTAAATGATCCCAAGTTTTACTTGTGCCGCAACATTACTGAACCCTCAGTTTTTTCTGTGAAAAAATTGAAGTTAGTGATTTTGTTTTACAAGTAAAGCATCTAAATACAGACTTCACACTCTTTCCCGTATCACCTTCTTTCCCTATTTGCCCCTTTTTAAAAGAATTTATTTCTCCTGTTTTCAAGAAGTTTCGCCTTTTGCTTGTTTTTCGCTCAAATTGGAATTGAATTAAAAGAACCCAATAAGAAAATCGAATTATTTTTCGTTAAAAGTTTATTCTTTTTTGTTTTGGTTAAAAATTAATTTCTTCAACTGAAAATGTAACTCTTTCATTTTTTCTTAAAAATTATCGTTTTTAGTGGACAATTCAACAATTTGGTTGAAAATATATGTATTTTGTTGTAAATTTATGTTTTTTGGTAGAAAATTCTTCTTCTTGATTAAAATGTTATCGGTTTGGTTGAAAGTTGAACTGCTTTGTTAAAAATCCATTCTATTAGTTGACGATCCATCTGTATAGATGAAAAGTTAACTATTTTGTTTAACATTCGCTTTTTTCTCTCGCTGAAAATTCATTTTTTCAAATTAAAATTTAACTATTCCAGTGAAAGAATCATAAATCCGGTAGAAAATTAAACTATTTTTGTTTTAAAATTTATCTTTTTTTATTACAAATTTTCTTATTTGGTTGCAAATTTTATTCTTCCGTCCAAAATTCAAGAAATATTTTTAGAAGATAACTCTATTTGGTGGAAAAATCAACGGTATTGTTTAAAATTTATCTACATATTTGGGTTAAGAATTGAACGATTTCTTTTGGCTTAAAATTTCAACAATTTGGTTGACATTGTTGTCCTCTATTGACTAAATAATCTTTTCTGGTGGAAAATTCAACTCTTTTGTTGAAAATTCGTCTTCTATCTTTGGATTCGACTGTTTTTGATTTGAAATAAAAATATTTTTCAGTTGAAATATCAACTATTACTTTGTTTGTTTAAAATTTATCTATTTGTTTGAAAGTTCAATTCTTTTATTGGAAATTTAGCTTTTTGTATAAAATATTCGTCTTTTTGTATGGAAAATTCATCCTTTGGATATAAAATTCAACTGTCTTCTGAAATATTCGTCTTTTTGGCTTGAAAAGTTAACTATATAGTTTAAAATTCTACTGTTTTCAGGTGGAGTGTAATGTTTTTGTATTTAAAAATTCGATCGTTTGGTTAAAAAATCAACTTTTTTGTTAAAAATTCTGTCTCTTCTGATTAAAAGTACAATTATTTAGTTGAATATGTAACTGTTTGGTTGAAAATCAATTTTTCTGGTTGAAAATTTATTTTGTTTTGAAAATTCAACTATTAGTTGAAAATTAATTTTTGTCGTAAATTTAACTATGTTGTAACATATGTTGTTAAAAAATCATCTTTTCTGTTCAAAAATTCAACTGCTTTGTTGAAAATTTGTCTTTGTAGTTAAAAATTGAACTATTTGGTTAAAAAATCGGCTTTTTTGCTTGAAAAATCAACTATTAGGTTGCAAGCTGAATTGTTTGGTCACAAGTTAATTTTTTTGATCGATAAAAATGCAACTATTCGGTTTATAAATCATCTTTCATTTTTGAAAATGCATATTTTTAGGTTTAAAAGTTAACTCTTTTCGCAAAAATTTGACTTTTCAGCTTAAAAACTCAACTCTTTCGTTGAAAATGCAATATAATTTGAATTTAAATATTAGGCGTTTCATATAGAATTTAATATGGTACCTATACATTGATTTTATTTAAAAGAATTTATTCCCCCCCCCCCCCATTCTCGTGAAAAATTACCCTTCTTCCTCTATTCTGCGAGAGTTTTGGCTGTGAAGTCTGCTAAAATATTATGTTTGCATATAAGTAAAATTCACATGGAGATAAGGTTTTGGTTTAGATAATAAACGTTTGCATCGAATTAGAAATATGTGCATGCAATATGTGTTTACCAATCAAAATGAGATGCTAAGATATGATATGATATAATTAAGAATGTTTGAGACTCAAAAATTTAAAATAAAGTTTTTGAGAACTTTGTTATTGAGTATGTTTAATGTAATTTTACTCATTTCAGCATTTCCCATTAGAAGTATTTTTCAACCAGTCTGTTAATTATGTTTTGATTTTAAATATTCCCAAGTTTTTATTGAAAACCAATTAACAATTGTATGACTAATAGGTTATATTTTATGGTGGACTTGCATGTTGGTGGCGGAAGTGAGAACGTGTTTAGTGACAGGTGGAGAGAGAATTTTACGGAATTTGTGTGGAAGGTGTGAGTGGAGTGTGAGGGTGGAAGCCGAGAAGGTGAGTAGGGTTGTGTGGGGTGAATTGGGGAGATAAAAAGTGAGTTTCAGCGTGGGTGGGAGGTGGTATCTAGCTGGATAGGGAAAGGGAGGTTAGGTTGGCAAGTAATCGGGGGAGGTCGTGGTCAGGAGTCCTGGGCTTTCGAGGATTCAAGGGTGGTTCTCGAAAAGTTAGGGGATGCTAAGGGAGAGAAAGGGGTGTCTGCAGGGACTGAGGAATTGAAAAAAAAGGGGGAAAAAAAGGAAAATTTGGCGGCGAAAGACGCCAACATTTTGCAGAGACATCTGTTGGTTGCGGCAGGTACTGCATGGATCCCATTTACCGGCGGTAGAGCGGGAAGTGGGCAGCGAGAGTACTGGCAGTGCTGGTAGTGAAACCGACGGGGAGGGAATTTTCCACAAGCCACGACGGCCAACAACGCGTCGCCCGGTGTCGAGCGGTGCGTCGGGGAGAGGGAGAAATCGGGACGGTGGCAACGAAGGAAGCGAGAAGGTAAGGGAGAGAGCGTCAAGCGCAAGTGACGGGGAGGATCTCTTGAAAAGGAAGAGAGACAGCCAAGAGAGTCCGGAGAAAAGCGAGGTCGAGAGCCCGTTTAAAAAAAGCGGGATAACACCGAGGTCACCCCCCAAAAAAATGGAGGGGATGTTGGAAAAGGAGGCTCTCGGGATGTTGTTAGGCGAGATCAGGGGGCTGAGGGAGGACGTAAGGGGGACCAAGGAGCAGATGGAAGGTATGAGGGAAGACTTGCGAATCAGAGATGAGAAATGGGAAAAGGAGGTGAAAGAGCTGAGAGAGAGAGTAGATGGGTTAGAGAGGGAAAGAAAAGAAAAAGAAGTTAAAATAAAACAGATGGAAGAGGAGATTAGGGCGTGGAAAGAAAGGACGGAAAAAAGGCTTGAGAAGGTGGAGGGCAGGACGGAAATGGAAATAGGAGTCGAGGGTATCGGGGGCGAGATTAAAGGTATTTGGGAGAGGGTAGGGAATATGATAGAAGAGAAAGTGGGAGAGCGTAGGAATGAAAAGGAGGAGAGGGCGGATAGGGAAAGGATAAGGGCAATGGAGTTGAGAATGGAGAGAAAGGAGAAGGCAGACAGGAGAAATAATATTGTGATAAGAGGGTTGAAGATGAAGAGCGGGGAAGAAAGGGAGGGCGTGGAAGCGCTGCTACAGAGCATAGGGTGGAATAAAGGCAGGGTAGGGAAAGTTAAGTTGGAGGGGAGGAAGGAGAAAGAAGTGGCGGTTGTGGAGTTGGAGAGCTGGGAAGAAAAATTGGGGGTAATGAGAAATAAAAATAGGATAAAGGATAAGGAAGTTTTCATCGATCACGATTTGACGAGAAAGGAAAGGGATGTACAGAGAATGCTGTACGACAGGGCTAGGAGGGAGAGGAGTGAAGGGAGATCGGCGAAGGTAAGATATCGGAAAATAAAAATAGACGAGAAAATGTGGGTGTGGGACGAGGAGAAAGAGGTGTTGAAGGAAGTGCAGGGGAATTTGTTTCGTAGGAAGTAGGGGGGCGGGGGTAATGCAGGGTAGAGGAGTTTTGAAGGTGCTTTACTGGAACGTAGCAGGGGTAAAGAAGAAGGATGAGGAGTTCTGGAGGTATATCCAGGAATTTGATGTGGTAGAACTGGTAGAGACGTGGGTGGAAAGAAAGGAATGGGATAGAATAGAGCCAAAGCTGCCAAGGGGGTATAGGTGGAGACTCCAGGAGGCGGTCAGAGTGAAGAAGAAAGGAAGGGCTAGTGGGGGAATTATAACGGGGATTAAAGATGGATTAGAGGAAGAAGCTCACGGAGAGGTAGAGGGGGAGGGAGTGCAAATGAGGAAAGTAAAGATAGGAGGGGTAATGTGTAAGTTTGTGACAGTGTACAATAAGGATGGGATGGAAAGAATTAAAGAAAGGGTGGAAGACCTGTTAGGTGAAAGAGAAGAGGGTATGGTGGTACTGGGTGGGGACTTTAACGCGAGGATGGGGAGGGAAGGGGGCCTTTACAGGGAAGGGGAGAGCTTCGAAAGGAACTCAAAGGATAGGTTAATAAATAAGGAGGGGGAAATTCTAAGGGACTGGATGGAGGATAGAGGCTGGGCGGTGGCAAATGGTATGGCAACTGGGGACGAAGAGGGAGAATACACATACGTAGGTAAGGTGGGGGTATCGGTAACAGATTATGTAGTTATGAATATGCAAGGGTGGGAGGAGATGGAGAGATTCGCAGTAGAAGGGAGGGTAGAATCAGACCATCAGCCATTAGGGTTGTGGATAAGGGGTGAGAACGGCGGAAGGCAAGGTGGGGAAGAAGTGTCGACGGGGGAGAGGGTTAGCTGGACGAGGGAGGCGATAGAGAAATATAAGGAGCAGTTAGGGAAGGTACGCTTCGAAGGGGAGACGGTGGAAGAGATATGGGAGGATTTAAAAGAGAAAGTGAAAGGGTGCGTGCAAAAGAAGGTATTCAAAAAGAAGAAGAAAGGAATGGTGAAGCCGTGGTGGGATAGGGAATGTAAAAAGATGAAAAGAAAGGTGAAGAGGAAGTATAAGAAGTGGAAAGAGGGTACTGCGAAAAGGG
>CAKNYM010052473.1:17732-80371 GCA_932195095.1 Andricus curvator
ATTTTTTAAGGCCAGCAGGCTAAAAAATAAACGTTTATCTCTTATATTTTATGGTGCCAACTTGTTATAGGGGGATGTTATAATGGTGCTAAACGGCTAATTGTTACAGGCTTACTTAATCCGTAGGAATGCAATAATAAGCGGCAACCGCGTGAAATACAGTGGTACTCTTTTGCGTATCCCAGGGTCTCGTAATCCTGCAAATGAAAACTTACGCTAATTAAACCGTTAATAGCAACCGCACATGTACGTAACGACTATGGTGGTTACTTAATCCCGAGAAAATGAAACGTTCGCCTAGCGTGCATGTAAACAGTGTCCCTGCTGCTCGCCTCCTATAATTACCAATAGCGTACCGACACGCATTGCGCAAATTGGTTCTCTATTATTTTTTGTTAGCCATAAGAACATCCGACTATCGCTGGATATTTAATTGATTCTTGTACCAACACTTTTAATACATCTTTTGTCTTTTTGGATTCTGAATCATCTAACTTGAACTGGTTTAGTAGTCTTGGTCATCTCATGGAAGTAAAAATGTTTTGTGCAAGCGCATTTCTTCAATCAGCTTGGTTGGAACGTAAAAACGCAATCCAGATTAATTTTATTGGCTCACGTAAAAATCCATAAAATGGCCTTATTAAATAATACGATTAGTACAGGGCGTGTCTTACTAGACACACGAATAAAACGCATTTAACATTAGGTTTTCCTATGTGTAATTTTATATATTGTGATATCTTAGAATAATTAAACAAAATAATATTTTTATTATTTCTGGTGTTTATTTATTAGATTACATTTGCTTCAGACATTTCGGCACATGATGGTGGCCCTCTTCAGTTAATTATTAAAAATTTTTCTTTACACATAATATAGGAAATATAACACAATTTCGATGTCTTAACTGACTACGCAGATTTGGTAGCGTGACCGTTTTTATTTTTTATAAACATATCTTTGGTTGACTACTTCTGGTATTGTAATTAGCCAATAATTCTTACAGATAATTTTTAATGTATTTGGTATAAGAGATTAGATTAATTAATGATTAATTATTGAAGAGTAATTACAACAAACTATTTTTAACCTTTTATTATGACAGTTTAATCATAATTACATATGTTTGTAACATAGTTAATGTAAAATTTGCTTGGTATTATTAGTATATTACATCACAAGTAGAGTTCGACAAATCTTTACGGGGAGATCAATGTTTCCAGCACGAGCAGTAAAACCATGGCCTTCGGTCATGGTTTTTCAAGTCGTCCCCTGCGAATATTGAGCTCCACGTGAGCACCTGTATAATCCTACGCGTGATGTACGATATTTCATTGAAAATCAGCATGTTATGAGACTGTAGGACTGTCTAAGATGTGAATCGTGATTTTTATGATATATTTGGTCGTAAAAACATACGACTGACATGGCAGTCATCTGCTTGGCTGTGATTGGTAATCTCTTATAGCGCGCATTTTGTGCGCGTGCGTGTGTCAACAGTACGGTTAGAGAATACATTATACGTTATTCAGTGGCCATTTGTGGAACTAGTAATCTGTCTGTGCGGCGGCGTTCGGAACTGATAATAATCTGTCAGCAGCTGACAGCATTCGGTGAAGGGCTATCTAACGCTTACTTTTCAGGCGGCGCTATAGGCTCATAACATGGTGGTTTCGGATCAAATGAATAATATTCATAATGGTTTCTTGTAATAACTCTTTTATAATTATTAGGGGTGTGCAAGAAAAAAATAATCCGACCCGCGCGGGTCGGGTCGGGTCTTGTGCGGGTCGTGCCGGGTCGGACCGGGTCGGGTTTGCGGGTTGTCGGGTTCGCGGATTGGCCTGCAGACCCGCAATCAACCCGACAACCCGGATTCAGCCCGCGAACCCACATTCAACCCGACAACCCGAATTCAGCCCGATATCCCGCATTCAACCCGCAAACCCGCATTTTGATACATTTTCCAAATTTCCAAAATTTTGATAAATTTGTAAACTTTTAATAAATGTCTGCAATTAAAAAAAAAATTAAAAACTTTGATAATATTCCAAAGCTCTTCAGGTTTTTAAGTTGATTATGAATTTATTGTGCGTTTTCGGGTTTTGCGGGCTGGCTGGCTGAATGCGGGTTATCGGGTTAAATTCGGGTTGGCGGGTTGTCAGGTTGAATGCGGATTGTCAGGCTGATTGCGGGTCTGCGGGCCAACCCACAAACCCGACGCGGCCCGACCCGTCCCACATGAATTTTGCACACCCCTAATAGTTATTACTCAATGATCAATCGCTAATGCCAAAGAAATTTAAAACTATATCTAAATATCTTGTTTGAAATCTGCAGAAACTATTGAATATCTCTTCAACGTACTGAAATTTTTTCTACAATTTCGTTAATCTTCCAAAACTGAAAAATTTTGCTTTAAAATATTTTATATTCTTTTTCGAAAATTTAGGGAAGCATTTGAAATGTTTTGAAATATTGTACAATTTTTTCTCAGAATTCATTTCCGAAAATAAAAAATCATATGAAATTTTTCCATGTATGTGAAAACAAATTATTCTCTTGAAACCTTTAAAATGTTTTAAAACGTTTCTAAATTTTGTTTCGTTATCTTCCAAAATCTGCATTTTGTTTTACATTTTTCGACAATTCATTAAATTTCAAATTATTTAAAAAAAAAAGACGAATTTTCAACAAAATAGTCGAATTTCCAACCAAAAAAGAGTATTTTTCGACCAGTTGCATTTTTAACCATGAAGATGTAAATTTTAACAATAGAGACAAATTTTCTACAAAATAGTTTGATTATTCAACTAAAAATATGAATTTTCAAGGACAAATTTCGTTTTAAACTAAATATGTAGTTTAATTTTGAACCAAAGAGATACAGTTTCTATCAAAAAAGATGAAGTTTTAACAAAGAATATCAAAAATTAATTCTCAAAAAGCAATGTAATATTTGATATTTCAACCCAAAAAAAATCTTAATTGAAAACAGTTGTATTTGTTGTATTTATTTCTACTAAAAATATGAACTTTAAATCAATAACATTAATTTCCTAATAAAAAACACGAATTACAGTTGAGTTTAACCAGAAAAGATAAATATGCAAGAAAATAGTTGAATCCTCAACCTAGCAATTAACTTTTCAACCAAACAATTGCATTTTTTTACAGAAAAGGTGAAATTCTATACCAAAAGAAGAATTTTTGAACGTCTTTCAAACTGACTCAAATTATTCCTAAAATTTTTTAAATCTTTCAAAAATAAAAAAGGCCCTAAAATCCTGCAGCTTTTTTCTACATTTTGAGAAATCTTTTGACATTTACTTTAAAAATTAATTTATCAAAGTAGAAAATAGAAAAATATATTTTTTCCATGAATCTGAAGAAAATTTGTTTGTTTGACATTTGAGAACTTATAAACTTTATAAATATCGCTTACAATTATTTGAATGTTTCCAAAAATAGACAAAAAATCGCATTTTCAAAACCTTCTTAAGATCTGTCAAACTAATGGAATTTTTCCTCAAATTTAAGAAAAGTTTTGCATAATTAAAAAAATCACCTTAAAATCTTCCGGATTCTATTTTGACAATTTTGGAAACCTTTTGAATTCTCTTGAAATATTCTCTGAACGTTAATTTTCAAAAATAAAAATCATTTTACATTTTCCCCGGTTAGAAGAATACTTTTAAGGTGCTTCAAAATGTATGTTAACACATCAACTGATGAAAATGTTCCTTCTTATTTCACTATTCATCCTCTTTTTCAATATACATATTTCTCATGATATCTGGATCTCTGTCAAATAATAACCTCCACCTAGTTTCCATAGACAAAGTTTCTCACTCCTCCAGGCCTGGGTCGAGAATACTGCGTTGTCCACTCACCGAGTTTTCCCCTCGCCACTGACACACCTTAAGCTACCCGCTGTATCTATTGAAAATCGTTACTCATTCGAGACTCTAGCTTTGATTTATTGAGAAAAGTTGTTGACGCTTTTAAAGCAGCACATTTATTCAATTTATATTCTAAATCATAATTATTTAGATTCATAAAGAAATTGCGACATTGGGTTGAAAATTCAACTACTTGGTCGACAGTTGAACTGTTGGAAATGCATCTTTTGGGATAGAAAATTAATCTTGTTTATTGAAAATTCATCTTTTCGGTCAATGATTTAACTTTATAGTTAAAAATTCGTCTTTTTTTCGAATTCAACTGGTTGAAAATTCATTATTTCATGAAAATTCATCTTTTTGCTCAAGGATTTAAGTTTATGGTAAAAAATTCGCCTTTTTTGTTTGACTCAACTGGTAATATTTCTTGGTTGAAATGGTCATCTTTCTTGGTTGAAAATGAACTTTCCTGTTGAAAACTCCACTATTTTTAGTTAAATTTTAATCTTCTTTCTTTGAAAATTTGACCATTTGGTTGAAAATACATCATGGCAAGTTCAAATCCAACTATTTTGATGAAGTCAACTTTCATAGTCAAAAATTCAACTGTTTTGTTAAAAATTCGACCTTTTGGTTTTAAAATGTAACTATAAGATTAAAAAATCATCTATTTTACTAAAAATTTGTCTATTTTGCTTTAGAGTTCAACTATTTGGTTAAAAATTAATTTTCTCTTGTTGAAAATTTGTCTTTTTGGAGTGAAAATTTATCTCTTTTGGTAAAAAATCTTTTTTGGTTGAAAATGCGACTATATTATTGAATGTAGCATACTTCGAATTGAAACCTTAGGAATTTAAAGAGTCCAATATTAAAATAAATACAGTATTTACATTAATTTCATTTAAATGAATTTCTTTCCCAATTTTCGTGTAAAATCTTCCTATTTCTTCTGTTTTGAGAGCATTTTGAGCCAAGCTACTTTTCGGGGGGCGGAGGAGTCAAACATAGTCCAAGATTGTTAACGTAGTTTATGGACGGCTCCTTTCTTGCCTGCAATCTAAGTAAATTATGTAACGATTTATCCGAAATCAATTGAAAAAGGAAAGCAATCAAAATGCATAATCAGACAGAATTTTTTAGCATTCTTTTTTCTAGATATCTGATCTAAAGCGAGTTTTTGAGTCAATGTTTGAATGGTCTCCAAATATGCTAAAGGGTATAGAAAAAGCATCTTGATGAAGGATTGTGAGAGAGGGGAAAAAGGAATAAGAAACGCAAGTGGGTACCGGAAGAATCCTAGTTGCGGTGATAAATCATTCTCGATCTTCCTTGGAAGATCTTTAGAGGTTCTTGTTAGCGAACCGTCGCTCTTCCGGCTTGAGCTGGATGAGGGGAACTAGAAGGGGTCCCAGGTTTGCCTTCAGGAAGCCGAGATGCGGTTCTTCGTTCGTAACAAAACATTACAAGATTCAGGTGACGTCCCGGTAATCCTACTTGACTAACATGAGCTAAGCGTCGTCCCAGTGTCTGGTTGGCAAGAAAAATAGAGGTCCTACGGGAGCTCACAGTGGGATTTTCATCCTTAGAAGAAACTGCAACTTCTAGCGCCACTTCCGATAATTAAAGTACTATATTTATGCCGTAAGGCTACTGAACCAGCGAAGAAATGTCGTTCCTAATCTCTTCCAACTCTTCGGCCATCATTCTAAAGTCTGGCGGTCTACCTTTTCGTTTTTCCTTTTCTTTATTTCATTCTTTTCAATTTAGAAGCTAAATTTGAATATATTTAATTACTTACAGTAGGAAACTAGAAACCATCAGGGTACCAGAATCTTTCATATGAGGGGGAATTCACTCGTCGAAAATCTGTTCCGAATAATCCCTATTACGCCTATTACGTTTTGTTTTCTTAACAATCAGTATTGTTGTCAATTCTAAATATTTACAGTAAACTCGAAATTATAAACGACTTATAGCTATATTCAGATAAGGATTGCCTTTAAGCGCATGGCATGAACCAATCAGATGACGATAGGTGAGGCCAAATATACTTTACAATTTTCTATAGCATAATGTGAACGATTCTGCCCAAAGATGCAAAAATGTTGCTCTTGTTCATCCATTTTGTTTGCAATGAATAATAATTGTTAATGCTCATCAATGTTCTGTAATTGGGTTTCTTCGTTAACCTATTTTAAAGCAGACTTGCGTAAACAAGCCAAAGATTCTACGTAAAAATGTAAGAATTTTGCTTTAATTTATCTAATTCGTTTATAAAAATAATAGTTATTATATTCTGAGAAATATGTATGTGAATGTACAAGTTCCAGAAGAATGTCAAACAATCAAACTAAAAAGAAGGGGTTGGATTCGTAGAAAATTGCTAACCTGTGAATTTTATTCAATAATTGTTTATAAGAATAAAAATTGTATACATTTCATATATTTTCACAATTCACTGCTGCGCTACAGATCAACTATAGCAATTTTAGTCAAAAATTAATTTTTCGTTTATTAAACCATTCCGTTTTTAATTTGTGGACTTAATTTATTCATAACAATTAAGATATTTTCTGATTTTTCGAAATCGCTCCTCAGGGAAAAAGAATCGATTGAATGGAAATTATTTGAATCGAAAAATTTAAGAATGCAGATTCACGCGCATTGCTGTCTATCAGTTTTTGAACATTTTAATCGGTCTCAAAATTTTAAACATTTCAATCGGCCATCTTAGCCACCACCAATTCAGGCAAACATCGTTGAAATATTTTTTAGCTCTTCGAATTGGAAAACATTTACCGACTGAGTTCCCCATATGTCACAAAAAATGTTTGAAAATTATTATTAAGAAAGAATTCAAATATCAGTTAATATTCATTGATTTAAATTTCTGATTGAAAAAAATTTTGATTTTTTTTTGTGAAATATGGTTCAGCCCGTAAATTTAGCCTGAATTGGCATGAGGTCTGATATAAATGAATAAGATTTTCACGAACCGATGGACTACAATTCGCGTGAATTGTCTTTTTAAATGTTCCGATTCAAATAATTTTAACTCAACCGATTTTTTTTTATCCTAAAGAGAAAAAAAACTGCGAAATTCCACACTTAGCGTTAAATAAATGAATATAAAAAAAGCTAGATTCGAAAATCGCGTTTCACATATATGTTAGAGATTTAAATGCCTTCAATTTAAAAGAAGAATGATAAATCTGATGATTACTGAAGGCTGTAGCCAGTAAATTCCCGATTTGGACCGCGACACGAAACGAAGGTGTCAAGAACTATTACGCGACAATTACGCAGTATTACGTGTGAAGTATATGGAGTTATACGTGACAGCATACTTCTTCGCTTCAAAGACAAATAAAAAATTCATATTTTCACAATAATTATTTCAACAAATTTTAATAAGGTGGTTTCTGATGTTATATTTGCTTGACACAAAACCCAAATTATTAAAAATTTAATTCAATTTAGCATATAAAATTGTAAGTGACTCAATTATTCATAAAACGAGATAAAGTAATTTAACTAAATTTGTAAAATAAAGGAAGTTTACAAATTAAATTAGATTTTTGGTTTATCCTTATCAGCTGGAACTCTATTATCGATCACGGTCTTCAATGTACATTTGATAACAAGAAATATGCACATTCAGAAGAAGTTTTGTATATTACATCCGCTTATATAAAGTAGAAACTGAATTAATTCAATTTCATAATTTGTTCTACTATAGCATACTTCAATTTTTCTATTTTCTTAAAAAACAGCACAGAAAAAACAGAGGTGAATTTTCGTTGCGGGTAATTTTGAAGTAGATAAAGATGAATTTTTTCACATCGAAACAAAACAAGATTCAATGAAATTGACATGGTAGCTATTTCCCATGTGGTGGGTAAATCTTAACACGTGAAGTTAATTTTTGTTGCAGGTAAAGATTACTCTGGAATTGCTGTAAAGATTACATTCTGTTTTTTCTGTGTGTTGAGCTTAATAAAAAATTGGTAAATAATTAAAATTGGGAATTAAATTCCGTTTGAAAAATAGTGGAGAGCTGTCCTGGTTTCTTGAGGCTGAATCTGATATTCTTGTTGAGAAATTTTGATATTTGGAGTAAAATTGTCATGATAATACAACATGCAGCTCCTGACAAAAAGAGAAGCTGCTTATTTGTGTAGTTCCCAAAGGGAGTGCATAACCTGCTGCAAGTTAGAGTATAAAGGTATCTGCAGAAGAAACGCAGAAGGAACAAAGTGAAATATTTGCGAATGCCTAGGAATACAGAAAGCTGACGAAATACGGGACGACTCTAGCTTTGCATAAATTTCCTCCGAATTCCCTGCCACAAAGAAGCTCTTATTCACAGTCCCTAGGGCGCTGCGTACAAAGCCAACTGGTACTTTCGAGATGCATTGTTGAAGAAGCAAGCGATTTTCTTTCTAATATTGTAATATACGTCGCATACAAATTCAACGTAATGTTTAATAACGGATCCTAATCCTATTAGCTGTGCTGCCTTTTTCATAAAAACCAACCATGTGTGCCTTACGATCTTAAACTGACGCAAAGTTCTTCCGGGATTTTTAAGGATTCAACCCTCCTCGTCAGTTTGCTTTAAGTGCTTTATTATGCACCAAAAATAACCCTAGGATTTAATCAATGCATTCTTTTACATTATATTTTTAAAAGATATATTTTTCTTCCAACATCTTTCTTCGTTATAGATTCTTATACTGGATTTTACGATAAGTAATGTATATCCTTTTTAATGCAAAATCCCTTTTATTTTGCATACAAAATTATTAGAGGTCAGAAGAGAAATATTTAAAATATATAAACTAGCAATCCGATTAGAAAATATGCTATATAGTATTCACATAGCTAGATTGTAAATTTCTATTTTATAAAATTATAATTGGGAATTTTTTTAAGTTTTTTCAATTTTAAGATTCCGCATTTCTCATTCATTCATTGATACACTTTTTCGTACTAGGATTCGAAATTTATTTATGATCTTCATTTTCGAGGACGTCAAATATTTATTTTTTTTAAAAAAGCTCATTATCAATAAAAAGGGCGTCAGAAAGCCTCTCGAAACCTAGGGTTGCTACAGATAAGGGAATTCCAGGAAGTTAGAAAAAGCCAGGGAATTCAAAATTGGCGAGGGCAAGTCAGGAAATGTCAGGGAATACCTGAGAGAATCAGGGAATTTTTGATAAACTAAAGTTTAGGTTAAATTTATAATTTTTCTAAATTCTGTTTAAAATGAATTCTTTTTAGTTGAAAATTCATCTATTTTGATCGAAATTGCATCTTTTTTGGTTAAATAACACAAAGTTTTGGTTGAAGAGTCATCTCTTTTGGTTGAGGATTTACCTACTTTTTTGAAAATTCGTCCTGTTTGTTTGAATTTCACTGTTTTTAGTTTAAAATAAGAAATTTAAAAAAATGAAATATCTACGATCACATTTTTCGTTGAGAATTCATCTTCTTCAGATGAAAATTTCACGAACCTAGTTAAACGTGGAACTACCTTCATAAAAATTAATTCTTTTTTAATAACGGTTTCAGTTAAAACACCTGTATCTGTGTTTTGTTGAAAATTCGTCTTTTGTAGTAGAATATTAGTCTTCTTGGCGATGAATTAATTTTTCTGGTTGAAAATTCATTTCAGTGTTTGAAAATTATATTAAAAATTTGCATATTTGATCGAAAATCCATGTATTTTGTTGAAAATTAATCTGTTATGATGAAAATTTTATTTTGTTGATCGGAAATTGATCTTTTTGTTTGGAATTTCATTTTTTTTATGATTTTAAAAAATTTGTTAATTAATTTTTTTAATCAAAAATTGAAATATTTTCATTTTTATCGAAAATTTATATTTTTTATAGAAATGTAATCTTTTTGGTTACAATTGTATCTGTTTGGTTCAAAATTCAACTTTTTTGTTGAAAATTAATTTATATATATATATATATAAATTCATATCTTAGGTTCAAAATTTATCTTCTTTAGTTGAAAATTCATATGTTTTATTGCAAATATGTCTTTGTGGTGGAAAATTTATTTTTTCAGTTGTGAAATTCAACTATCTAAACTAAATTCAACTACAGTTAAAAATTTACTTTTTTAACTGAAAATGTAACTATTCCATTTTTGCGTGAAAATTTTCCTTTTCTACTTGAAAGTTCAAATCATTTTAGTAGATAATTCAAATTTTTGGGTTAAAAATACAACATTTTGGATAAGAATTGTTCTCTTAATTGGCTAGAAAATCTTTTTAATTAAAAATTCAACTCTTTTCTTAAAACCTAGTCTGTTTTAGATCAAATTTTTACTAATTTGTGAAAAATTCATGCTTTTTGTTAAGAATCCATTTGTTTGTCGAAGATTTATCACTTTGGTTGAAAATTCAACCATTTTCTTGAAAATCCCTTTCTTTCATTTAAAATTAATTGTTTCAACTGAAAATGTAAATCATCCATTTCTTTCAAAATTTTATTTTTGACTTGAAAACTCAACTATTTAGTTGGAAATTCACGTAATTTACGTCTTACCTAATTTTTGATTGACCCCTTATAAAATTATGTTGTCACTAAAATAAATTTTAGAAAGAAACTTTTTTTTTGCATTAAAGTATTGATCTCCTAGGCATAAGGTTATTTTCAGACCTAAAATAAAAACTCAGAAGGTCAAGGAAAATGAAGAATTGATCAGAGAAAAGTCAGAGAATCTCGAAATTGGGATTTTGTAGCAGCCCAGAAACTGTCGGGGACCTTTTTTTTATTGATATTAACAGAGTAATGAAACGCCAAAATAGAATGGTAATCGTATAAAAATCAAAAATTGCATCCCCCTGTTAGTAAATATGTGTTACAACGACAAAATTTTGATTCCACAATGAATTTCCTCCCAATAGGACTAAACTTAGCTCAAGTTTTAGCTAATTAATTTTTGGTTTGGGGCAGTTGAGAAATAATGTCCTATAATAAGATTCATCCTGACGAAAATGAAACCATTAAGATCTATTTGGTTAAACTACAATAAATTATAATAGAATAATATATATGAACTAGTTTACATTAGCAAAAAATTATCCAACTTTAAAATTTCAATAATGTAAATAAAAAGAAGAGTGAATTTGTAGCGCGAGAGAGTATATGTATATTTACGTCTTCTTAAAAAATATTCATTTTCAACATTCTTGCTATAAAATTTAAAAATTGGATGAAATATGAAAACCATAACTTTTAGAGAATTAGAAAAATTTGTAAAATGGAAGATGAATAGTTCTAGAGTTATGTATATATTAGACCCTCCCTGAGAGTCAACCTAGTTTTCAAAATCCATTTAAAATTCCTATGTTCCACAAACCCAACGTGTCGACTACAAATTGCAAATTACCCAGTGTCGGTTTTCAGAAACTTTTCCTATTTATTTTTCTAATCAAGTTACTTCTCTCTTTTCGTGTTTCCGTGGTCAAAGTAGAATCGCAAAAGCCGTATTTTTGTTCTAAATCCAGAGAAAAATAAAGGAAAAAGACCAGAATAGCAAGGGGGATAGATCTCGGAAGTGGAAAGTAAGGCCATCAGGTTTCATCTTGGCTCAGACGCGAAAAGAATAATGGCACATCCACGAAACAGAGAGACTAGGCCACCGGAGGTGTCAGTGGAGTTAAGCAGATTAAGCTAATAAATCCTGACAGTGCACGTCCATCCCGAATCTGCCGCCATATTCAAATCCACGGGTACCAAAGTATATTCTCTGGGTCATACGTGCCTCAGTTTCTCTAGAGGTGCCAAAATCTCACACTCACTCACAAATATTCCTCTCCAAATGAAAATTCAAGTCTTACAAATATTTTTCTCAACTAAACTATATTTTCCTCGCATTGCATTTTTCCTTTCTACGCTTATTGCGCCAAAAGAAAATAATATATACAACTACCATAAAACGGATGAAAAATGCCTACTCACCTGGAAATTCATCTATTTTCTTGATAATTTTTTATTTAACTGAAAATTTCACGATTTAATTTTTGGTTTAAAATTTATCTTTTTCAGTTAAAAATTCATGAATTTTATTGAAAACTCGTCTTTTTTGGATGAAAATTAATCTTATTGGATGGAAATTCATCTTTTTTCTTGAAAATCAACTATTCCACTTGAAAATTCATCATTTTAGTTGAAAATTTATATTTTGGTTTAAAGTTGAACTATTTCAGTTGAAAATTTGAGTATTTTGTTGAAAATTCGTTTTTTTTTTTAAATTGACAATTCATCTTTTGAGTTAGGATTTAACAATTACATCTCTTCATTACTTGAATTCGTATTACTTGAAATCTTATTACTTGAAATATTCATCTTCTTGGTTGAAAATTCATATTGTATTCGTTTCTTTTTTCTGTTTATAAATTACTTTTTTAACACTAGGCAGGGCCCATGAGGGATTTGAGAACCTAAATTGGAAGTGACAATTATTTGTGAAGCATATGGGGTTATGAGTACCTCACAGGCCTTTATACGTATACATTTTCTAGAGAAGAATCAATTAAATTTTTTCCTTTAAAAGCAATGTCTTACAATAATCATACATTATTGAGTTTATAAAAATATTTTAATGCATGATTTTAGAATTTTATGGGTCTTTGGCAAAAATGTTGCGAGGAACATCGGACTGTCTGTGAAAGTTGCGTCCCTGATGATTGAGAGAAGTAATTTTCGTATTGAAACTGCTTTTTTTTCTATTATTACTCTTTTATTAGCGAAAAAAACAATAATATTCATACTTTAAAATAAATTTAATTGTGTTTTCCTTCAAATTTATAAAACTTTAGTTTTCCAATTTTTTAAATGCAAACTTCAAAATAATTATACTTTTTCAAAAGAATAAAGCAATTCATTTTTCCGTTTTTTACAACTTTCTTACTAATTTAACATCCAATAAATAAACTTTATCATACTTCATTCTCTTCGCTAAGAAAATGAAGAGATTCGTCTACATTAAAGTAATTTCACTGCTGATAGATAGGATTTCCTTCAGACTGACGCATGGGGGTCACATAAGCCCCACATGCTTCTAAAAGGTAAGAAAAAATGGCGGGCCCTGACTAGGATGAACTCAAAATTTAACTATTCTAGTTAAATGTTTCATCATATTAGTTAAAAATTAATCTCTTTGGTTGGCATTTAATTTTTTTTACTGAAACTATAGCTATTCAATTTTTGATTGAAATCTTTTTTAGTTAAAAATTCATGTAATTGATCGAAAATTCGTCTTTTTTGCGCGAAGTTACCTTCTTGTTTGAAAATTCATCTTTTTGGTTGTAAATTCAACTACTTTAGTTGAACATTCATCACCTTAGTTGGAAATTCATCACTTTGGTTGAAAATTTTACTATTTTGTCAATATTTTTTTTTGTGGAAAATAAATTTTTCTAACTGAAAATTCAAATATTCCATTTCTGGTTGAAAACTTATGATTTTCACTAATCTTAGGAAAATATCTTAAATTCAAAATATTAATACGCTAATTATTATTCAAATCTATAGACTTTAGGAACAAATTCAAGAAATGAATAATTCGGTATAGAGTAGTATTTATTTTATTTTTCGCTAGTGAGAATATGTTTAAAAATACGTTGTGATCATTTTTAAAAGCATTATAAATTAAACATAATGACCCAATTCCTTAAAGTTCTTTAATAAAGTTACTTTCATGAGTGAAAATACAGTTATTTAATTAAACATATGCATAGTACTATTTTTACATATCTCGATATTTACAAGGACTGAAAAAAGCATCATTTATAATCGACTGGAATTTTCAGGGCATTTTTTTCCAGGATTTAAGTAGACACCCTGTGGATAGATTCAGGCCCACGATCTTCAAACTGATGTCCTGGCAAGTATATCTTATAATTTATAATTAATTAATATTTTGTCCAGTTTTCCGATAACGGGAAAATTCTAGGTTTATTTCTAATAATGGAATCACGACTATGAATTGTTCCTGAAGACGAACATGGAACAACGATATATAATAGACTATTCCGTTTAGGTATATAATAAAATCTTCGAATTCTCTAACGGAGATAAGTTTCATTAGACTGGCAAGAACGGCCTTATCTTAGGTACTAATGGTGTCTGTTCGCACGATTCTCGTTTGTCGAAACACTGTAAATCGGCTTAGAATGGAGAACGTCGATCTGTCGTCACTCTTAACGAATATTGCAAGTTGCCCTTCGATAAACCCACTGATCGATTAACCGTCAATCCATTGAACGGATTAAGATAATTTTGTTATCGGACAGCAGACTAGCCTTCTCCATTATACAACTAGGCCGAGGTAACATTTTATTCGTAAAGTCAAGCACCTACCCTGCAGAAAATAGCTTAAGACATTTCTAAGACTTCTGATTGATTATTTTTCGATTAGAGGAAATTAATATAAGGTCAATGATCATTCAATTATACATAATAATGTAGCGACACATGGACATGTCATGAAAAGGATAAAAGTAAAATTAACACGATTGGCATGAAAACTCTGCGCACAATTTGCGGGAAAACACTGATGGACAAAGTAAGAAACGAAATAATCGTCAAATACTGTTGTGCAAAAGAGAAAATAGTTGACACATGGGAATGAAATCAGTTAAGATGTTTCGCACATGTTGAAAGAATTAAAAATGAACAACTAACGAAACAAGTGTATGAAGGTAAAGTAAATGGCAGTATGCCCAGAGGCAGACCGCGGAAGGAATCGTTAGAATGTGTGAATGAGACCTCAATCCGAAAAGACATAAGAAGCCATAGAAACAGGAGAGCTTGCATGAAAAAATGCATGGACGTGAAGGAAGCTAAAGAAGTATGCCAGGACAGAAAAAGGTAGCGAAAAATAGTTTATAAGGAGAGCGTCAGTGGAGTGAATGGCGCCTGAAACAATTGACCTTGGATACTAATGGGCGCGAGTGGGGAACCTCACAACAACCTTGTGAGGCTCTTCATTTGGGGTGATCGCTAGAGAGATTGATCAGCAACCTGGGTCGGAGCCGTGTTGCGAAACGAACGTGTTATTTAAATAAGTATCACGAAAATTCTAGATCAATCTGAAAAATCTATACCTCCTTCCCCATATTACTATTTTCCAACCGAGCGAGTCACGCCTACCGCGAAAGAGAAATGGCTTAATGGTAAGCAAATCTACTGAACTCTTAACTACTGTACTGAACTGTAACTACTGTAACTACTGTACTTTACTGAACTCTAAATGTTTACAATATTTAAAATTCTTCAATTTTGAACGGTGAAAATGACAGTGATTTTTTAAACCGAAACCACAGTTCTTAGTAAAAAAGTCTATCTAATCACTGTGAGTGTCATTTTTAACTACATGATATAACACTTATTAATCACATTTTTTGAAAAAATTCCTATAACTTAAATTTATAATTATAGTTTTAAATGTGCAATTGTAAAACAGAGGCCTTGAGGCCTTTTTGAGGCCTTGAAACAAAAGTTTTTTGCTTTAAAAGCAAGGAAGTTAAAAATGGAGGTCCAAAATAAATTTCCCTTTTTTAAATTAGGATTATTTTTCATTTTTTTCACTAAAAGGAAAAACATAGGGTATTTCAAACTTAGGGTTTTTTCTTTAACCTTAAGGTATGAACGTGCCGTCTCACAGACCGCACTGTGGTTCTAATGTTTTCGCCGAAGTAGGTGGACAACGTGGGGTCATGCGTGTAATTGATGAGTAATATCAATTGGAAGCTCATAGGCGGCCCCGTGAGACTGCGCGTCCAGAGTAGCGTCACGATTATATATTTTTCTGTTTCAATTTGTTTCAAGATTCATTAAACTCTCGGTTTCTGTACCCCTGGTCTCGACCTTCCTAGAACTGCTGGCTCACTCAGTTTCTCAGCTCGCGGGGCGAGAGACGGTTGCCACTTATGCCTGAAAAACACCAGCAGCGTAGCGGAAAGGTGCAGTGCGCGGATACCATCTCGCGTATGTCGCACAATATTATGCATTTCAGTTGGAAACAGTTCAGACGGCCCTAACTGTTTACGTTTTGATTCCCCCGATTTGTGGTCAAGGCTATTTGCAAGCAACCCCTGACACTGTACTCAAACCGAGAGTTCGGTGTATTCAAAACGCAAAATGTCACACACAAACTTGAGAGTAATGCGGGTACCCCAGAGTATGGAACGCGACCGTCCCAGAAAAATTTGACGTTCCAATTATCCTTCATTTGAGCAAGATGTAACAAATTGGTATGGGCGTATTCAAATATCCATTTATATACCTGTATAAGTTAAATAACAAAAACATATGTACGTATTTAATTAGGTATAAAATAAGTATATATAGCGGTCTATGAGACCTCAGGTCCGTATTAATACAAGAATAAAATCACGTCCATAAATAAAAGTAAAATGCCATCAAGCTAAAAGATCAATATTTTATTATTTATTTGTAAAAGTAAGAATTTAGTAGGTATCAAGTGGATACTATCTTCTTCAAAGATTTATAACTTTTTTAATATCAATTTAAAAAATGATCTTTTTACTACATTTACGGTAATATTTTTCCGAAACTTTTTATGGAGCATGAGAATAATTAATGACCTGGCAAAAAATGTTATAACCGGGAAAGGAGGAGAAATTTCGTTTTGTCCTTAGAGGCCACACTAAAATATTTTAAATCTATATTCAGAATTTGGATGCTAATATTGTACAATAATTTTTACTTCGTAGCCTTGATGATTCAACAATTATAAATGGAAATTCTCCTGAATCGATAATAGCTTCAAATCTAAATATTAAATCTCTCAAAATTTCATATTGAAAGCCTTGATAGTCAGTTTTATAACTAATAATTTCAGATATAGATAGTCTTGATGGCTTAATTTTAATTCTAGTTGGTTTTAAATTTGAATATTATAAATTTTGTTGTTTCAATTTCAAATGTGCAGAACTCTCTGGTTTTTAAAATCTTCATAATAGTAGAATACCAAATCGAAAGACTTGACAGTTGCATATTTTTACAATACAGGATTTGTATAGTAAACAATTTTTAATTAAATGCCTCCAGAATAAATTAAAAACAATGAAAAATAAAGAAAATTATTTGTCAAATTCAAGCCTTAAAAATAAGAAGATTTAAGAACGATCCATTGAAAATTGAATAATTTTTCACATGAAAACGTTGAAAAATATTGATAATTTCAAACTTAACATAAAAAAACAATTTAAAATGAAAATATTTTAAATTTTGCAATTTCAAATATCGGAATCATAGAAATCTTGTTTTCCATTTTTTTCAATTTTTAATTTTCAATGTATATATTAAAATGTTCCAATTTCAGTTAAAGATTTAAAAAAGTTAATTAGCGAAAATTTTCAAATATTTGATTGGAAGATTTGAAGAATGAACAATAATTCTGAAAAAAGTGTTACAAATAAGAATATTTGAAATTAAAGAGTTGAAAATAGTGTTATTTAAAATTAAAAAAGATCATAATGGAACTGTCTGAAACTGATACCTTAATGTTTCTCTTTCATAAGTATTAAGTTTGTACCTCAAGTTAAAAACGTTGAATTTCGAAAAGTAGAGGAGAGTGCCCAAATATGAGATACCAACTCTGTTTGGTGTGATTGCCGGAATTCTATGGACTGAATTTAAAATTAATGTAGGTCATTTTAAAGGGAACTTAGTTTGCAATAAGGTGCTGAGATGAAAAATTTTATCAAATTTTTAGTTTTGCTGAAAATCAAAAAAATGTAAAAAAAGTGCTTTTTCCAAACTCGTGAAACTATTCGCATAATATGAGATACCCCAGGAAATCGCTAATAAAATGCAAAATAAAGTATTATTTTTTATGAAAAACTTGATTCTGTGTTTCCGAAGTATAAACTCACTGTTATTCAGATATATTCAGTTTTTCCAGTAGTCACAATCCCATTTGTAACCAGTTTCCCCCGCGCAGCCAGAGTGTGTCCAGCTGGAGCAGGAGATGCATTGTACCATAGGTATCTCATATTATGAGAACCACACCGTGCAACTATTCACTTACTACACCGAACCTGTACAATGAAAAACTTGAACACTGCCGATATTTTCCTACTTAGTTATTTAGTCCCTATCCCTCCAGGCCGACTTTACTGCTAAATACTTATTTAATATATAATAAATAGGGTTTAAAGACTTACCATCCAAGAACTCGACCATCACCGATTTCGCAAAAAGTTCGCTTATAATCTTTAGAAGCAATATACAATATATAAGGGCTACAAGTTAGTGATAGAACCAACACAGTGCGCCTCTTAGTTTAGCTGAAACCCCGCTATCTCATATTACGAGAATATCTCATATTCGGGTACTCTCCTCTATAAATTAACAATTTGAAAATTTTTATTATGAAAATTATTTAAATTTACGTAACATAATTGACATTTGAATGGTTTGGGCATACAAAAGTTCCGCAGTACAAATTTTTTCATTTTAATCTTTCCGATTTTAAATTGTTTGATTTTGAACATATTTTTTTGGATAACTCAATTTTGAGTTTTTATAATTGCTTCAATAAAAATTATTTATATTCAAAAGTTTCCAATTTTAAATGCTTTTATTTAGAAATAATACAAATTTCAATTACTTTGATTTTTAAATAATCCAGTTTTCCAAACTCTGATAAGAAATTATTTTAATTGAACCATTTTCGATTTGGAACAATTTCAAAAACTCTTAATATCTAAAACTTTGTTTAATAATGGATTCTACAATTGTTTATACTTTTAATATGGAGAAATAACAATCGAGGGACGAGAATGCACGCTTCGCCCGCGTCCATTTACAGCTAGTGATATAATAATCTTTAATCTATATCATGATAAAAAAGTAAAAGAGAAATGATCCCTAGCCAAACATATTTGGAGTATCATCACATTAGAAGTTGATTTTTGTTTTTTCACTTGAAAACCTTACGGAGCATCCAAGAACGGACTAACTTAATTAGTAGACTGCTCTCACAGGAAACACGATATCTTCTTCGCTGCCTCTGCTCAGCCAACATAACCACTTGCGAACACTTCTCTTCAATTAGAGTCCTCCTTGTCTCTCTGCCGACTTGAGCTCGAACAGGTTCAATTGATTAAGAAGAAAATTAAATAATTTTATAATGAAGAAATCTTTTTATATGTACCATAACTGATAGTATTTTCTCAATTTCATGATTTAAAAAAAATCTATATATCCATTTTCCTCGTATCAAACAAAACAAGTTATTTATTAAACTGAATAACTAAATCATTCATCAATTTTTTACCGTTTGTACTTGACTTTATTTTTTAATTTCACACCTTTGGTTACCTTTAAACTAAATAAATGTATACCATTAAGCCATTTCCCTTTCGGGGTAGGCGTGACACTACCCGATTCGGGTAGTGTTTCTAGGTTGATAACTTGTGGTAAATAACTACAAGTGTGGGCTCACCACACGCACGATGTGCCAACAGCACTCAGTTTTCTCGAATGGTCACCCATCCAAGTGCTAACCGCGCCCAACGCTGCTTAACTTCAGTGATCTGACGAGAACTGGTTTTTTCAGCGTGGTATGGCTGTTGGCTTAGCTTAAATAAAATATTAAATTTCATGTTGGTACTTGGCGGAGCTTTCTCCTAGGCTTCTTCACACGTAATGTTTTTGTTGGGATAAGAACTCAAAGAAAAGGTTCTTATTATCACAACATGAAAAAGCAATCAAATAAAAGTAGCATTCGAGCTACAATTGAAAACAAACATCTTTTTATTCATTACTTTTCAATTGTTAAGTCTTTTTAAAAAATAATCGGTGAAGTGGAAGCAATTATGATTTTACGATTCATAGTTACTGATAAAACATGTCCTTCGTTTTTGTTGAAGGTGATGTAATTGATGTATGCATGCGTCGTCATCCTCTCCAGCCTACCTACACTTATCCGCAGCGAAGCCTCCATTTAACGACCCTAGAGAAGACGAGGCACTCTGGAGAAAAGCGGGAGAGCGACTAAAATCGATATTTAAGACTGGCTGCTGCCCGTGAAAATTTAATAACCCACCAGCCCAAAGTATGCTGCACCCCTGGAAAGACGTGCCCTCCCGAACACGTGTGAGAATGTTCGTCGCGTGACGGCGATATTAAATCTCGGTTGCGAATAATTAAAAGCATTAAACGGAACTGCAGGGTATTGGTTGAACTTAGGGTAAATGGGTGAAGTGAGGATGTGAAGGGGGTAGCTCTCATTTTGCAGTTCATCCCTTAATAACGCTCAGGTCAATTCTATATCAGTCTGTCCTCTTTCTACTTCGGCACCCCCGCCTCAACAGAGATCTGCGCAGAGAATTAAAATCCCAATGATACCGAGAATTGACACGATAATCCGTTTCGAGCGCGGTTAGCACTCGGATGGATGACCATTTGTGATGTACGATTAGCTCGAGTATTGCGTTTAACGAGCGGGGACTTTTTTACGTTGAGGATGACTGTGTTCACTCGATGATATCAAATGTCTACGTTCAAACTCGATAGTCGGAAAACCGGCTAGAGTCCGCAAGATGGTTTTGCGTAATTTTCCTATCCTCTGGCCAAACGTCCAGGCAAATACGAGTACTTCTAAGAAAGTTTGGTGCAGCCACGGGATATCACTGTATGTGAATAAATTCATACAGTGATTCTAAGTCAAACTTAGTAAAGTAAAATGTTTACATGTCCTTACCCATTGAAGTGGAGTTGTCTGGCAAACATACTCATGTTAAAGGACTTAAATGATACCTTATCAGTGCTCCAGAACTTAAATAAGCCAACCTATATATATAATAATAATAATCAGTCGGTCTTCTTCCTACTTTGACACCCTTGGCTCAACAAAGTTTCGCGCAGAGAATTGAAATCCCATCGACACCGAGAAATCACTCGGCGATCGAGCCGAGGCGATGCGATGCGATGGTTGCATTATTGATGTCTACGGATCGCGAGGGAGGATGTACCACGGACATTCTTTGCACGTGAACGCATTCTGCATCTTACATTCCCAATGATCGAAGCAAACGATTTCCAATAATGTGAATTCAGGGTACTGGGTTTACCCAAATCTATATCCACATTGCGTATCAAAGTCAATCTTTATACCGACAGTCAACTTTATCCGATTTTGTCGAATATTCTAAGTACACTATACAAATCCCTTTCTTTAAAATTCATATTGGAATATCACTATTGAATCTCTTGAATGTAATAACTGGAAATATGAATAAAATTGTAATTCCTCAATTATGTCGTTTTGAATGCAGATTAGGGTGGGTTGAAGAAAAATGGTTTTAGAAATTGCAAACAAAACCATGCCTGAAAGTAGTACATTAGGACACTCATAAAGAGTACTGAATATGAAATCGATTATGTTTTAATACACCCCTATAATAAGCTTTAATTTTTTGCTCCCACGAAGACATAAAAAAAAAATTGGCACTTTAGGGCTTCCTTAAGATCAAAATTAACTCACAATAAATTTAAGATATGATGTGCGGAATCAAAACTGGAAACACTAAAAAATGTTATATAATTGTACTTCAGCTTTCATCTCTCGGATATCTTTAATTTGTTGTGAGTTTATTTTGATCTCAAGAAACCTCTCAAGTGCAAACAAATTTTTAGGATGTTTTCATGGGTACTAAAAATGAAAGCTAATTACAGAGGTATATCAGAACACAATTTTCTCGCGCAGAATATTATCCTAAAATTTGGAAAAAATTAGGAAGACTCTCCGGAAATTGTGAAAAAATTGCAATTCGAAAAAATTCTGAACCTCTAAAAATAATAATTTTTTCAAACCTATTTTTCTTGCGTGCATTGCTTAGATTTGAATCGATCGATTCCATATTTCGTACACTTCATAGGGATCTCAATGAACTACATACTTTTACGCATGATATTGTTTGCGACTTCTAAGACAAATTTTTATCAACCCACCCTAATGTACATATATATCTAGTCACAATTAACGGAAGGAAAGATAATTTTAAATTATCTGAGAAAATCATTATGAAAAATGATCTGAAGTCCTGTTCAGTTAAAAAAAATGAAAATCAAGAAAAAATTACACAGACATTTAGAAGAGCAAGAAAGGAAAAAGTCATCAAGTTCTGAGAAAATAAAGGGTATTTTATTTTTAAGTCTTTTAAATTGGACAAGCGATAAAGAATTTAGTTTTCTTCATCCCCTAGCCGAAAGTACGTCTTTCCGGACGCATTTCTGTCCGGGAACAGTGGCTTTTGCAGCCTGCTAGAGTTAACACGATCTCTGATTGGCTGCGAAATTTTTGTGGCTCGCTGACGTAGCAACCTGACGTAGCAACGCTCAGTATTGTGTTATTGTGTACTTAGCCTCTGAAAAATATTTATCTTGACAGGTGAATGGAAAAAAGAGACCGTCGGTGTGTTCAACCTCAAAACCAATCGATTAGTGTCGGTGCGATTTTTGTGTATAAAAAGACGGCACAAGACCTCAAAAATGCTTCTTCCTCGTCTGGCGGACGAGTAAGAAGTATTAAGAAAAAATATGTGTTTTTGATACCCGCCCCGACCAGCAAAACCTCGGCTCCGCCTCGGCTTTGCAAAAGTCGGGCGGGCGACCGAATCCCATGCATCCGCTCAGCTCACCCGAGAGCAGCAGCGGCACTACGCGAGGTGGCGCGCGTGCTGATGCAGACCACAAAAGAAAAAGTATCCGAGCTAGCAGCCGACAACGCATTTTATTAATTAAGATTAATTATGAAACGTACTTTCGGCTGGGGATGAAGAAAAATAGTATACGACACACGGCCAGAAATATTGGATGCCCTGGTGTGCGTGATATGAGGCCTCGGCTTCGCCTCGGCCTTCATATCAAACACGCCCGGAAATCCAACTTTCTGGCCTTGGGTCGTAATATACTATTTCAATTATAAATAAAAAATATAATAGAACTTTAATTTTTATAATTATGTATAGTTTCTGGATAGGGACAAAAGAGTTTAATTGGAGAACTTATCCAGTTCTAATTTTAAAGAATGATTGAAAATTGAATTTTCAATTTAAAAAAAATTGATTTGAGCAGCTGGATTCACATATCGTGGTGGGATTCGATAGATGTAATCCAAAAGGTCTTACAATTTCCGGTTTTTTCTGTTCTCAATACTCTGATACCTCATGATAATTTTGGACAAATATGAGAAAAAGCGACAAATCCGTTTTTGAAAAAACTCAATCTTTGATTTAAGGGGGGAAGGTAATCAAGTATAATTTTGTACAAATAACACTAAAGTAGTGAATGATTGGCAAAAACTTTTAATGCTGTCACCTTAAAATGAAGCTCTATATGTTAACCATCTTTCGATATAACCGATGAAAAAACATTAAAATGATTAAAATAGGCAAAAAAAAAAGTAAAAAATTCAGGTTTTGCAAAATTGCTCCTTTCTGATGCATTCTGATGCTCAGGCATGCTTGCTATACGAGAATTGCAGGGAATAACCATTTCTGAAAAACTAAAGAAATCGAACATTGCATTCTGAATAGTTTCGGAGATATAGCTTTTAAAACTTAAATTTTATTTAAAAATCTGACTAAAAGAAATTTCTAAGAAACTTAAGGTTTATAAAAAGTTCCATAAAAAAGGTCTTATTCGGGAGGCAAGAACTGCAATTCTATCAAAGATAGATCATTGTATTTCTTTTAGAATTTTAGAAGATTCATAGCACTTCAACGTAATTCTAACAACTTGCAACTATGATACACAAGAACTTCAAAAAAACTATAATTAAAAACGTGTTCAGTCAAATTTTTTAACACAAAAGTGAGTTTTGACAGCTTTATCTCTTAAATTAATGAAGATGTTATTTTAAATCTTTTTCAATTTTGCAGAGAATTGTATATCCTTTAATTTTGTGAAGCGTGCTTAAGCATTAGTGTGCACGAGAAGAAAGCCATTATGAAAAAAGTGAATTTTTCCAACTTTTTTCATCAATTTTCGAAGATTTTAAAGGATTTTAATTATCGCAAGATGTTCAAGATTCAAAGTCTTTTTTTTAGGTCTAAAATAAATAGTGTATGCACATCACTCAGTACATGAGTGTCATTTCTTTAAAAGTATACTTAATAGCCCCCTACCCCCTGTACAAAGTTGATTTTTTTTTAAAAACGACTTTAACTTTTTTTTTCATTTTTGTCTCAAACTGGAATAAGATAAAAAATTTTCCGGCCCTCATAACACTTCTATATTTGAGAAATATGATTATACTTAATATTCTTGTGGGACAAGGATTATGTGTCCTGAAAATAGAAAGCAATTTGTTTTACTCCTATGTCTATATAAGTAATTTGTGTCACGTAAGCATCATTTTCTGTAGTTATATCGTACCAAAAAGGAGAGATCCATATTAGGCAGAAATTATTATAGTAATGATACCTTGATGTTATCTAGCATACTGGTTTATGGTAAGCATATGATGTATAAAAAAATACATTACACCTCTAATGAACCCCAGTGTAAAAACTGTATGGCTCATTTACACACTGGGATTATATAATTAATTAATTTCTGCTTTGAACTCTGCTTTAATTAACTGCTCGCGTTTCACGTGGCTATTCTACTTTTTTCAAATTACATAAACTAAGCCATTCAAAAGGAAGGCGCATTTTTGACTGAATGGTGCAATTTTACATCGCAATTTAATTAACAGAATTTAACAGTTAAATTAGTAAATGAATAATTGGTTTCAATTCAATGATTTGGAAAATAATGTTTACACTCTTAATTAACTTGTTATTCTTAGAAAAAACGAGAACTTTACTGACAGATATTTGGGAAAGGAACTTTGATTTTATCCCAAATAACCTTTATATTATTATTTATGAATACGTGCAACTTTCTCATTGCGCTTTTCTCCATACAACATAATCGGAATTTTTCAAGAGAGAGAAAAAACATTCTGTGAAATCTAAAACACCATCCAAAGATAAAACAAAATCCCACTCTCAAGCATACGTGTTGCTGAATAGAGGCCAAAAAAGTCAGAAAAAGTTATCTGGTTTTGAGGAAATATATGTAGAAGTTGCCAATCTCAAAGTGACACAATCTACAAATTGGAGCAGACCCTGCTAGGGATTGTGATAAAAAGCGTAATCTCCAGTTTAAATAAAAAATAACAACTAACTTTCGAGATACTGAGTTTTAAATTCGGGTAGAAAAGGTTTTACCTACAAAATTTAGCCAATTCTGAGTGAATTGTCCAAGAATTTTTAGGTTACAATTTCACAGGTTTTGAAAATCGGCTAGGTAGAGGTTAAAAATCGAATGTTAAATTTTTTACAAAAATGAAAACTTGCTACTAAAATATGGGGACGCTGAATAAGAATAAGATAAATAATTTAAAGAAATATCGATGGTGAAAAAATCGTTACTGCGCTAAAATTTTAACGAAAGTTGAAATAAACTTTTTACTGTTACTACATATGTTAAAAAATGAGAATCCGAATAATAATTTTGAACACGACGTATATTTGTCTGTTTAAAAATGTTGTATGCAATCAATCCATTTTCGGAAAAATGTTTGTTATTTAGTTCCGTACTGCCACCCTTCAATTATTATCAAAACGTCAATCTAAATCGCCGTTGTGTCTCTTCTACTAGATTTGCTGAAAAAACTCAAGTTAATTATATAATGAATTCAATAGATAAATAGAAAAAGAAATAACCTCTACAGAATTAGTGTAATCCTTACATATAATGTGTATGAATTTAGATAACAATAATATTACCGTCAAGGAATTTGGCACCTCCCTCCGAAAGAAAATAATCATGATCGACTTTGGTGGGATGTGTCACAACTCGCAGCATTTGCATTAACATTAATTAGCCTTAAGTGAAGCTTTAGAGTCTACTTTAATTCCCGTCGAGCGTTTGATACTCATTTTTTCTCAACACTGGAAAACAAACACGCGCGTTTTCAATTTTCTTGTCTCCTGCAATTTTTAAATTAAAATATAAAATTAATAGTAATACAAAATTAAAAGTGATACAACATTTTTGTATTTCACAGTATCTATTATCTAACATATCAGAAGAGAAAAGCAAGGACAATAATCTTTTTAATTGATGAGAATACCATTATAATATTTTTGTACAATATGTATACAATCAAAGCGTTGCATTTTTGATCAAAAAGACTTGTAAATCTTGTAAATCTTCTTCGAAATCTGATGATTTTACCATATAACCGACTTCCTGTGAAAAATGTTAATATAACCTGAAACTCTCCCAAAATTTCAAATCTCATTTAAACTATAACGATTTTTGTTTTAAAATACCAATTTTTGGTGTAAACCACTAATATAACCTGAAATTGTTCAAATATGTGAATTTTCTTTAAAACTTATTTTTATCAAATTACCAGTACGAAATTCCAACAAAAAAGATTAACTTAATTCAAAGTTGTTGAAAGATTTTTAATTATATTCAAATTGTAATGATTTGTGTTTTAAAATAACAATTTTTCATATAAAACGCTTACATAACCTACAATTGTTAATATATATAAATCTCCTTTGAAGTCTAATTTTTTCAAAATTATTTGAAATACTAATTTTTTGTCTGAAACGCTGACGTAACGTAATGTTCTTGAAAAATTATGAACTCTTGAAACCTGACGATTTTTGTTTAAAAAGCGCTAACAAAGCCGAAAAACGTGAATTATTGAAAAAAATGTATCTTTGAAATCTAATAAATTCTGATTAAAAATACCCATTTCCGGTGTGAAATGCTAACATAACTTTAAATTGTTTTCGTTAGACAATAAATAGTTAACATTTTTATAGCCGTCTAGTCACAGTAAGTCGATCACCATATTTTATTTTATACAGCGAGAACAAAGTTATTTTTTATAGAATTACAGGAAACAGTGTTCAGAGCTTGTCTCAATTTTACTTACATACATAGATTAGCAGTTCGAACTCGAAAGGTCACTGCCTCACTACCTGATTCGGGTAGTGTTTCTAGGTAGATATTTACTACCAATGTGGGCCCACCACACCCACGACGGGCCAACAGCACGCAGTATTCCTGAATGGTCACCCATCCAAGTACTAACCGCGCCCAACAATGCTTAACTTCAGTGATCTTACGAGAACTGGTGTTTTCAGCGTGGTATCGCCGTTGGCGATCAATTTTATCAATTTTACTTATCAATGACAATATTTATAATTGAAATTATAAATACTTTCTATGCAGGAATTTCTCGATCCACTGTTTCCTACCCAGTGTTTACCAAATGCCGCTCTTATATGCAAATCATTTATCTTCTTCTATTTATAAAATTTCAAACATTCTTTATCTACAGGTGTTATATTTAAAATCCTCAGAAATAATAATCATAGCCATACATACAAACATACATATTTTTAAAGTCGCCTATTTCTGTGCAAATACTTAGTAAAGTCAAGGTGATTTAGATGGCTCAAGTTCTTGGACGTAGTGTTTTTGCATATATTTCATTTATCCCTGAAGTTTAAAACAAATAGCTTTACCGATTTTTTTAAATAATTGGAAATACGCACTGTCTACAGCGACCCAGTGATGGCCACTCTCCTCTACACCACTTGTTTTAGATAGGGAAATCTCCCATTCACAAAAATAGATTCAATAACAGGAAACTTATGAAGAAAGACAAAAAGCATATTCATATTAGACGGGGAGTGCTAATCGAGTTACTGGATATAATTTTCCATGAGTGCGGTCTATACGAAGTGGTTCACGTGGGCGATTGTCGGTAAAAGCGGAAAGGAGGAAAGGAGGAAGAAGACCCGAATCGAGGTAAACTGGAAGATTAGCGAAGAGCCACCGAGCGAGATAAATCGTCGTGTCAGAAACGGTAATAAATACGAACTAATTGAATTCGCGTTTGCCTACCGAAACTCGCGGGACCCCAGGCCCACCCTCCGGCACGGCGCCTCGGCTGGCGTTGAATTATTATTCCGCTTTGTACGTACATCCGCGAATATTAATATCCCAACTCTTGACTTAATTGCACAGAATGGATTTTAGACCTAGCGACCCCCACCATCATGCTACTACTATCACCAACAACGCTGCCAAGAGAACGGGTGCTGGCAGAACCAGCGAATGCGATTATCTTTTGTCCGCGAGGCGTTCTAGCGACAATTCTGTCGCTTAATCCCCCTTCTATTTGTGTAAGAGGTCCGAGAAGAATGCAGCGAACTGTGTCGATGAACGCACCTAAGCAGAAAGACCTACGAGATTATTGAGTTGGTAAGTCTTTTTAAGTGCATCTTTATCTTCACATTTTCCAATTTTCAACTTTTCCTTCAGAGAGCTCGACGTCATGGAGTTAAAGTTGGACATCCCCTAATTCTCTTTCAAGGTCCGTCCATTTTCATGGAAAGGTCATACGGATCCATTTTGAGAGTTCAGTAGAAAAATTACGGATCTTGGCACGATATTTAAATCATTATTTATACTGTAATACCTATTGGTAATAAATGAATTTTTTTAGAGAATGTACCGTGAACTGAAAAATAAGCAAAGAAAGTAGTTTATATTGTTTTTTTTATTATGCTATTATTATGATATACTGCATATATACTTCGAACGTTTTGAACATCCCGCTAGTTGCGAGTATAACACGGAGTAATAATGAAACCGATCTCCATATATGCGTTTTGACGGTGCAAACTGCGCCTTTATTGCCTTCCGTCAGGCGTCGAAAGTATTGGCGCATGCGCACTGCGCTTTACTATCTCTTTTTCTCCCGTGAAAATAGAGATAGTATAGCGTAGTGCGCATGCGCCACTACTTCACTTAAGGTGCAGATACCGCAGTCAAAACTCGAGGCGCTTTGTACAGCATGACGCTAACTTCACTTCAGCAATCAAATCTAGTGGCTTCCAATTTTCAATTTGATTGACACGACTTTTATGAGAACGAAGGATTGTTTGCGCTCTATCAAAGATAATATTTGTGTCACCCATGTGCTCAGCTAGGCCGCGCACAGCATGATTATTTAAAAAAACTGCAATATGAAATTTCGGAAATTCTTTAATTCGGTTATTATATTTTCTATAATTTTAAACATTCAGGATTTTCATTTTTCGGTAAAATTATGTCATCTCATATCATTTTATCTTCTTTGAGACATAAAATTATTAATTTAAAAAAAAAGGAATTGATAGTTAAAAAAAATTATTTTACACAACCAGCGAAAATGATCGACATGCCTATTTTTTGAGCTGTTGCTAGAGTGTCTTAATTTTTATAGTACAAACATAACATTTTTTCTTTATAATCGCACAAAGGTAGTAAAAAATTTGCGTCGAATAAGCCCAAGTTGAAGGCGGAATACCAATTTAATGAAACAATATTACAAAAAACCTCAAATATCGATGTCTTAGAAAATAGAAATATAACTTTGGAAAAAATTAACTGTTTTCAAAGTTCTTTGACTCATTTTGAAGGTCAGGCTTCCTAGTATTTCTTTTAATTTGTTAATATATTTTTAAAATTGTTTCTATAGATTTTACCCTAAAAAAAATCAAAATAATAATGTTTTTGTAAATATTACTAAAATTGATTGAGATATGATAAATAATAATTTTTTAAATGATATAAGTATTTACACGTTTTTGAAATGTTGTGACTTTTTTCCACCAAAGCTGACCCTAGAGCAGAATCTAGGCAGAAAATTCTAAAAATATCTTAAGAATTTAGAAAAATACGATGGAGACTTACCTTTAAAATGAGCCGAAGAAATTTGAAAAATGTTACTCATAAAAATTAGGGTACTTTAGCAACAGCTCAAAAAACGGGCGAGTAGATAGAAAAATAAGTTGTTTTTTTATAAATGGATTTCAAAATCGAGTTCAAAATTAATAGAATATCTCCCTCATATTACTATGAATCTATAAAAAAGAATAAAATTGGCCTTTTTTAAATAAAATTCGCTTTTTAGTTTTTGCGAAAAATGTACACCATTTTTGTATTATATTGTAATTTTTGTAATTTTTTTATAATTCACCTGAACATTTAAGAAGCCCTAAGTCAAAATACAAAGTTACCTGCAACAAGATTTATGCTCACATTTTTTCTGTGAGTTTAAATTAAATTTACAAGTTCTACACTCATTGATCACTTCCTTTTACCTGGCGTAACATATTTTTGAAAACATGTCCATTTGTTTTCAATTTTCGTGACCTACTGTTCCTACTATGAATTATTGTTAGCCTTATATCATGAACAAAAAATCGTTTATTAAGAAGACAAAGTTTAGAAAATTTTAACGCAAAGAGAATAAATTTAATACATACTTTTTTATCACAATTTTAAAATATATTTGAAAGCTATGATTCAATTATAGAATTATTTAATTTAACAAACATGAGCAATGAATGGAAATCAACAGAATAAATCATTGTCCTCCATCATCGCTAATAGAATACAATCGCGAAAGCGTATTCTGACATACATTTTGCAATGATACATTTCCAATGTAAATTTATTGTATTTCAGTGTAAAGTAAATACAATGGAAAATGACTATTCATGTGTAACCAAATCCAAAATTAATTAATGTATGTTGAAATACGTTATTGCTTCATCAGCCTCGGAAATTGTGTCAAAGAAAACAAAAAGCTCTCACGCCCACATTTTGGGGAAATTGAGTTATCTACACATGAAATCCTTTTTTAATCGTTATCAGATATGGTAAGTATATAATTTTTCATGACTTTAGACTCATTGTAAACTATTGACAAATTAACAGTTTATTTTTAATCAAATGAAAATATAACGTTTCTTGCTTTGATGGATCTTGTTCTTTTATCTCTTAATTTCTCTTGATTGATAATTGTGGCAATTTATAAACACATCAATTTCACTGATATTCACTGAATATTTAAGTGAGGAACGTTTTTCTTTATTTTTAATTTACTTTTTATTATTTGGTCTCAATATTCTTATGATTGCATCTGCTTCGTGTCCTGATTATTAATGAGAACATGATTTTCATATTATGCGTTACCTGGGAATGCTCGATAGAACATGTATGGATGCAAAGAGCGTTTGGAAGAAGCTGAGAACGCTCGCCCTCTGAGAGTACAGTTGCGCCCAAGGCACTCTTCCTTCCACACACTCAACCTCCATAAGACGGAAAGTGTTAAGAAGAAGGTGCAGGACCAAAGGAAAAGGTAGAGAAAAATGGAGTACCTAATGAACTTGAGAAAAAGTTACACATCGCCGAAGGAAGCCCTGCTTTAATGAATGATTATTCTCAACTGGAAAAAGTTCTAACCATATCGATTATTCTCACTCTATTCCTCTCCAACCAATATATATTCCTGTTTTAACATCCATTAAACATCCATTAAGAAGGAATAAACCTAAAATCGACTTTAAGGTCCCATTTTACTACTGAAATTTACCATAAATGTGTATAATTGCATGAAATTTAATTACTGCTTGGAATCAGATTATCTGACAAGATCACCCTACAAGACGAAAATCCAAGATAATGTCTTCGTTGGCAAAGCGGCAAAAAAGCTGTGGAAAGTTTATTACAAATTTATGCAATGTTTAGCCGCATGACCAATTAGAGACGGAGCTACCTTTACGAAGCTCGTAAGCTGGGCTACGCCCCCTATCCTGGTAGAAAAATTATGCTTATGCATAACCGCGCTAGGGGCTTTATGGTAATGTTGTGGTCCGCGCTGAAATCTTCTATGCGCATACATAGACGCTTCGTGTTTTACCCCCCCCCCCTCTCATTTTGCATCCCAGTACACCCTCTCACCAATTCACCCCATTTCAGGATACCCTCGCAATTCGAATATATTACCGGGGCGTCTCTTAATTTCCTCCTTTGCTCTCACGCGTGCCCGTACTTTGAGAAATTCTAGTCGACACGACCCCTCTTTACTTGCTACTCTCGTGAATTATAATGTGCGATAGTCTTTTTTCTAAAAAGAATAGTACTCTTTTTCAGGTGGAACATTGACTTTAATTAAATTTTCTTTATTTGGGTTTTAATTAAGAACATAGTAGTGGGTGAAAATTTTAATTTTCAGTTGCATTTTATTCTCTTTCGAGTTGTTGAAAAGAGGTGCGAACTCACAGCAAAGTAAACGTGAATTTCGCATGTTTTCCATCGGATTTTTTAAAACGATCTCGAAGTACACTTTGATAGTTCAAAAAGTGCACCAACGCTCTTCAGCGTTATGGAGGAATTCATTACGAGAACTCTACGTACCGCAAGTGAAACATCGTTTCAACCAGAAGGAATTTCTCTTCAGCTTGGTGACTATCCGAATAAATGCACGTTTCTCTGTCTTCCTCTTTCTCTCTCATTTAAAGAACCTAAGCCGCAATGCAGTGCGTACAATTTCTGAGAAGACCACGATTTTTTCAAAATTTTCATTTGCTGACGATTTGAAAAATTGTTTATGGTGTGAGTAAACCACGTTTGAATCAAAGTTAAATTCTAAAGGAATTATTCTCTTACTATGGTAGTCGGGCATCCCCAGTACATTTTGAGTAAAATATTAAAATAATACTTCGGGTATTTATTATAAATAATAAATGCATTTTTGTGTTTAATTTATACAAAATAAAGAAATTGGTCAAACTTTACACACAATCTCGAGGAACTATTCACTTGGCAATCGCCTGCCGTAATGTTTTTCCAATGATTATGACTCTCTGTTACCTCATGAGCATTTTATTGAAAAAATTGATCGTAGTAGTAGTAGTATACCATTAAGCCATTTCCCTTTCAGGGTAGGCGTGACACTACCCGATTTGGGTAGTGTTTCTAGGTGGATAGTTTCTTGTAGTAAATAACTACAAGTTGGGCTCACCACACCCATGATGTGCCAACAGCACGCAGTATTCTCGAATGGTCACCCATCCAAGTACTAACCGCGCCCAACGCTGCTTAATTTCAGTTATCTGACGAGAACTGGTTTTTTCAGCGTGGTATCGCCGATCGTGCTTTTTTTTAATTTATATGAAATAACATAACTTCCTGCAAATTAAATGAAGTGTGGCAGTACAGAAGTAGATTACCAAAATTTTGAACAAAAAAGGGTTTATTGCATAAACATTTTTTCAAAATCAAATGCACATTGTGGTAAAATGACTGTTTTCGATTTTATGGAATGCTTTTTCGTTCTCCCGAAAAATTCCCTTCTTTGTTGGTCATCTAGTTATGTACTACCACCCTTCAAATGATTATTCTGCTTACAATTTTGTTCACTAACTTTGTTTATTGTTAATTATTTATGATGATCTGGTATCCCAGGAACTCTTTATGATAACAAATAAAAAAATCGGTTAGCCCCTGTTTGAAAAAAGTTCATTTTTGCCTTGGAAATTTCGTAGGATGAGAAACAAATTTTGTCAATGGATAAATTAATTTCAAAAAAATGTTAAATAACATTTTCCGGATACTCTAAGACAAATTTTCTAATTCCCTATTAATTACGAACAAAATTTAAGGACCCGAATAAAACTTTTATTCAGTTTCGTTATAGATATAGAATAACATTTGAGATGCTTTATGCGCATTCGATGGTGTCGAACGATGAAAAGGCATTATCAAATAAAGTTCAAATTTTCAGTAATCGAAATTTATTCAAAATCAATGGCAGGTTAAAATTTCGATATTCAAAGAAAACTCAGTACTCCGTGGATTGGTTAATTAAAGTTGTAGAAATCCATCACATCGATCAAATTTCACTTAGGCAACATTCCCTGTCTATGCATGACATTTATAAACCAATTATTGTATATCTAAAAATCTCTCACATACGGGTCAATACACAAATCCCGATTACATTTAGAATGAAACTAAATCCAGCGCGAAATCCAATTTCCTAACGCTTTCAATCACTTCTTCCCAAAATCCTAAAAACAAGAATTAAAAAACATATCATCCAAAAACATCCAGTTCTAATCAGATAATAGTTTTCAAACTTTTCTCGGCACAAGATACCTGTAAAGTCCTTGTTGACGTCGCAATTCCTTTTTCCAAATCCTTTTCTGCAGCAGTCTTTCTCTTTCTTCATAAATACAGAATGTAAATTTAGTAGAAATTATATTCACAAGCGTCCCCGTAAATATCCTTTTTTGTGGCCGTCTGCGTGGCGCACTTTCATCAAAAAAAGAACTTCACCTCGAAATTCAAATTTTTGAGGAACCAAAACCTATAGGCGCCGGTCACACCGGGGTCTCCAGTCATTTGATTTTTCACTCCTAATTAGCAATGATGGTCGCTGATTGTCCTAATCCAGGGGCGTACTAATAAGTTGTTAATTTGGTGCCCCCTTATATATGTACCTATTACACATTATTTTTTTTCTTAACTTTGATTTGCTATCTTTTTTTTTTCAAAAAATATTCCGACAGTCATAATAAATTGAAAAGTAGTTATCCTCTTAGGACAGTTTTTGTCATTGTGAACTAATTAAACACAAGAATTAACTTTCTCACCGAAAAAAAATTACTTTAATTTTCATCTTAAAATTCTCTTAGATTTAAATGTCTAACACTTCAATTTTAAATAATAAATTTTAAAAGTATGTTTCAAAGTGCAATTCGAAGTCACTTAAACCGCGTAGAATTGACACAGATTCGTATTGTTCAGAATTAAATAATTAATTTTCTTGCAATTTAGTAACAGCAATACATTTTTTTATTGTAAATGTACTTTAGAACATTCCACAGGAAAATCAGAAAGAAATAATAAGGACCAGCGCCTAAAAATAACATCAGAAGGAAAAGGCAACTAATCTAATTTAGGTTTTTGTTTTATGAACCTCGAGAAATAAGTTTTAAAAACACTGTTTCTGTTCTGTCTGTTAACTGAAAAGGTATACTATTCGTATGTTGATACAGACAGTGGACTTCCTGTGTTTGGAGTAAAAATACACGGATGAATTGAAAGATACAAGGACCCCGTGTCACGAACACGGAAGAGAGAATAGCGGGCTATGGTACGAGGATCTAACCGCACTTGGAAAAAGTTGAAGAATATGCCCCTAATTACGGTAAAACAGCGCAGGCTCTGAGTGTAGCCCCGCACTGCGTCAGTTGTCCTTGTTACCCCATCGGGAGACATGAATCATCCCGCAAAATAAATGTTTCGCGTTTCCGTACTGATATATCTTCTCATCTGTTCCACGACCCTTAATAAAAGTGTACTTATCCATCCCGCCCGACCCCTTCTTCACTCGAACTTACGTGCAAAAATATAAGAAGCTACGGAATAGATTATACGAAGAGGTGCGCTTGGTAATTAACTTTTTGTTCAAGTTATAACAATTAGGTCAAGATTGAGAAAGTTAGGTACTTAGAGATGTTGATAAAATCGGTGTAATAGAGACGCTAATTAAAGGACACGAATATGATTTATAGATTCTTGCGTGAAATATTTTTCTAACAAATATTTTTTACAGAAATTGATATTTAAACCAAAATGTCCAATATGAATTTCCTATGGAAATTGTCGGTATTGTTCAGGCATATGTAATTTGATGATAATATAATCGTCTATGTCATGAAGACTAATAATAATGTAAAGTCCACTTTACATGTCAGAATGATAAATTAATGTGTTGATGCCAGACGGATTACTTTGTTCAGGATGCATAAATAAAAGTCTTATTATGTTCTCAGTTTGTGTTAAAATTTAGTTTTCTACTTTCTTTTATATCATGACAATAAACAGTCGTGGGCAAGGAAAGTTCACACCCAACGTTTAAAAAAAAAATTCAATCTATTGTGGTGAATTACGATAAAAAGTAGTCTACATTGCAACGTAAATAAAAAACAGTCTTTTTTCTAAAAATATTTTACCAAAAAGGTTTTTCAAAGCTGGAATACTTTATCTTTTACTCTGCCTGACATGTACTATCTGTTACTACTTACAGTGTAGCAATATATTTCGTACACAAAACGTTAATTATTTCCCGAATATATTAAAAATTAAACAAGCGAACCGCCAAATGACAGATGGGCAGTGAACGTAAATTTAACAGATTTACCAAATTTCTTAACGAATTGATGGTATTTACGGTGAATTTGGTAAATCGTGATTTGAAAGAAAAAGAAGAAGAATGCAATAGTCATTTTAGACCTGACAAAATTTAATTAAGTAGTAGAGTGTATTTTGCAAAGGAAATCGCATAAAATATTATTGGATTATGAAGAAAGTAAAAAAGTGTTGATTTGTGAGCAGACATAACCTCTTTCATGTTTATAAAATAACTTATCTATAAACATTTTCCTACTGCATAATAGCCTCCAATTCTCAATATTTTTCGACCGATTTCTTATTAAAAGTGTGGCGTATTTTTTTCGCAGTGTCTAAGTGTCTATTTCTGTCGATAATGTCGATTTATAGCTTTTCTAGAAACGTTTGTTAGCAAAATAACTTGAAAAGAAGTGGTTATATACCTTCAAAACGACCTGAACATAATACTTCCATTCTTTTCCTGATATATTTAGATTACAATTGATAAATAAAAACAACACGAAATTGTGTAAGAAACGTAAGAAATTCAGTAATTTACGAGATAAGGCTGGTCAGCACCCATGTCTACGCCGAATCGTCGAACGGGTTATACAGTTCTTGGGTACGAGTGCAAATAGATCCTGAACTTTTTTCATATCGCTTCATAATAAGTTAAAAAAATTTAACTATTTTAAATAATTACGACTCAGTTTGTCCTAGAAAACATTTCCTGGGAGCTCACTGAACCCAATTTTTAAAGCAATACATTAGACTATTTATAATACTAGAAGATAGCTGAGCATGCTACCATCTAAGCCACGTTGTGTCTGGTATGTATAGTATTTTTAAATATCAATTCAGATGAATAAAAATGTACCAAAATGACTTTTGGGAAAAATTATTATGGTAGGAAAAGGTAATTTGGACAAATAAAAGTTAGTTACAGTGACAACTCGATAAACAAAAATTACAGCAAATGGCTATTCGGTATATTATGAACTTTGGTCAAATGAAAGTCTAGGCAATATTCATGGGCCTGTTGCTATAAACCGCTCATGTTGCAACTTCTTGTTGTTCAAAATTTAAAATTACTGGTCTACTCTATTTTTACTTCCAACTAGAGACACTTTTCTACCATGGCAATTGTCGATGAGACCCAGACAATCCAGTATGGCAATCGTAGACGACTAGTAGTGTGCAGGAGACATTGCTCTACCCTCTGAGTTGCCTTTTGCGGGAAGAATAAAAGCCTCGTCTCCGTAAAGCGACAGGAAAATCGCCGACGGACGGAGCAAGGAGTGAAAAGGTGGATGAGGATTTTCCGGCGAACGGGTGGTGAATAGCCGACGGTGGACAAACGATATAAGATTCCCTGCTGAAAGATGCTCTAATAAAATGAACGGCCGCTGTTCCACCCTTTCACCCGCCTCCATTCCTTTCATCCATCTGACGCTCTGGTCTGCTCTCTACTCGCACTACCTTTCACCCTTTCTCCCTTTCACCCTCTCAACTCTCTTCTCTCTTTCTCCTAAACCTGATCAGCTTTCTCTTCTCTTCGTCAGCCGTCGGCCATTCCAGTGTTTACGTTCGTTGACGCTCGTTCTCACTCTACCGTCATCCGTTTCCATTTGTGCGGGTCACATGAGCTTTCTAGGAAAGTTGGCCACTTTAGTCGATGAAAAGTCTTAGAAGCCGAAGAAAATATAGAAATGCTCATTCGTAAAAAATATTACATGTCGTTCCATTGGAATTTTGATAGAAGTCGTCGGGAATCTTCTGGAATTTCCATATAAATTCCGTGGATTGTGTTTACGTCAGGAGAGGAATTCAATAAAAATTCTGTCGAAATTTCTTTCGCAAAGCTAGCCTATATATTCCATTGTCAGAATAGTTAAAATCCTCTAGAAATATTAGGCTCTTAAGTTGAACAACTTCAATTTAAGAGCGCTACGTAAAGAAGTACATCAGCAATATCTAATTGGAAGTCTTTATGTGTCTTTTCACAGTAAGCAAAAAGACATTGACATCCTGAACATGTCCGAAAGACGTTTTTAGTACGTCCATGTCTCTTTAATTGATATTTCAAATACGTCTGATGTCATAAAGACGTTCTTAAGACAAGAAAAGTCTTTGTGACATCAACTGGACTGACATGGATATCTCAACGATATCTTCAGGACGTCCTCAGGATGACAGTCTTTTTGCTCAATAGTTTGTGTTAATCAGTTCCATAGACCATTAAAATATCCATTAAAACCAACGAAGACACTCTCCGACAATTACACATTGTGATAATTTTAACCCAATTCAATTATGAAATACTTTGAAAAAATATCAAAAGATCTTCCTAGTATCGAATAGGAGACAACTTTTCAAAAAGATTCTGTATTCTCTAACATGAATGGTGACTTTTAATGAGAGTTTTAAAGTTACAAAAGAAGGAAATTCAGCATATATGCTAGGTAACAAATTAAATCCAAAAGTTACATTTGCGACCTGAATTTGCTTCTGTGGGGAGTTTTTAATGAAGTGAAAAAGTCGGCGACGCCAGCGCCGCGAACGAGTTAACGACAGTGGAGCACGTCATTACAAGTGCTCAGCTCTCAACTTCGGGTAGACTCACCCTTACGGCCACGATAAGAGCAAGCATTACCATAGGCATGGCCCTAGGCGCGGACAATAAACGTCCGTACTTCAGTATACAAACAGGTGTCGATCTTGCGGAACATTTTAATGACAGCTTACCGCCCGTATTTACCATTGCTCGTCTTGGCTACCAGCTACCGGCTACTAGCTACAACTCTTCAACAACTAAATATCTCGCTAACCATTTCCACAAGCCTGCAAAAACCTCAATACGAAAATAAACCGAAAACAAATTATTCTTTCTACATCAGCCAAACATATTCTCTAATTGGATAGAGCATACATGATCATCACAACTCAAACTTATGAAAAAGCCATAATTCCTACCATTTTAATGAGTGTCTTTTAAGTTGGATAACATTTATTTAAATAAAACCTGTTTGACCCGATTAAAAAAAGAATAAATTAAATGAATAATTGTTAAAGTAGTAGACTATAAATTGAAAAACAACTCTATTTTTATATCATACTATGTTCGAAAGAAAGTTTGCATATAAAGTATACCTGGATTTGAAAACGTCGTTACTCTGAAAGCACTGTACGAGGTACACTTTTCAAGGCGCAAGATCCCTGTAGAGACGAACAAAGTGGCCCTAATGGTGCAAAAACAAACTTCACGTCCAGGAAACTTTTGCTCAAGTTACACGATCGGCGACGAGTATATGAGGTCGAGACGAAGAAGGGAACGCAGAGAAAAGCAGCAAGCATTTGTCACTGAGGCCCCCATGCGAGCAACGCCTTCCGTTTATGCAAACGTACAGCCTCACTGATGTTTACTTCTTTGCAAACCTAATTTCAGTTCCCCTCAGGAAAGATGCTAAAATTTTCTTAAAATGCGCTCCAAAAGGCAAGACACTCTATCAAATTCAATGTTACGTCAAGCAGTTTAAATTTAATGTAACACCTAATTCTCCAAAAATACTTTATGACCTTTTTAAAATTGATAACAAAATAGCAGGAATTACATAATATTTTCAGGTGCGCTTCTTTTTGATAATATTTACAATGTATGAGAATAATAAATAAAATGTTTTCAATCCATGAGCAGTAGTAAATGCCGTGATAGGTCAGACGAAGAACAATCTTGACACTTTTTCATACTCTAATACCTTGGTTTTGAGAACGTGTGACAGCGAGAAATATTTTTTGTTGTTATGAAAATTTCACATCACAATATGTGGGTATCCTTATGAAAAGGGCAATTATGGCCGGTTCTAGTTTAGGAGATGTTCGCGTTTTTCTATGTCTGACTCAAAATTATTATTTTCGGGTATATGTGGGGGATGATACTAGGACCTATACTGAATCTATTGGCACTACAATCATGTCCCGAGAGCTACCGGAAGTGGGTATATTTCATATTTGAAGAAAAAGTATAACACGTGAGCACTCGTCAAGTTTAGGTTTTGATTTTCTCGAACAGCGGTTTTTCCAAGATCGAAATTCAAAAATGCCCCGGAGATTCGTTTTCCAATCTAGAGGGTTCGTTTAAGGTTTGAAATGCCGATAATTAATCTGGCTATATGATCTTATATGTAACTCCTTACCAGCCATAAGGACCCTTTTCATGCGGACGCCCCCATATACTTAATGATACTATATATCTTAATCAAATCAATCTTGATAGTTTCATAAAAACTTATTGGAAGCTGAGATAGCTTCTGAAACTTGCATGGTCAAACTAAGTGGAGAGGATTCACGTCAAATGACAACATAAAGTATATATGAATCAAATAACAGTGTGGAGAGGGGTGTCCAAAATATCTGTGAAATGTTTCCGAAGTAGTAAGTAACCTGCTAGATCATACATACAAAGGACAATCTCAATACTTTTTTATATTCTATCCCTTGGTTTGAGAGTGTAATTAATTTTTCTTTTAGCTTGAAGTAGCCAGTGTTTTTTTTTATTAATCTAAGCTTTTTCTAAAAAAAATGCTTTATTTATGCCGAATGGAAAAATGGTTTTGTAGACGAGCGGATGGCAAGGGATAGAGGCTAAGAGAGATGTATAAATTATGTATTTCCACGACAGCTTTATCTCTTACTTCTTTCTCGACTTCATTGTCCTGATGTCACGAACAGACCTGCTCTGTCCTTTTCCTCTTTATAATCCATAAATCCAACAAAGTCTCTCCCATTTTATCCTTTGTTCGTGACTATTTCGTCCTTTGTCTCACGATTCGGCCTTACTTACGTATCTATCCACCTCGACGGATGGCGAGAAAAGAAGCACAGACAGTGAGTTATACCTCTTTCTACCTAGGCGTATCTGAACTCAAAAAGCAGAAAAATACAAAAGTAGTGGAGTCCCTTAATGATGAATGCAGGAAGCTTACATGTCTCTTATTGCTGATGATGCAAAACTGTTGTTTAAGAAAGAATAATTTGTCTTCAGTGACACCCAAATTACACTGATGAATTTTAGGATTAGGTTTAACTAATATTTTCTCCTGCTTAGAAAATATTTGGCATTGTCTGGAAGCATTCAGAAGAAAGTATAAAGTGTCGAGACAAAAGCTAATAGTGTTCTCTACTCCAGGAAACGGGATGAAACGAGAATGAAACGGATTCTTGATTATGCAGACCTGACACTAAGCAACTGGTCGACCTAGGTTTGTATGGAATTATATAAAACACAAACACGAGGAACAAAGACATTGCGGACCCAGGAAACACATCAGCTCTGAGCGAGGGGATCATAACGGGTTATGAGGACTCGGTTTGCCCGAGCGTCCACTTTTAATAGTGCCGTGAAAATGGCAATGTCAGAACCAGGAAAACGTGTCTGTATTTCTCTGCCTCTGTTGTGTTACCTTTACAATTTTCCCGCTATACAGTAATTTCCTTTTTTACTTCCTCTACCGAAACTAGTTGGATATCACGTCTCTGGGTTAAAATCCACAGACAATTTTCACTTTCCAGTTTTATCCAATAAAGTAAGATCAGATAGAAATGCACAGTTCGCTTGTATCGAACAGTTTTGAGTTTCAATTTATCAGAAATATCAAGAGTATGTGGAACCGTGACCGCGAAGCTAACAGAGACTGAGGAAGGAGGAGAGGAAGAGATCTCGTAACATCGATAGATAACTCCTCCCTATCCATTCTCTATCCAACTTTCGCATTTCTCTTAAAACTTCTCCGAGTGAAGAATGGCGGCAGTGGAAAGTGGGCATAGGGAGAAGAACCAAACTTTCTCCCTTTCTTTCCGCCATCCTTCACGAATTGACAGCCGACACATCACATAGGCGCAGAAACTGCACGAACCAGCTTCCGCCTTTATATATGTTCACGGATGAATAGCTAATGTGCTCTTACGAGTTGCCAAGGAATCTTATTTTATCGGAAGGAAGTCTCGTACGTGATCCAGAAAAATTTTGTCCCAGGAGTAAAAGGTTGTTTGGATGTTTTATTGGATTCTAAGAATCAGATACCTACTTTAACTAGTTTATGTATCAACTTTAGAGCAGACATTTTAAAAACGGTTTTTCTTGAAAATTGTATCCAAGGCCGATTTTTTGTACTAGAAAGCAGACAAGACTGTTCTGTTATTTTAATATATTTTAACATGCTTCTAAGCTGTTTTCGACGCATATGTGCATAGTTACGTAATTCATTTATATGACAAACATTCAGAATAAAACCAGTTTTAATAATATTAACTTCGAAATCGGTATTCTCTCTCTCATTTGTACACATCTTATAGGAGATCAAGTGTTCGATGAAATTTGCAATACAGTTTCCACCCTTAGGTTTTTAGGTATTCAAGCGCCGAGGATTGATGGATGCTCATTAATTTTAAACTTCTACCAACAAAATATATTCTAACATTCGATGAAAACTGCCGCTTAATAAAAAAAGATGGGGGACGTCAAATTCAATTTATACGACATACGTTCATCTTGAAAATTTTAAATGTTGAAAATTTAAATTATCCTAATTTCTCATAAAATTTATTTGAAAAATCGTAAAGTTTTCTTTTATTTTTATGGGCTCATTTAAAAAATAAAGGATCGTCCGCAAATTTACTGATTACGCTACTGGACATTCTGAATGCGAATTGGAAAATAGAGATCTCTCGTACATTTTTCGGCACTGGATCTGCATTGGTCAGCAAAATCCCACTATCAAGTCAGGTTTTTCAAAAAATTTGTACCAAAAAATGCAATGTTGGCAATTTCTCGAAAATCATAGTAGATCAGCTCGACGTGCTAGACCCCTCACAAGTGTGGGGGAAAGCTATGCTAGAGTAGGTCACTAAAATTTTAAAGTTTTAATACAATTTACAGACAATAATTGAGAAACTTTTTCGAAGTTCATTTTTCACGCTTCTTATTGAAGAGTAGATCATCGCTTCCTGTGAAAAAATTCGAGATGGAAAAATACTTCCTCTTGCATAAATGTAAAGTATCAATGATGGGCTCCGAACTATAATGGTTTCAATAGGATAAAATAGCATAAATTATTAAAAAAAAAAAAAAAAGATTGAACCGAGATTTATTGACACATTGAGATCTCTTGTCAAACCTAAACTATTGAGTGATATTCAGTGATATTCAGTCCATTCAGTGATACCAATTAAAATAAGCAATTTTTAAGGTGAGTCACACTTTTTGACCTACTCTTCAAAAACGCACTCAGTAACAAAAAGTTCTATAATAATTGCAAATACAAAACGAAAAGCCTTTGCCTTCAAACATGTTATTGATTAGGTTCCAAACTTCAATTACAATGCAAAAATCTAACAAAGACCATTTTATTTCGATGAAAACTGTTCACATATGGTAGTAAAATTGTTTGTTTTCATACGGAAAATCGTTTTTTTTTATTTTATAAATTTTTCGCTCATAATATCTCGATTAGATTTTCTTCAGTTGTGCCAAATGTTGAACCGAATATTGTTATCAAAATCTTAAATTATTTTTTGTCGAACATATTCTATTAAATGCAAATGGCCTATTATTTAAAGTAACCTACTCTTGCATGGTTTTCCCCAAATAAAAACTTAAATCTTGTATTATACCATATGATAGACAAAAATGTATCCTTATTTCTTTAAAAAAATGTATTTATTTGATGTCAGCGATAATATTTTTGGATACATGAATTGAATTTGCCTATCTTGGGTCTACCTGAGTATGTTTATAGAGCTACAAGATTTTCATTTTTAATAATTTTTTGTAAACCTTAATATTTCAAAGGCTTGATTTTACGCAAAAAGTATTTTAAGTAGACATTTTTCATGTGCATACAGTTATTAAAAACAAACTAAATAGAGTTGTGTTAAATCATCGGAATATAGGATAATATTCACAACTTTTTTCTATAACGACAACAAAATAACAAAAGTTATTATAAAGATTTGATTAATTTTGAGATGGAATGTACAGGAAGAGCATCCTTAAGACCCGCTAGAATAATCAAAATTTGTTTCATGCTTGAATAGATAAAAGGACTTCGTTATAAATTCTGATTCAAGGTCAAAAAATCTATTGGAAAGCAATTTCATTTCCAATCCTGGTAATATAACATGCTTTATTAGTGCATAAAGGTATTCCATCAACCTAACCGCTGGACTCTAAAAGTACTGTTTGTGCTTCTATTGGTTTCAGTTCCTTTTGCTGGTAAATCCTTTACAATGCTAGAACCCTACCCTTTTTCCATGGCCTAATCAAATTTATGAGTAATAATAAAGATTTCTGTGGGTCAAAATATTTAGTAACCCAAGGTCATAGTAAACACCCTATATATTTGATGACTAATGACTATTCAGCCATTTCCGAAAATATATTCAAATGCATAATTATAATCAGAAATTGTTAAGCGTTTCGTAGTACATCATTCCTGTAGGTAAACATTAAGGTGCTCTTCTCGCTTAAAGTAAACCTTTGATTTAATGCAGTCTGAGTGACATTATTACTGGTAGACATTAGATGAAAGCCTCGCGCAGGAGCGGCTCGCGTAGGGTGACTCGCCACCAGCTCGAGAACGTTAAAGGGTGGCCACGTGCCGAACGGGGAGCCGCACAGAAACCTCAATGCACCCCCGCATGGCTCATTAATATTCACGGTGCAACACGGTCGCTTTTTCGCCGCGTTGTGTTACTAGAAAGAGATACGAGTCCCGCCCCTCTGACCCTTCTACCCTTAGAGAATTATTGTATCCCGTGGGTACAGCCTCGCTCCTGTCGGACGTGCAAGCAGGAAGAACTCCGGACTAGAAGCTGGGAACGAAGGGAGTGAAAGTACGGAAGATACGCCCTACGCGGATACCGTGAGAGATACTTCAACGGCTGGGGTTTCTGGGGTGGGTTTTGGGAGGCTTTAGGGGGAGTGAACCCGGCTCCCATTTCTGTATTAAGCCAGACCGAGCGAACTCTGCATGCCGATGAGCTTAATATACTTTACTTTGTCATAGTAGCACTACGCTTCTCCCCCGATGTCGAGGGTGGCCACAAGACTGTGGTCTGACCGGTGAACAACGGGTGTTTGCTTGCAAACGATAAACCGTTATGCAGCGACTGCTAGTATATTTCTTGGTGGACCCAGCAGGCATCTTTCAAATTAAGTAATTACACCATGCTTACCTGAAACAGAAAACATATTTGACGGTTAGATTCGTGATTTTTTTTATTTGATTGGCGGACACATCCTCGTTACCCGCCGCATGCGTGGAGGTTCGTCGCACGTTACGTAATCATTTTCCTATATTTCATGCGTGAAATGTTCATTTCGACTGTATTTTTTCAAGTATCACGAAAATTTCAACTATAGTCATAAATTGGAACTGAAATTGTTTTTCAACTTGACTTTGAAGACAGTTCATATTTTTTCAAGGCAACTGCGGTTTTGACGAGTACTTCGACGCGTAATTAGCCTATACAGGCGATAAATTACCCAAAATTCATTTTCAAAAATGTCCGGAAATTTATGAAAGTTTTCGGTCATTTATGGTAATTTCGCCGGTAAATATGGAACTTACCATAAATGACACATAATTTGTTTTTAAAAATTTCCATAAATTTCCGGAAATCTATGGAAATTTTCGGTCATTTATGGTAATTTTACAGGTAAATATGGTAATTTACCATAAATTACCCAATATTCATTTTTTCAAATTTCCATACATTTCCGGAAATTTATTAACATTTCCGGTCATTTATGGCAATTTTACCGGTAAATATGGTAATTTAACGTAAATTACCCAATATTCATTTTTTAAGAGTTCCATAAATTTCCGGAAATTTATGCAAATTTTCAGTCATTTATGGTAATTTTACAGGTAAATATGGAAACTCATCATAAATTACCCAATATTCATTTTTAAAAATTTCCGGAAATTCATGGAAATTCTCGGTAATTTACGGTAATTTATGGTAATTTCAGTAATATATGGTAACTTTCCATAAATGACGGCAAAATTCTATTATCTGCAACCAAAATTTCCTCACAGTGTTTACGGTGAGTGAGCTGATAATCGTAAAATGCGAGCTCATAGATGTTTAATTTTCATTATTCACCTCAGACGTCACTTTTTAGTCCCTAGGGAGTAAAAAGTACTCTTTACTCCCTAGGGATTAAAAAGTAGAGCTTTAGTCCCGCTTCATAGGCGTCGAAAAGGGCTGAAATCATGCATGTGTCATAAAATAATAATACATATAAGGGTATTTCCTAAATATATATCTGAATATCTCGCTACACAGTTTTGTTCCAATACCCACAAAAATCGTCCAAACTTAAACGGAACGAATTAAATTTAAACCATTTCATTCCAGGAAAAAACAATCGAATGAATAGAAATTACTTGAATCAGAGAATTTAAGAATGCCGATTCACGCGAGTTTTCATCATAACAACGGCCACCACCAATTGAGCAAAAACTCGTTGAATTATCTTTTGATGATTTTAATCGGAACGACATTCACGATGGTACCGGTGAAAAAAGCCAAATAATTTAACGGAATTTGCCTGAATGGGTGGTTCCTGTATCGTGACCGATTGAAATGATTAAAATAAGACGGGAATTTCTGAAACCGACAGACTGCAATTAGCGTGAATCGACATTCTAATGTAAATTCTCCGATTCAAACATTTTTCATCCAGACCATTATTTTTTCCTGGGATACTAACCTCAAAATAAGAAGCCTCGGTGGCTCAGACGATAGCGCGTCGAACTTCCATGCAGGAGGTCCGGGGTTCGATCCCTGAGCCGGGTACCAATGGAAATTTTTCTATGTACTTCTACCGGGGCTTCGGTGGTTCGGAACCCACCTTAAACTGTAGGTCCCCTCAGAAAAAGCTGGTATCATACCAAGGTGGGGCTCCATGTCGAGGGGACTAGCCTTGGGGGTCGAAGCCGATTCTGTGAAGACTCGAAAATGAGTCAGCGTTCTTCTTGAGTTTGGGGACTCCTACAGGAGGCACCACGCTCGATGGTCGCTGGCCGATTTCGAGTAATGAACACACACACATACACTTACATAACACACCAGGTCAGTGCTTCGAATCTGTGCATCTACCTGATGACCTCAGAGGGATCGCTCCGTACACCCTAGTCTGCTAGGGAGGCTGCCGAATGGCAGAGTGGGTGATCACTTTGCCTGATCAACAAAGGAGGACGTCATTTACTGTGCGATAGGTATGCCTGGCACCTGAGAGGTATTATCTCAGAACGTTGATACCAACGAAAAAACCCACCGAGATCCAAAAAACACTCGGCGAAGGATGGCCGGATTCGTAGTACTGCCTTGAGAACAAACACGGGTATGGCACAATAGGCTTTATAGCTTAAGCGCCAGGGGTGGGACCGCAGGGCCCCCCCGCCTACATTACAACTAAGACTAAGACTAACCTCAAAATAATTTTTCGACATATTTTCTGCAACAAGTCACGTCCAAACGAATTGAGACATCGAGTTAAAAATTTGTGAAATTAAATAGAAGTCACTGATGAAAGTTTGTATATCTGCTCCTGAAGTTTTGAAATTACAAAAAAAAGATTTAAAAAAATGTTTGATATTTTTGTTTGAATTCCCAGAAATTAAGGAGTATATAAACGTTCATTAGTGCCTTCAATTTTACCCAGATTTTTAACTCGATATCTCAATCAGTGTGGATATGAGATGTCGCAAAAAATATGATGAAAAATTATTTTATGGCCCCTAAATTTTATGAAGCCCCTAAAAACAAAATAAATATAAATGAGTTTATCTCGCAATCTCGTTTTAAAATTTCCATTCTTTTGGTATGTTACAAAATTATCACATTTTTCAGATTTATATTAAGATGAATAAAATACCATGGGTTTAAAATTTTGTAAGAAAAAAAATCTGAAACAATCTAAAGTAAATTCGAAAACTAATATATAAATTAGACTACATGAGAAATGCATTGCAATTTAAACTAATTTTTGCCTGCAATATTATAAGAAAAGAAACTCAGATGTATTGTTGATAGAGCAAGTTGAATAAAATATCTTTTATCTTCTTTATTATTATTATTATTAAATTTTCAATGGTTTAATTTGCAATAGATTCCTGTAACTTTATAGAAAATACTACCGAAAAAAATAATATTTTCATATAAACACGATTAAAATAATCCCAATTCGTGGCATAAATATAATTTCACGTCTCTCACATGGCTTTAAAGTATCAAATACAGATTTTCAATAGCATTACTTCGCATAAAGAAAAAAAAGAGACAAAAAATAGTAAATTAAGATTTTTGTGTGCTTGAGCATGAGCAGTAAGTAGTAATTCTTTTCAATCACAAACCTGCTTTTTCAATTTTCTTTTAAAAGTTAATCACTGCATTTGAAAATAATTCGAATTATCTATAAGAAGTACAAAATCTATTATTCATTAAGTCAGTAGGTAAAATAAGGTAGGTTATAATTTCTTACGCAATCAAGCTAATGAACAGCATTTATTTTCAGTCAGTTAAAAGAACCTTATTGTTACAATAATATTAAATCAAAAATGAATAGCTAGATTAAAATGTAATTTGTTGAATCGTAACCCGATTACGTCAATGAAGCTTTATCAATTACAAACCAATTCCAGATGCAGCGGGGACTCGGTAAGCACAATGACTAATATCTATGGAAATCCAATGAATTACAGATAAAAACCGTTTCTTATTTTCCACCATTGTTAAAAAGTTTAATGCCTTTGAAAGAAATGTATTTTAGTTCATAAACATAAATAACCTTTCTTGAAACAATATTTAGTTTATGGGACGAGAAGACATGAAATTAGCAAGGAGAATTTAAGACAATTCTCTCCTAAAGCTTCCCATTCGCCGCTCCTTTCCCAAATATGACGATAATCTTTCCCAGGCGAAAGAATGGGCAAACTCAGACCCAACTGCATCATTGTGTAACATCGGCGAGTTTTAATCAGAGTCTGAAGACTCCTGCGAAACTTTATGGTTTATATTGATGGTCGAATTCTCGAAGATCGGTAAGGAAAGAGTAGAAACTCCAGAAAATAAGAGAATGAAGAGCTCCTTGAGTGTAAATCTCCTATCTCATTTTAACAAAAAATTCCTTGATGAAGAAGCGTCTTAATCAATCGGCAACATTGGTCAAAGTTGGCTAGATTCTCACATATAGAAGCGATTTGGCAAATCAAAATGATCGACTCAACTTTTTTTTATAGCTATCAATGTTTTATGAAATATAGAAGGAGAAATAAGAGTTTAACTCTGAATTATATATATATATATATATATATATATATATACACTACCGGTCAAAATTGTGGGACCACCTACAAAATTTGTATTAAAATCACGCTCGTCTTTAAAAGCGTCTATCTCCGTGAAAAATTGAGCTAGAAATATTTTGAAAAAATCGTTTGAAAGAATATAAAATTTCGGGTCGATTTAAGATTTTGAGGAATTTTCATTTCTCAAATTCAACTCGCTGCATGCTTTAGGGAAGTGACAGGAAAAATTTGGAACTTTGCTCAAATGAAGCCTGAGGTCTCAGCTTTAAATTAAGACCAAGAACACTCAAAACTTCTTATTAGAAGTTAGGCAGCTAGGCAGTAGCCTAACGAGTCGAGCGAACTGTCGATCCGCCGCATCAAAAACCTTTCGTGCGTCGCTTAAGAAATAAAGTCCTAACTCGAAAACTAATGAGAAGTTTTGAGTGTTCTTGGTCTTAATTTAAAGCTGAGACCTCAGGCTTCATTTGAGCAAAGTTCCAAATTTTTGCTGTCACTTCCCTAAAGCATGCAGCGAGTTGAATTTGAGAAATGAAAATTCGTCAAAATCTGAAATTACATCGATCTTTCTCACACGCTATCTCGACTTCTATTCAACAAAAATACTTCAGCAGTAGCTCAATCGACGCGAAATTTTATATTCTTTCAGATAAATATTCTTTTTCACGGAGATAGACGCTTTTAAAGACGAGCGTGATTTTAATACAAATTTTGTAGGTGGTCCCACAATTTTGACCGGTTGTATATATATATATATATATATATATATATATATATATATATATTATATATCTCACGGCTGTGAGATGTGGCCATAGGTGTGATTTACCGCGGTGCTACTGGGGGCTATTGACATTTTGTCGGATGGCAGTTGCTCTTAGTGGGACCCTGCGGTGGTTGTTTAACTTTTTTTTCAAATTATATATAGGTATAGGATATAGAAAATGTATTATGATATAGACAGTAACAATAATTTTATATTTTTCATCACGGTTCATTTCACTTAACTGTGCAACGTAATGATGAGGAGTACATGAGAGATGGCGTAGCTAATTGCGAAATAAAAAACCAATTGCCCTCAACATGCTTATGCCAATGATTTCCTGTATACGAATTAAGGGTTGCTCTTTTTGTTCTGCCTACTAAATCGCTCGTTACACAATGTTTCGAAGATAACATGATAAAAACACTCAATTCTCATGATATATATGTCCCAAGGACAAATATTTCATGCTTCAGATGCAGGGAATTACGTGAATGACTAAAAACTATGGTTAGGAATGTAATGACTTAAATTTATAGAAATATTTAAATTACTGATCTGAGATAATGATTAAAAATTAATTATATCGTGACCCTATAACTATAGGGTGTTATATCACTTTTTTGGCCAAAATGACACAGAAAAAACAGAAGATAAACTTTACATCGATTTCCGACGAAAGATTCTTTGCAACAAAAATTAACTTCAGAGGATAAACTTTACACAAATATCGGTTAAACTTTCTTTTGTTTTTCAATGACAAGCACATGTATTTTGAAAGACGCGAAGTTGGCTGAACAAAACTTTATCGCTCTAAAAAATTTCCTGCAACAAATTTTATTCTTAGTTCTTTCTGTGGAGTTAATGACACAGAAAGGTAGTTTAATGGAATCTCTTTACATCATTTTAATCTTGTTGTAAAATATATTGTGTAAATAAGTAAACTTGCCAGATTACAAACATAGAAAAAATTTGATAATCAGTGCAAAATTCAAGTCGGCTTCCGACGTAAAAATGATGAAAGATTAATGTGCGACGTTGTAAAAATGTTAATTTATTTTTCATACACGACAATTGAAGAGGCAGCCAACTTCGTACTGATCTTACAGAGCCTGAAAGTGCTTATTCATATAATATTCTATACAATTAGCGATTCCTTTGAGCCGCAAAGTTCTATCTAAGAATTAAATAATTTATTGCTCAGAAGTTTTAGCATTCTCAATGTTGAATCTTGTATCAGTGATCTTATCATTCTGGCTGGGAACAAGTACAAAAAATTCTTCTCATTATCCGTAAACGTTTACGTGTACAAACTGTCCAACTTTGAAGAGCCTCTCCTGAAAAATTGGTAATATCGAATATAGAAAATAGGTTACTACAGGGTCAATAATAAATAAAGGGAAAACAGAAACCCAACTTCGAGGCCAGCAAACATTAAAAGCGACATAAAAATACAGCAGCTAAAATCATATACCAAAAAGGTTCAGTCACTACCACTAACGAAAATAATGTCCTTAATTGACATGAATTTCAATAATTAGTGTAATTTTGTGTCTTTATGATTACCCGAGGGTGTCGTAAGAAAATCGAACTAAAAAATAATGTTCCTGAGTTAATTAAAATTCTTACAGGGTGCAGAAAATTGCGCCGGGCGCCATATCAGGTGCAGGTGCACTTTGTGGCCCTCGCGGTAGACTTATAATAATCATAATCATTGTCCCCGCGGTATAGTGGGCTCACATTATGCACGCACGTATGCAGGCACGCAAAGCAACGCATCGACGGTCACATTTCGCTCACTACTCGTATATATACGTAGCACATAACTCAATTCGACTGCAAATGGCATACAGGGGCACGTAACTACGTTACAATCATCGGTGAAGGCGAATTACAGCCGTGTAATATGAAAGTACCGTGTTTCGAACAGCTAACCGTTCACCAATAATGTGCTTGCTTACACAGTGTGTTCCTATCATGCGTATTTGTTCAATTACTCGATGTTTATTTCTTCACCGCTTTTGGAATTCAACCTGGAAAATTAATTGAAACATTCAATAATTCGTTTCTCATTAAATACTGTGAAAGGCTGACATGCTGATAGGAAGCGTGAATACACTAAGAAAAAAATTAAGTTACGGTCACAGAATTATGTTGATAATTGTTTTGATCTGTGATGGTCTTCAAGTGTTTCAAATAAAATAAAGTTTTATTTTGTGTGAGCAATGTCAGGTATTCTTCGTCCAAAAGCTATGACTCACAGAAAAAACTAGGGTTTCTAGTAAAACCGATATTTGGTTCCGAAGAACCTGCAACAAAAAGGAATGCAAAGCATCAAAATGTTCCAAAGAAACCCAAAGTATGAGTTCTGATAAATAATTTTTGTACACAGAACTCAATGTCGGCCTCGACCCACTACAAAGATTTTACAAGTTAATGATGAACCTTTTACGTTACAATGCAGATCTAATGAAATTGCTCTGTGAAAAATTTAATAAATAATGTATAATTATAGAGTATGGTCATTCTTGAGAGGATGATAATAGACATGAGATGTGACAATTTTTAAGGTTATGTTCAACATTTTTACCAAACTTTGATCTTTGTTTTATGTCGCCATCTATTGAATACCAACGAACTAAAAAAGAACTCTCATGAAAAAGTTCTATTGGCGTCTCAGTTCTAAAGGATGCCAACTTTTACTTGAGCCGCTACATTACCGAACTCCTAGTTTTTTTGGTGCTATTTTGTGAATTAAGAATTTTTGCTGTATAGAGTTAGATTCCTATAAAAAGTGACAGTGGTGAAAGTCATTTCCCTCAATTTGACATTAGAATTCAGAATTACGAACTTCATTATAATGTTTTCAAACTAAAACCAATTATTTCTTGTTTAAAGAAAAATCTAGAAAAGAAAATGCTTTCATTCAGTACAATTCATTGTTTTCTATAATTATAAACTATTATTAGAAAAATAAATTGTGATTAATTTTTCTTTTTTTTTTTTGCACATTGAACGCACTTTATTGAATCAAGTGATTATTCTCACTTTGGACTTTTCTCGCATAAATGATATATTTTATTATATCTACAAAATAAAAATTTTCCTTTATCACAACCATATTGTTACTTCAACCAACTAATTGTATTGCTTTTACAAAAATAGGGTGAATTATACCATATATTATTTTTCAACCAACAAAAAGTTTTTTTTTGCCCACAAAAAAATTTTGGTGATTGTACCAAACTTTTTGGTCGGATCAACTAAACGGTCCAAGAAAATAATTTTAAAAATTTATAAATTCCAGAATCTAACGCAAATAATAATTTTAATATAATTATTCAAATAAAAATACCTTTTTGCCTTTAGGTTTAAAACTTTTTCAATTTGATTCTGATTGTTATTTTTCTTCCTAGTATTTGATTAAATTAGTAAATAATTTAATAATAACTAATAATATTTAATGAGAATAATGAATCAAATAATTAAAACAATTAGTAAAACAATCATAAGTTTACTATATATTGATATTATTATTATTATCAGTTTCCAAATATTCAATTAGAAATATTATTTCAAAATGAATCAACATTAATTACTACTAATTATTTAACAGCATATTCAAAAATAATGAATGCATTCATTAGTAAATAGCTTATTATGAATTGAGTTACGATGATGATTATTAATTATTATAATTCTTATTTACGTTGACGGTATTCTTCAGAATTATCGAGACCGTCTTCCGGGGTATAATCGTACAGAGAGTACTATTACCTCAACTTGAAGGCTTTCTTTTGAATGATTGCTGGCAAATTCGTACCCTTAACTCAATTTTCGACTACTAAATTAACATTATAGCCAATTTTGTTGTTGTAATAATTTAAAAATCGTGGTCAAATTAGTCATTAAAAGTGAAAACAATTCCTTCAAATAAGCGTTTTAAGCGAGAGAAGTTTCAAACAGCTTTCGCCGATTTTCTCGGTTACAATCGTTTCTAAGTCAAAGGTGTTTTTCAAAAACAGAGCAGTATTTGAAGGTGAAACAACTTGTTTAAACAAAATGATAATCACCTTATTTTTGCCTAGATATTTATGATATTTGAAATTATTTACTAAAGTGGCGTGCATTTTCATAAAATTTCGCATAAGTATCTCCAGCACTCTGGCGAGCACTTACGGGCACTTAGGTAAGTGCATTAAAAAATGCACGTTTTCTTAGTTTCGTGAGGTTCAGCGCATTTCAGCGAAAGCGCATAAGAAGTGGAAGAGAGGAACACCGGTCTAGGAACCATCTTATGTGAGGAGTACATTCGCCTATATTCTTATCCCACCCATTCATGTAAGTAATCCCTTTTACGAGCGAGGCGAAATATTTTCCAGGAGAACAAAAATTTTAGGGAAGAAAATCACGCAAACACTAAATTGTTAATTAAGACTAAACTGTAATTTAAAAAAAAATTATTAGACATCATGTCAAAAGTTTTTATCTTTGAAAATTACGAGACACGGTGGGCCTTCACTGACTTCAACCCAAAAGGGCCTACATTTTGAGACCAAAAACAAAAAATTAGCCTTAGTCCCTCTTGAGAAAATTCAATATTTGATTTTTTTTTAAACAGACTATTCAACATGTTTTCATGAAAATAACTTGAAAGTGTGATTTCATTGTGTCAAAACGTTTAGATCAGCACACAAAAAAGGGCTATGAGTACTGAATATCTTACGAGAATTGAATCCCTTCAATATTTTCGAAAAATTAATAAAGCTCTTTTTCAGATAAACAACTTTTGTACCTTTATTTTTTCATAGCTTCAATCGTTTCTCTAAAAATTTACTTTTTCATATTCAATGTTTTTTTTTACAATTAAAATGAAAACTACGCGCCCTATCAAAAGATAATAAATAAAAAATTTGTAGATCTTTTCTGGTTGAACGATCATTGTACATTCATTTTTTTCGTATCTTACATAGTTTGACCGCAAAATGGAATTTTTTTATTTTTCAGTATTTTTTGGTGGTTCAAACCAGAAACGTTAGTTAAAAAACTGGTTAACGAACTCGACCTTTCTCTTTGGTCCCTGAAAATGTGTACTGAATCACAATCCAATCCGATTAGTCTTTCAAAAGTTATCCAGTACACATACCACAACGACAACAACAACAACGGCGACAGACAGATACCATCGTAACACCCGTTTTTCGGATTCACGGGGTCTCAACAGATTGAAAGTTGCTTTTTTCAGGAGTGCGTTTTTAATCTTTGGCTGTTTCAAAAAAAAAAATCTGCCCGCTTAGCGGGCACATTCTCATGACGCGCTTCGCGCGCGGCTCCTCTACATTTTTGAACTTCGTGTTCGACTTCGATGAAAAGAAAAAGTTTGTTTGCAAATATTATAAAATTATCAAAACTTCTACATATTAAGTGATTGTTAAATTTGTTTTTATTTTAGACTGAAAAGGAACTTTATTTACTCAAGGTTCTATCGACCTTAAGGAACACATTCTCATCCAGACACTCGCGCTTCGCGCTCGATATTTGATTTGAAAATCATTTGAACCGTATGATAGAAACAAAAAAGTTTGAGCGCACTTACGGCGTGCGATTTGGTAAATACACTGAACGCGCACTTTGTGCTTCGTGTTGTATGTTCTTCATATACAAATTACTAAATTTGTATTTGATTTCAAATGAAAAGTAATGATATAATTCAGGCGACAAATTTTATTAGTTAACATTTTATTTTAGCTTGTGCCGTTTATCAAAAAAGTTAATTTTTTCATTTTCAGTATATTCTTACCACAAAAATTGATTACGGGTTTGTAAGTCTTTTTTGAATGCACAATTTGTGTTCATTTATATGTTTTCGTACCTACCATTGTTTTTTCAAAAATTTGATTTTTTTTACTGTCAATGTTATTTTCACGAATAAAAAAAAACCACGCATCCTATCGAAACGTGAGTCACAATAAATTTGTACCTCTTCCTTGGATGAACAAATTTTGTTTTAGTCATTTTTTCGTAGCTGGTAATATTCGTCTGAAAATTTGATTTTTCTATTTTCAATGCTGTTTTTTACGAATAAAACAAAAACTACGCGTCATATCAAAAGGTGAATAATAAGAAATTTGTAGATCTTTTTTAGGTGCACAATTTTGGTAAGATGATCTTTTCTGGTATCTTGCATAGTTTGACAGCAAAATGGCTTTTTTGATTTTTCATTAATTTTTTGTGCGATCAAAATTTGAATTTTTTATTTTTCAAAAAATTCAAAAAGTTGTTATGAAAATATTATAGCGTGTTCAGAAATCAACGTTTTTCTCCTCTTGACTTTTTTTCATATCGTGCGTTTTTCGGCTTAAAATGTTCATTTTCGTTTGTTTTTTGGAATTTTGAAAATTCTATAACTCCAGTAATTTTTTTTTATCACGAAAAGTCATAAGAATATTTTGTTCGTCATTTTGCGTACTACTAATAACCGTACGTAGAATTTTCAAATTTTCAAAAAAAGTGGTCTCAAAAATTTTCAAAATGTGCTCACTTTTTGGATTTTCATCCAAAATAGCTGGTTAACGAACTTGTTCTCTATTTTTCGGCCATAAAAAAGTGTGCCAATGCTCAACCAAATCTGATCATTTTTTCGAAAGTTATCGTGGCTACAGACAGACAGACAGGCTACAGACTACAGACAGACAGACACCTTCGTAAAAATCGTTTTTTCTAGCTCAGGGGGTCTCAAAACGTGGAGATTTGATGAAAACCGACTATGTCAAATTTTACATAAAACCAATACCTTCTCATTAGAATGAGAATGTAATTAATTAAAATTTTCATTTTGCTTGCTGCTCATTCAAAATAAGATTTTACCAACAATTTCCGCTTTCGAGAAGTAAAATCGGATAAATATAGTCGAAGATATGGAATTATGAAATAAAGTTACAAAAAACTTAAAAGTGCCGTATCTTTAGCAATTTTCTGAATTTTTGAAAAATATTTGTAGGAGTTATTTCTCACTACTAAAGGAAAGAATTTTCCAAGATGATTTTTTAAGAAAATTCGAATCTAATGTAGTGATAAAAATTAGTGTGTTGAAATGACATGGAATCCGCCATATATCACCTCCATATCTCAAAGATTTCGAAATATTGATTTTATCACGTTGTTCCCTCATTTCTGAATATTGCGTCAGTTTTCTTACGGAAATAAGCATAAGTACTATATTTATGGACACTCCTTATGTGAACTAAATACTAAGTAAATTTTGATCATTCTGAATTGTTATCTATGTTATAAATATTTTTCAAAAAAGTATGAATCACCGTTCACATAATTATTAAAAAACCAGTCTTCAGTCCTCCATCAGTGACTTTACCTCACAAAAATGAAGAACGTTCTTGGCACTAGATTCCTTATATTATTGGTTTTCCTTAATTCCGTTCGTAAGTATACAAACATATATTAATAAGAAATATTACATGTATACAAAATGTGGCCAATATAAATTATTGATTAATTCTGTATTAAACAAATACAATTCATTTGAAACCATCAGAAATTTAGACTTCATTCCGGTTTGAATAGTTTTTTTCCAAAAAAGCTTGCAATTTTTGATTTATCTAAAATGTTTAAGTTTTTAATTTTGAAAGACTTACAATTTGATATCTTTAATTTGGAACTTTATTCACTCCCGTCTAGGCCGTCCATAGACTTCGCGTAATGTTATATTGCTTAAGTTTTTATTCTTTCAATTACAAAATATATTCTAGTTTTAAATGATAACATTTTTCCTTTAGAATGCAGAAAAAAATTCCTACAAAACGAATTATAATTCGCGGTAGAAAATTACCGCCATGTTGAATTGAAGCCAACACTATTCAACCGATTAGTACACAAATTTTAAGATAAGCCTGTTGAATAAAATTCTTCATTTGTTTTTTTCATTAACTCTTGATTTGTTGAATTTTTTTTAAATGTAAGTACTCTTTATAAAGAAGAATCGATTTTATCAAGATAAGTCTTTCGGATGGAATTCTTAATCCTCTTCGGGAATTTTTGATTCATTGATTATTTTTCGAGATTTAATACTTCTTATAAAAAAATCGTTTTTTAGTAATTGGTCACACCTACAACTGATCGAAACGAAAATTTAAAGACAATTGTGTTCAGTATTAAACGATTTCTATTACTTTTAGATATCTTTTAGAATTACTTGGAAAACTTTGATTTCACAAATTATGTAGATTGTACTGATAACTTTTGAATTGGCCGAATTTTTTACACCGTAGATGTTTCCGGTGAGATTTCAATAATATTATTTAATTATTCGGAACTGTGGAAATTACTAACAGCAATTTTTCCATTGCACAAAAACTTAATAGACTTCTTTTTTTTCACAGAATCAAGTATACAGGCCGGGAACCCCTGTAAAGAAAACAATAATGTTCGTGCAACACCTCCAATACATGTTCCTGGCAATGAACAACAGGTACCAATCAAAAGGAACCCCATAGTATGGATTGCAAACGATGTCCGCGAAATACCAATATCCAATCTGAATATAAAGTTTGATCCTTATCTTCTGTTCCCGCCACATCATCCATGTCATCCATATAATCAACAACACAAGTCGTAGTTAGCAGATATAATAAAAAAATAATATAAATATATATAAAAAGAATGTGATGTTCAAAAATAGACACATTATTGCCTGAAAATTATTACTCTAATTTATTTCAATTCAGTTTTTTATATTACTAGTATAATACAGCGGTATATAACACTTATGAACTTTCTTTTTCAATAAGCAAAGAATTTTACGTCATAATGAAGTTTGAGCGCGGATACGATGCGCGCCTGTTGAATCTCGCGCTTCGTGCTCGATGATATATTTATCTCATACTGCGCGCTCGGTCATTGTACTTCCTCTACATTTTTCCATGGGACGTTTAAAATTAAATATCAAACCAGCAACAACTGAAATATAGTAATTGTGAATTCTCTTTTGTTAAAGTTCCTTCGGCTTTGAACACATTCTCATCACGAATCTAGTTAGAAAAAAGGTCCAAAAAATTTTTCAGATCTAATTTAGGCAAACCATTTTGTTAATAAACATTTATTATACCTTACGTCTTTTTCCAAAAATTTAATTTGTTTTTTGTAATTTCATTTTTCACGATTAAAACAAATACTACGCGCCTTATCAAGAAATAATTTATGAAAAATGTGTCGATATTTTTTTGGTGAGCCACTTTTGTGCATTCATTTTTTCCGTATCTTATTCCGTTTTTCGAAAACTTTAAATTTTTGTAATGTTATTTTTTACTACCCTGAATTTAGCTATACATATAGATTTGAAAATTGGGGTATTCATTTAAAGAAAAGTAATTGTCCTATCAAAAAACAGAAAACATATCTGGATTCATCTCAGCCACATCTCTAGGAATTTTTTGAATTGTGCAAAAAAAATTATTTTCTAACAATTAAATTGTTATAAATAATTCGAAACTCAATATAAACAAATATATCAGTCCGAAAACAGTTTCAAGCACGTTAGTAGATACTTCAATTGAATAACCCCAGGAGTTTTTTAATAATCGCGAAAAAAACATTATTTAAACAAATACATGAAAAAACATTATTTAAACAAATGCATGAAAAAGGCTTCGCCTCCAGCATGATGGAACGCAGTGCAGGAATTTCAGCTTCCTGCCCTTGTGGTGTAATATACTATTAATTGATGAATTGTTGACTTTAAGTGGTTCGTTACAGTTGGCAATAGTGTTATCTCTATTTACTAGTGTTATTTATTAGTGTTATTTACATAATTGTACATTAAACAATCAAAAACGTGGAAAATTGTTATAAACATTGAATTCTTTTAAATAATCATTTTTTCATGATGATTAAAAAACTCCTGGGGTATTCCATTGAAGTATCTACGAATGTGCTTGAAACTATTTTCGGACTGATACATTTGTTTATATTGAGTTCCGAATTGTTTACAACAGCTTAATTATTTAAAAATATCTTTTTGGCATAATTCAAAACATTCCTAGAGATATAGCTGAGACGAATCCAGATATGGTTCTTGTTTTTTTGATGGGACAATTTCTTTCGTTTAAATAAATTCCCCAATTTTCAAATCTATATGTACAACTAAATTCAGGGTCGTTGTTTCACGAAAAAAAACTACGCGTCTTAACAAAAAATTAATTATAAAAAATTTGCAGACCTCTTTTGGGTGAACAACTTTTGTCCATTAATTTTTTTGGTATCTTGTGTTGGTTTTTAAATAGTTTAATTTTTTTAATTTCTAATGTTATTTTTTACGATTACAACAGAAAATACGCATCCTATCAAAAAATACTGACCAAAAAATTTTTAGATCTTTTTTGGGCGAACAATTTTTGTTGATTTATTCTTTTTTTGTATCTCGCATAGTTTGATCACGAAATGGAATTTTTTATTCTTAACAACATATTTCACGATTAAAACGAAAAATATGCGTCTTATAAAAAAATGGCCGCAAGAAAATTTGTTTATCTTTCTCAGGTGAACAATTTTGCTCAGTTAAATGTTTTCATCTCTCGTATAGTTTTCCTGAAAAATGGAATTTGTTTGTTATAAAAAGCATTTTCGATGGACAAAACCAGAACCGTTGATCAAAAATAGCTGTTCAACGAACTCGTCCTTTCTTTTCATGCCTTAAAAGATTGTGCCAATGCTTAATCCAATCTGATTAGTCTTTAGAAAGTTATGGTGTCTACATACAGACAGACCGACATACAGACAGATATCGTGAAAATCGTATTTTCTGACTCAGGGATTCTCAAAACGTGGAGATTTTATCAAAACCGACGAAGTCAAATTTTACATAAAACCTTCTCATTAGGATGAGAATGTAAAAATATAATTGAAAACAATCATACAAGGGGCATAAATATGATGTACTTATCCATATTTTCCACACAACAAATTTATTTATCTTTTTTCTTGCTGAAAATTTGAAGCATCTATGTTACCTACCCACCATATAAGCCATATCAATTTCTCTGGTTTTTTCTCTACAACAATAAATACTTTTATCTGAAGCTTTGGGCAAATGTAAAAAACATGAAAACTCAAATCTGTGCACTCATCTGTTTTAAAAAATAAAAAATAAATATTATGTCGGTCAGACAGGAATTTTTATTTTTTTTTAATATGAGTACATAGACGTATGTTTCTATGTTCTTCATTACTTCGCAACATTTTAGAAAAATATTTATTATTGTGGAGAAAAAACCGGAGAAACTGATATGGCTTTTATGGTAAGGAGGTTATCAAGTGTCACATGCCCTTATTTACTGAACTACACGACTGAGAAAATTTATTTTCCGCCTTTATAGGAGATACACATTGAGTGTCATGATCCAATAAAAACTCATGAATCATCTTATTTTCAAGATACAGCTTGTCGTTACAAAGCCGTTCAAATATTGACAAAAAGTACATCGGGGAATAAATACTATGAAAATCGTATTATAATTACAACACCTTGCAAATAAAGTTGTGCGTGATCCGTACCATCTTTTCTGGAATGGTATAGCGAATAAAATATAGTCTAAATTCCTTAAACCTAACGGAAAGACAGTTCCAAAGACGTCCTAAAAACGTCTTTCAGACATTGGACATTTGGAAAGTTATTTTCCTAGTATAGGTGGTTTTCGAGACGTTTTAATTACGTGTTTTGACTTTTATGTTTGCAAAACGTTTTTAAAACGTTCCAATTAGGTCTTTTAACTCTTAGCCGGTTGTAAAACAGTAGAAGGGTGCAACGGTAGAACCATGTAAATGCCAAGAAACAAAATTTTTGGCTCTATAGATCTATAAAAATGTTTGGAAAAAGTGAACACTTTTCAAGAAAAATATCGTAGAAAATCGTCATCTGTCGTAACCATTTGAGTACCATGAAAATATTGTACTTTTGTTCAATTGCTTTTTTTCAACTATAATTATCATAAAATATATCAGTAAAACGCTAGAAACATTTTACGAGACAAATATGTATAAGGCTCTGTAGTCCACACCTCGGATTGAGTTGGCGACGAAAGCCAGTTATCCTTCAAGGGCAATCGCGTTCAGAAGGAGGGCATGGGGGGAGGGACATACAACTTTTTGCGTTAGGTAGGAAATAGGATAAAACGGAGGAATGGTTCAAGGTCCAGCTGCTCTTATTATCGAACACAAGAATTATTCCACGTTAGAAATATTGGTGGCCCTGAAGAGGTCCTGCGAAGTACTGGTGGAGAACGGGTGATCTGAGAAGCTCCTTTCCGGGTCCCCGGAAAATGTCTTGTTCATGTGAACAAAAAAGGTTTACGACGTGTGTCTTTTGGCCAGGTCTAGGTCCCCGCTAGGCGGCAACTCCGGAGGTCCCTGTGAGTGTGAGAGGGCTGGGTCCCCGCTGGGCGGCAACTCCGGATGCCCCTGTGAGGGTGTGAGGGTTGGGTCCCCGCTGAGCGGCAAC
>CAKNYM010052473.1:80381-147888 GCA_932195095.1 Andricus curvator
CCGCTGAGCGGCAACTCCAGATGTCCCTGTGAGTGAAGCTGAAAGGAATAATAGAAAAATGTTCCTAAACCTACGTTAGAAGTACATGTTTGATGACCTGAAAATGTTAAAAATAGAGGAGGGAGAGGGGCCGGGTTAAACAAATAATAACACCTTTATTTTAAAATCCCAAAAAACGAGGTCGAATGATAGAATACGTCGCAGAGCGCAACGGTGTCGTACCCGTGATCCGTGATGCGGTCAGGGGTCCGGTGGCTGCACAGCCGAAGCGGCCACCTAGTCGTTCAGGGGGTCAGTAATGTCGCTGGGTCGAGGGCAGCTCTACACCCTGGACATTGCGCGCCCAGGGCGGGTCACGATCCCTCGTAGTAGACTGTCGACTACCCTTCAGTCGGCGAGTGTATGTGGTCGAGGGCAGCTCTACACCCTGGACATTGCGCGTCCCGAGTGGGTCACGATCCCTCGTAGTAGACTGTCGACGACTTTTTTTTGTCGGCGAGTGTCGGTCTATTGTGGCTCTTCCGTTGTCTATGCTGTCCCACGGGGCTGGGAAGTGTTACGACCTTCTTTTCGTGGGCTGTTAAAGTTGCTGGGAAATCGACCTTGCGCGTCGTAGATCCGAGGTTCGAGTGTGTTCGTGCTGTGAGAGCACCGATATTTATGCCCGTACCCGCTGAGCAGCGCGCACCAGTTGGGTAGGACGTGGTGGGGGACGGGTTGCGGTTGGTCGCTGTGGCGACGCGCGCGAGCCAACCCGTGCGGCATTCGTCGTAGTGGGGTAGATTCTGAACGTCGCGCGAGAAGAGGGGATGTCGCTTGCCGCGGAGTAGCGGTGGCGCGGAAAGTAGGGATACTCAGGAGACGATTGGCTCCTGGCGAAAAACGGGGATATAGCAGCGTGGATTGGCTACCATGTAAAAACGGGGAATGTAGTACGCTGATTGGCGGTTGTCGTGGGCACGAGCGAAACTGGTTGTCACGAAAGATCTTGTGCCCTCTGTAACGCATTCCATCTGACCTGTCAATTTATTATTGTAAACACATAAAAAACATACATAGTTAATATTAAAAAACAAAATAAGTCAAAACGTCGCGTGAAAGAAAGTTTTATAATTTGTCGATACGCTGGCGGGCGACAGCTCAAAAGTAAAAACTTACCATCCTTTCAATTTTTAAAAGTGCCAAGGAAATTATTCGGTCATAAGGTCATCGGAGAAATAATAGCGCTAATAGAACTAATAGATGCTTTTTCAAGCATTTTTTTCAATGGTTAAAACGACTTGTTTAAAAATTCGGGATACGAAAAAACTAATAGCGCTATTTAATTTAGCTAAAAAACTTACATAAAGTCTATGTGTTTTACAATTACGATTTGTGTAGGAACTCAACTGGTAACGCCGTATAAAGAAACAATTACATGGTATAGAATTTATATTTAAACTACACATAACAAATTGGGTGGAGAAAAAAATTGTGTAATACATGGATTTTATGTAATTTTTTCGGCAGACTCGAATGGCGCTGTTAGTTTTTCCATATTTTGCATACTTCAACAAATCGTATAAATAAAATTTTTTTAAGCAATTTAAAAAGCTATTTTTTTATTAGCACAATGTGCGCTAGAATATCAAAGAATGCTTGAGCCAATAAAACTCGTTTTTAAAAAATTGGCATTTAAATATTTATGCCGTAACACCCTTTATTTGTTCCTAACTGATGACATTTTTTGAATGTGTTAATTGTTAATAGAGAAAGTGTGCAAAAGCACCAGGTGCATGTAGTATAATTTAGATCAAAAAAGGACTTCGATTTAAAACAGTCTTATTCAAGAGAGAGTTTGGAGATTTATACAAATATATTATGATAATACTTGAACATACTATTTAGTATAATAAAATTAATTGGTATTAAAATTAACCAAAATGACATCGGTGAAGAAAACTCCTGACATGCTTGCAAAAAGTTTGGGTCTACATTCTACGTACTTAGGATAAAGTGAGACATAATATTGCACAAAGTGGTTTTAAAGTGGCTGCGAAGTTCAAATTCGTTAAGGGTCAAATTTTGAGCTACTACTGTTAATTCAAGTCCGAAATGTCCTCGGCTGAAAATTGCTCTCGGCAGCCAGTCACCTCATTTACATTCTGTCCACACCGGATAACGAAACCGGGAGAAAAACCGGCGGCGGTCTAATGGGAATCAGCTAGCGAATAATGAAACTGCTTAGCATTCCTCGTTGTGGAGAGGTAGGATGAAATAATTAAAAACCAAGGAAAATCGAAAGTTATGAACGCTTGCTCGAACTTCCACCCAGTTCTTATCACTTACCCCTAAATTGGATATCATAAAACTCAAGCTGAGTATTAATCTCGAATAATGAAAACTTAAAGTGAAAATTTTCTCATCCTTCACTTTTAATGTATTCTTATACAATCTAGATTGTTCAAGAAAATTAACCCTTAATCCAACAAGAGGTTTAAGGTCAAAAGTGTAAAAATTCATTTAATAAACGAAGCGAATTCGATATTTCATTTTCATAATTAAATAGTAATATTAATTAATCCTAATATAATTAAATATTAGTGTTAAATGATAGTACTACTTAAGTGATGAAAAAATTCTCGATAAAAATGCTTCTATTTCTGAATTATTGATTTCAACCAAAAACAATGAATTTTGTACCACAAAAGATAAATTTTGGATCCAAAAGGACGAATTTTCATCAAGACAGTTGAATTTTCAAACAAAGAAGATTCATCTTTAATCAAAGACAGTTGCATTTTCAACCGAATAATCAAATTTATTAGAATACACTTGAATGTTCAACAAAAAAAGATGAATTTTTAATAAAAAGAAGATGGAACTTTAACCAAAAACAGTTGCATTATCAGCGAAATAGTTAAATTTGCAAGCCACAAAAACGCATTTTTAAGAGACAGTTGAATTTTTAACAAACTACAGCAAAAAAAAAATAATAATTTTGAACAAAATAGTTGAATTTTCTTCCAAAGAGTTGAATTTTCAACAAAACAATTGAATTTTCCACAAAATAGTTGGATGTTTAACACAATAGTTGCCTTTTTTACCAAAGAGAAGAATTTCCAACTAAAATCGTAAATTTTCTAATCAAAAAGGAGGATTTTCAACGAATAAAGATGTTTCAGTCAAGGATAAAAAAGTACATTCAAATTGTTTGAAAATAAATTAACTTTCAACTAAGCAGTTGCATTTTCAACTAAAAAGGAGGACATTTCCAATCAAGTTTTCTACCAAAAACAACAAATTTTCAACTAAAATTGATCCAATTTCAGTAGCAAAGGGAAAAGTTATATTTCCAGTTTCAAAAATTATTTAAAACAAAATAAAACAAATTTTCAATAAAATAGTTAAATTTTCAACCAAAGAGATGAAATTTCAACCAAAGCAATACATTTTTAACATGGGGGTTTAACCTTTATCCACATAGTTAACTTTTCAGTTGAAAAATATAAATTTTCAACAAAATAGTTAAACTTTCAACCAAACGGATGAATTTTCCCCTCAAATGATGAATCTTTACTGAAATATTAAAATTTTCGGTTAAAATATTAATATTTAACAAAAAAGACGAATTTTTAACCAACGATATGAATTTCCAACTAAAATGATCAATCTTCAAAAAAAAGAGTTTGTTACAAAGTGATTCAACGTTCAAACAATTAGTACAATTTTAACCAGAAAATATAAAATTTCAACAAAATGATTAAATTTTCAAACAAAGAAGAATAATTTTCAATCAGATATTAGCAATTTACCCAAAAAATGTTAAATTTCTGCTGAAATACATGAATTGCGAATCCAAAAAGACGAAATTTCAACAAAAAAGAACTGAATTATTAACCAAGAAAGACTTCAGTTAAATTTTCAAAACAAAAGTATCAATTTTCAGCAGAAGCTTAATTTTCTACGAAAATAGTTGACATTTCAACCCAAAAAAAAACACCAAATTACGTCAGGAGGAATTAACTGCAAAAAATTAAATAGAAATAGAAATACCAGACAAATAAATTGCTGACAAGAATATTATATGAGTGTGGCCTCAAAACTTAATTTTCAAAATTTACGAATTTTTCCTTGACGAATTTTAGAGCCGGCGGAAGAGGTTGAACCCGTGTGTGGAATAAAAGAGTTGGGTTAATAAATAGGGGCGGGTTACGGGGTTAGTCCTTAGTTAGTTCTTAATTTTCGGGTGTGGAATTCCACACTCGGAAATTTTCTGGATTTGGAGTTTGCTATACTCCCAATAGGGCTTTCCGGCCCTGAACAACTTTTTATTTTCCCTGACCATCAATATTAATCTTCTAACGTTTTTAATGTATACTCTTTTGTCAAGGGAATAAAACAATTTTAAATTAAAATTTAAGAATGAGAAATGTATTATCTTTGACAGTTATTTAAAGTGCCTTTGATAGAAATTCACTGAATTTTGCAAGATGTTTTTCAAAATTCCTGACTTCTACCTAATTTCCAGGGTTTCCCAGACCTATGGCCACCCTGTTGTACAGTCTTATTAATGGCTAGGTACCAAAAAATGATAAATTTTAAATGAATTTTTGATTCCAAACATTAATGTAGTTTTAGTGACTCTTGTTATTTGGTTTACTTCTTAGTGAGTCAATTCTTTATTCGGCACGCCACAATTTCGATTTTCGATCAATCGTGTCGTTGCCACTCGCGCAATCTTTTTCTCCAGTTTCTTGGTATCATGGCGGCGTTTACGTAAGTTTTCCTAACAGAGGTAGTTCTTCAGGATTATTTATTCGACAGGTTTCCGTGGGACTCGTAGTTCCGGCAGAACCGGATACCGCCTACGGTAATGCACCGCTCCGACAGCCAGGCCCCTTGTGTAGGGGAGCCAAGATGAAATAGGGTAAAAAAGAGATGAATAAAACACGAAATAGCAGTTAGCGAAGAAAAATACGTTGCTTCGTGGTACGTTGAGTTATTCTCTCTGTCGTTAGTTCAAAGCTACCCACACTGTTCCTTTTCTGCGCGTATATCAGGGCATTTCGTGCACGGACCAGGCCCCTCATGATTTAATCAATTGACAGATATACATCTATTTGTAAACTCACCTGAAACCAAATACATCAATAACCGCTCACTCTCAGTATCAAAAATAGGGACCAAAATAATTAAAATTTCGAACTAAATGTTTCCTATTTACTCCCCTACTTGCTAACACAGTTAGATTTAGGTATCAAGATGTCCTAGACCACCCTAAAATTTGACACCCTTTTTCAATTTTCATTACTTACTTTTATCGATTGCAAAGTTAAGAAGTAAAAAAAAAAGATAATACAAGGGACCCTTTAAAAACTACGTCACACTGTTTTGAAAACTTTTTCCACCCCTCACCTTCTTCGATCCAAGTCATCACATAAAGTTTTAATCTAGCAGGGTGATGTCTCAAATACGAACAGCCCCCTCCCTTACCCTAGCCGCTCTTTTAGGTCAAAAGCTTTTCATCGATTTCATTTGATAAACGCCTGCAATAAAAAAAGCATACAAACATAATATTTAAACAGACTTTACAACAAGAAATACTCTCAGAACAGGAGAAATATTATGATTTTTCACGAAAATAGGGGAATAAATTTTTTTAAATAAAAGTAGTATGATAGGTACCATATTGAATTCAATATGAAACCCTCAAGACTTCAAGCCGAAATATATTGAATTTTGAACAAAATAGTTGAATATTCAACCTACAAAGATGAATTTTCAACCAAATGGTCAAATTTTTAAACTAAAAAGATTAAACCCCAACCACAAATTACAAGTTACTAAATTTACCAGTGACGCAAAATGATAAATTCAACGAGTGATATAGCGCTCCACGCGGCAAAGGCATGAACCTCCAGTCGTCTGTCCGCGCCTGTCGCCGGTCGCATCATTGCCTTTTGCGAGTTCACGTGTTGCTTAATACTGTTGAAACGAAGTTTATTGTGTACTAGTTTTTGTGTTAGAAATATATGAGGCCTGGCTACAAAAAGCAGTCGATATAATATATTTCGCTTGAAAGTGGTGAGGTCCATGGCCACTTGGGTTTGACTTTGAGCTACGCGACACGTTGACGGAATGACGATTATTCTTACAGTTAGGCAAAATATATTTCATTCCATTATTTCCCAGCCCGGCTATAATTTATTGTTGTAAAATTAAAATGTTGTTTTCAAAAGATAATTCCAAGGTTAGGACAAAGGTGATTAATGATACTGTCATACGTAATCAGTTGACGAACGACAACGCGTACGATCGACACTGAGTGAACCAGTGAACCTCACTGATTAATCCAGTGACGGAATGAGAGAACCAGTACGATTTCAATGATTCATTTTTGAAGAGTTGTCTCTTGCGCTCTTCCCCTATAATTTATAGTCATAATTATAACATTTGAGGTGAGCGTAAAGGAAGTTGAAAATTAACAAATGTTTAGGATAGTATGTTGTGTTATTTTGCAGTAATTTAGCGGTCATTCATCCTCTAGGAGACCTGTATCAAGTGATTAAATCCGTGTTCGGAATCACCACGTGTCTGCGTTCCGACGAACGCTTTAGCGCATTATGACGCGTTGATCGATCACAGCGCGTGTAGAATAACCTGCGTGTTCGACTCTAGCATGCTACGCTCGACGCATTGCGTGCGCAACTATGAATAATACTGCTTTTTCACATATCCACTTTTCTCCAGATAAGGGCATCTTATGCTCAATGTCATGCTTTATTTTTATTCATAAATTTTTCCATTCATAAATTTTTTACTCTCCTAATACCTTCCGTGACTAGAATATACTTAGCATATATATACGTGTCTTTTTCACTTTCAACTGGAACAGTTTTCATATTCATGTAAATTATTTTTAGAAAATGAAAGAGATATGCGAATAAATACTCTATTTTGCAAGAAGAATATCAAATGAATTTCCTTTTTTTTTTATTAAAATATTGTTAACCGGAAGAGTCACTTTCGTTTTACGGAGAACTGAGCTTTTTCCACGATTACAAATGCAGCACGATAAGAAGACCAATGTAGCGATCATATCACTATTGCATGAGTTTATGAGGCACGTGCTAGGATATTCCTACAATGTTGTAATTTGCGTGATGAACATGAAACTCCGCGGAAACAATTATTTTGGCCTCTTTACTCGAACATTTCAAAGAGAGCTCGCATAAAAGTGGTAAAAATTCAGTGAAAAAAGTGAATATTGTTTGAATCCTGATTCAACTAGAAAATTAAAAAATTTATGATTATCATAAAATATTTACAGAAAATCATTAGTTATGGTCTCTGACTCACGCCACTATTGACACTTTTGACACTTTTTTCACTATGCTACTACTTTGAAGAAAGTATACTAATTGCTACTCGGTTCTCAAATTTGTCGCTAATGCAACTATTTTTTTAATTTGCCTTCAAACATATTTTCAAAATTCTTCGCTAGATTGTCCAAAATAACATATACGCCATGTCAAAAATCTAAATTTCAATATAATTTACGATTTGAAAAGATTTGAAATGATTTCAAAAGATTTAAACTGATTTTAGAAGATTTCAAAATCTTTTAAATTTTTAAAGAAATTTTAAGAGTTATTGCGAATTTTAATATAATTTACGGAATTTCTAAGTATTCCAAGGAATTCGTATGAATTTTAACAGACCTACGCGAATTTATAGGATACCCAAGGACTTTAAAGATTAAAAATTTTTTAGTGGATTTCAAAGGATTTGATATATCTGAGGGATTCTCAGAATTTTCCAAAATTTCAAAATATTTGAGGGATCTTCCAAGAATTTTAAGAGTAATTCATGGAGTAAATGAAATGAAATGAAGTTTTAAGAGACTGCTTGGGATTTCATATGGGATTTTATGGTGCCTTAAAGGATTTTAAAGATTAAAAAGTTTTTAAGGGAATTTTTGATATTTGAGCAATAATTGAAGGATTTTAAATATTGCAGAAAATTTCAAAAAATACAATGTATTTCAAAATATTTTAAGGAATTTCGTGACATTCCAAAGAATTTCATAGGATTGTAGAATTTGAAACCATTTTACCATGTTTGAGGGATTCATAGTAATGTCAAAAGAAATCAAATGTTTCCCTGAAATGTAAGGAATTCAATAAATTTTGAGGGGTTAAAAAAGACTTCACAGAAATTCAAAATATTTCACAGATTTCAAGAAAATTCAAACCTTTTGGGGTATTTTAAAAGAATTCAAGGGATTTTAAGGGATTTTAAGGGTTTTTTTTTCAGATTTTATGAGATTTTACCGGATTTTCGTGGATTTCCAAAATTTCATTACTTTGAAATGAAGTTTTTAAGATAATTATAGATTTCGAGATGTTTTATGGAATTTTACTCAATTTCTTACAAGATTTAAGGAATTCTACAAATTTCAAAATATTTGAAAGGATTTTAGAGTCTTGAGTATTTTGAACGTTTAACGGGGGAGTTTTGCGTAGTCATTTGGCACAGTAAAAAACTATGTGAAAAACCACAGCCTTCTATGTACACAACAACCCCAAATTATTAAAAAAATGATGATCTTAGTTTCTATTATTTTTTCCATCTAAAAATTGAAGAATAGGTAACTCACAATATGTAGTATAATCGTAAAACCCTTATATCTACCCCTGAATAGAGGAAAAAACACCTTCAATGAATAAAAACATTATAATCTTATTTCCTGTTAATTCATCCCAATCTAAATTTAAGCATAATCATTTCGAAACACATAAATATATTGTAAGAAATTTACGAACCATTACATCCTTTAAAAATATCCCTGCATTGAGAAAAAGGCACCCCTAACACATAGAAATATTATAATCGCATATCCTATTGTTTCCTTCTTCTTGAAATTGGTTTTCCGACTTCCGGGTGGACCAGTAAGTGACTCAGCTAAAACAGCGGTACTTGATATACCAATGACGACAAATGATATATTCAACCACTATCGGCAAGAAAATTCGAGTCCTCTGGCTTTGACGTTAAAAAAGTGAGTGAAGAAAAAATGGTAGCTCAATGAATGAAGGATCATTTTGAAAGTCAAAATGTTGTACGTTAATGAGCCTGAAACGAATATGCCAAACAAATTTGTATAGCGCACAGACCCGAAAATCTGTTAAGAAGTAGGGAAATTTGACAGCTTTTAAAGACAGCGAACTTTGGAACATAGTTTTTTATTGAAAAAATAATATGAAAAATCTGAAAAAAATTATGGTGTTACCTTAAACATTTCTAAACAAATTGCCGTTAAAAAACTTTCAGAATATAACAAATTGTTCGTTTTTTGTACATAAATATACAACTGTACTATCTTCAGTTCTAATGAAGATAATGAAGTGATTTCAAATACAAGTAATTAGTTGAACTACTTGTAATTATTTACAATTTGAAAGAAATATGTGCTTCTTTTTCTCTGCGTGCAAATTGCGATATTTGAAGACAGTTTTTTATACTGGAAAGCAAGTGTAAGAAACCAGCGGGGTGCCTTTTTTCATGGGATCGTCCTCTTCTTTCTTCGAAGCACATGCTGAGCCTTTAAAATAATCCTTCATTCATTTAGCTACTATTTTTTCTTCACTTACTTTTTTAACGTCAAAGCCAGAGGACTCGAATTTTCTCGCCGATAGTAGTGATATAGCACTCCACGCGGCCAAGCCATGAACCTCCACTCGTCTCGTACGCGTGTCGCCGGTTGAATCTTTGCATTTCTTGAGTAAAAACTAACTTCATTGAAAATGGGAAGCCCCTGGCCATTTGTGTTTGACTTTGAGCGACGCGAACGTTGACGTAATGGGTCCTCCCACAGTTAGGTGCAATATATTATCTCCTATTATATTGCAGCCCGACCCTCATTTATTGCTGTGAGAGTGGAGTGCGATTATTTAAAGATAATTTTGGCAAATGTTAGCACAAAGTGATGAATGATAGTGTCATACCTAATCAGCTGACGGGCGACAACGCCTACGACCAGATGACTACTGGTACTGAGTAACCAGATGACTACTGATACTGAGTAACAAGTGAATCTCACTAATTAAACTAGTGACGGAATTGCACTAAGTATAACAGTGAAATCTCACTGATTTTCAGTTTCTTGCTGTTGATCCTCTTGATTCTGGCTGTTTCATCAAGTGAGATTCCATTGGTTCTTTTAAAAGAGTAGTGAACTCACATTTAAAAATAAAACTCTCAGCATTCACTAGTCCCAGGGAAAAAATGTTCTGTAAGATACACGAATGGCATTAAAATGATACACATTAACCTGATTCTCGTATGCACTTTCAATTTTTGCTGGTTTTCTCTTTAAATTTGAAATACAGTTTCGAATATGTCACACGTCGTGCTCAACTCGATGGCTCGTTAAAAAAGGGAGTTACGAAGGGTACTAACGAAAGCGCATTAAAAGACTCATAAATTCATATTAGCGTCGGTTTTACACGATTTTCATGAAAACCTGCTACATAGCTTTGTATTAACACAGGGCTTGCGATCATGTTGCGAACCATTCTGGAATGCTAGCTCATATTGCTCCATCCCTCGTTTGCGCAATGGGCACACTAATACCGACAGATACCTAGAGATAAATATTCATAAATATTTGACCGACGACATGCTTCCAAATACAGATAATACACATAAAATACACGTAAAATACACATGTGTATTTTCTGTCATTGGTGTCGCAGTTATTGTCGTATTACGCAACTATTTTTCTGAATTTATTTAACACTATTACCACCAATGGGTTATTTTTTTTTTAGTCGCATGATCGTTAAACCCAATCCTCTTAGATTTTGAATAAACCTTTTTTCTGAGTACTTGCAGTAATGTTTAAAAAGCAAAGAAACTTGAACTTGCATCGCAAATGAATACTAGAGAATGAAATAATTTCAAAAATGAACTCTATATTAATAAACACACTAACGTAAAAAAGAGGAACTTGTATGTTTTAAAACGTTAAAATCGTGAAATCTTTAAAAATGATTGGATGAATGCTGAAAGAATTTTTTATTTTATTTTAAGCATCCTTTTACACGCGTAATATTGACATTGCAAGTAATGTCACCGATTTCCATCGATAGTCAATGAGTGGAAGAGGAAATACGCTTGTTAAAAACTTGTAATTATGAAAATTATTCCTCCAAACACAAGCTTATAATATTCGAGGGTCATGATACTGTTAACTTTTTTATTTTTACACTTATATTGATCAAACATTATAAGTATTAGTTTATCATTATGAGGGTGAAGGCAGCTTTAAAACTGATAAATTCACCGCATCTAGGGTGACGGTCATTAGACATTAGAAATCCACGATTTCAATGTTACGGGTTCAAAATTTACCAATTTTTTGATTAGCATCATGATAATATGAATAATTTCAAATTATCATGTTGAAGATTGTGCAACTTCAAATACTAACTTTTAGGGAAGTTCAGTTTTTTGTTCCACTTTAGAAAAATTTTGATTTACTCTTCAATATCAGTACGACATTATTTTTGTATGTAGTTTTAGAATACCCATAAAACTGTTACATATTTAAAAATTGTATCTGTCTTGAACTGATTTTTATTCAAGCTTGCTCTAATTACCTATGTTCTTTGATTAAAAGTATATTTCCTTCTACAATTAACCAAGTTAAATGTATCCCAAAAATCTTGATGTTATGAAACGACTTTGAAACATGAAACATCTCACACTAAACATGTTGAAACATAGTCAAGTGAGGAGTTTTCTGTTCTGAAAGTCGTTTTATAATGAATCAACGATGTTTACAGTGACATAGCGGTTGATTTTTCAATCGATTTAACTTGGCGAGCCAATAGCTTTGGGCGTTAGCAATTTTATTAGATTTTCTTCAATTGACTCTATATTAAATTTAGAGGAATCTCTTGGGAGCAGCCTCTCTTCGTTGGGTCTCGACCCCTCTTCTAGCTCAAGCTCTTACGTGGTCGCATCTTTGGGGACTCCCCTGGGATGAGAACGTGTTGAACGGCTTGGCCGACTACACAGACGTAGTAAGTACATGATAGTACCAAATGCAAACCCTTGTCGGAACCATCTCAGGGTCAGGTCGGGTCATTCGCCTAGGACAAGCAGCTATTAACCTTACCAGATGGAAACTCTAAGGAGTACTGCTAAATACAATTAGAACCCTCATAGGAAGTATCCAACACTGCAGAATGTAGATTCCGATTCTAAATCTTCACCCAATTTCTCAATTAAATTAATTGCTTGATTTAAAAATAATTTCAAAGAAAAAACTAGGGGATTGGTAATGACGGTAATGTTGTGGCTCAAATAAAAGTTGGCATTCTTGAGAACCGAGAATTTAGTGGAACTTTTTTTAGGGTTTCTTCTTAGTTTGTTAATATCCGATAGATAGAGACATGAGCAAATATCTGCAGTCAATAAAAAGTTTGAACCTAACCTTAAAAACTATTAAATCTCATGTCTTCCTTTCAAGAATGGCTAATCTCTAAAATTCTAGATTCTTTATCAAATTTTTCCCAGTGCAATGTTATTAAATCTGTATTATAACGTAGAAAGTGCATCATTAACTCATAAAATCTTCGGAGTAAGTCGAGGTAGAAAATGTATTCTATAGGAAAAAGTCTCTATGAGAACTTATACTTTGGGTCCCTTTGGAACAATTTATCATTTTAGGTTCCTTCTCAGCAAGAGAGGTTCCTTTTTGTTGCAGTTCCCTTGGAACCAAAAATCGTTTATAATAGAGAACCTAACATTTTCTGTGTTAATTATTATTATTTGTGACATCTCGCAAGGAAAGGGCCCACTTTGCCGCTCGTAGTTTAGGAGATATTTGCGTTTTGGTGAACAAAGGTAAAAAGTATCGTTTTTGGGGTTACGAAGAGAAAGCATACTTTAATCTAGGCTCTATGTCGTGACATAAGGCTCATTTACCCGAAGTGAGAAAAAGTGGAGAAATCTAATGTTGAAAAAAATGCAACATATGCGCTAATGGCACTCGCCAACCCTATTAGAAACATGCATGAAGAACTTTATGTTTTTCGATACGCCCTAGTGGGCAAAAATGTACAAAAACGTTGTTAAAACATTCTAAAAGCATCCTATGTCAGGCCAAATAACGTTCTAAAAACGTCCAATGTTCTAGAGACGTTCTCAAAACATCCAATGTTTCAAAGACGTCCTAAAAATGTCTTTTGGTCATTCGAAGTTTGTATTAATTTATTTGGCATAACATAAGATGTTTTAAAGATGCTAGTTTTCCCTTTTTACATTTAGTTCAAAAAAATTAAATTTTTTAATACCAATAAATAAAAATTCACTGTGTTTAGATAAAAAAGGTTCTTAAATTTCATCAAAACTAATAGCGTGAACATTTTTAGAAATAATTATTTAGTATTTAGTATTTCTTCAACTATGTTCAAAACAATTTAGCAGTACTATAAATAATAATGAAATCTGATAGACCTATGAAAGTATTTGATATTGGAATAAGAAGATTCTCCAACTAATTATACAAAATTATCATTTTTAATGATAAAAAAGAATTTAAAAAATTGTAAATAAATAATATTTCTTCCTTATTACAATTCCCACTAATTATTATTTGCAGCGACAGCATCGATAACAATAAAGACAACATTTTTACATAGATACTATCTGGAATATTTAATTAAGCAAATGGATGGTATAAAAATAATAATCCGACTACGGGACAAAACACGCGACTAATATCAAGTCAACAGCATTTAATACGTGTCACTGTAACACGTGCATCGATAAAGTCAAATTTAAATCGTCATTAAATGTACTCCTGCGAGTGTAGAACGCTCGCGCAGATTCGGGGAGATAAATCGCGATGATTTGCGAAAATCCAATTACACCGCTAACCGGCAATTGTATGTTACATTTATGCCGAACGATAATATCGTAACTATTGTCACGGAAGGTAAATTTCGCTGAGTGAGGTTTCATTTGGATCAGAGCGTGAAAAAATGAAGCGATCGATTTTCACGTGAGGGCAATATTTGTTACAATTGAAAAATGAATTGTCGACTACTGGTGCATGGTTTGCTTTTGCTTCCCTAAGCGTCGATTGCTGCCTTGTAACTCGGGAGAGTCTGAAAGTCAAGAATTCCCAGACGCATTGAGAAAATTCTCACGTTCTATAATCTCCGATATTCAATTGATTTTTTACTTGAGGTCCATGTAATAAGAGAAATAGAATTTTACTTCTGTGTAGGATAAAAGCTTTGGAGGGGGATCTTCAATTAAAAGTTTTTCTCTACTTGAAAAACAACAAGTAGTGAGGGATTCCGCGGCATGTCGGGTACAGCGAAAGGGCCGCACGAAGGGGAGGATTCTCTTCTCTTCTTATAACAGACGTTATAAGAAGCGTTAATAGCTTCCTACTCTTCAACGATCTCTCCAACAAGCCCTTTTGTTAATGTGAAGTTGGATCGATGTCATGCGACTGAATAGGAAAGAACCCTGTTTCCCAGGATGTTAAATTTTCACATTTTAGGCAGTTGAAAGTGAACGATGAAAGTAATGATTGCTCTTTATTTTTTCTCTTAGAAGTTTTTCTCTTCTTGTTCCATATTTTTTCAAATTTGATCTACAACTTATCTAGATATACATATAGTTAATTTGCAATTATTTCTGAAAATCATTTGGTGAGAATACTTTATTATTATCTGAAGCTCTTGAGAAATATATATTAATGAAATTGATGAGCCCTTTTATTAGAAAATTGTAGTGAAATTATTCCGTGAAAAGCGAACGATAAAATTTACAAGTGTTCTCAAGAGATCAAAGAACAAATTATCGAATAAATACAGGCATTCAATTATTAGAAACACATATAACAATATACAATTAACGAGTTACAATAGTATCTAGTCGAGTCAATCCTAAAAATTGAGGATAAATCTCAAGTTGTTTAGAGTTATCTTATTATCTACATGGATAACCTGGTGATGAGAATTCCATAAGGCATGAGGAGAAATAAGATCAACTTTCGCAAGAGGCAAATTAACTACAGATGGATTTGTTTTTCAATGCCTATTTTTCGCCTATCCACAGACTGCTTCCCATAACTGAGAAAAGTTAAGGTTCTCGTTAAAAAATGTGTAAGGCGATAATTGAGCCATGGTGTAATCAGACATTCACAAAACTATATAAAATATCACTCTTCACAAATTTATAAATAAATAACGTAGCACATTTTTATTGAAGAACGCACAAATACCTTTAAGATTCTCTAAAAGTAAGAGAAACTTAAAATTCGGGAACGATTATATCTAGCTTTCATCGAAATTAAATCAGATTTCCAAGCTATTAAACCCACAACTCTCCAGACAAAAATTCAATAATTCTCAGGAATATATTCAACAGAAATTATATGCAATATTTTCAGGCGGAATTAATTTTATTTGTCGCAGTTTAAAATTATTATTAATGTAAAAATAATGTTCGATGAGACTTGGTGGAAATTCTTACTACGGCCTAGAAAATCTTTCCATCGGCATAGTTTTTGAACGATATTCACTTTGTTTTTTCTTCTTATTCTGACATCCTAAACTCGGTCGAACTTATCGTAGGTCGGTACGATTTAAGGGGCTTACCCATAAGCGTCGTTTCAGTCTCATCGTCCTTCTAGTTATCGGGGATCATTTTCCGCCCCAAGGGGATCGAGGAACGGCAGCCTGGGCTTAAAGCAAAACGAATCGCCGGCAATATACGTGCAAGAGGAGGCGGAATCCTTTTTCCGCGATACGTACCTACAGGAAAGCGAGCTCCAGTGTCTGGGAGCTTGCGCTAGATTGTGGGTATCGCGATACACTTGACAGCTCTCGCACGGTACACTGTGCTAAAGTTGGCTTCACTAGAAAAAGTTGATTACTCTGAATAACGATTTAGATAAACCGCTTCTGAAAATTGGTTCAAATTCTAAAGTAGATTCCTATTTCAAACTTTAGTTCATTGGATAAGCTCCAGATTTTAATTTTATGCTACTGGACCTCTTCCAGTGTGAAATTTATTCTCTTGGCATAAAAAAACTTCTGTGGATGTGGTAGAGATATCTTCCTAATTTGATACACGATCTGTATAACGAAAAATTAGCCAATAAAGCAGCACTAGGAAGTGACAATAACAATCCCCAGTAACTGTCAATGAAAACTTCTAGCAATGTTCAATAACAACCCCAAGCCACGGCCAATAATATCCCTTTGGCATCAGCGAATAAAAATATCTAGTACGGATAACAACTGAATTTTAGCTACAGTTAATAGCAATCCTTCACGGTGTTCCTTAACGAAACTTAAATAAAAATTGCTTGAACGTCTTCTATCTATGTATACACTTAAACTAGAGCATAAATGCAACGTTTTAAGCCTATTCAGAAAATAGGTTCCCCGAGCTCCTGGAAAATAACAGGCGTTTGAATTTTTTTTTTTTGAAAATTCGTTTTTATTTTTGTTTTAATGATTATATAAATGAACTATTTTCACCCTTTTTATGCTAATAATTAAATAACAATAATTATCATATGTTCCTGAGAAAACATTAATATAATATACTTCTTATACATACAATATAATAGTAAAATCATTTTTTAAATAATCATAAATTAAATATGATAGGAATTATATTCACAAACTGCCCGCAATAATTGTTTATCGTATCCGGGATTCACCTTTGAAACTTTATACTTCATCCACGTCAGATTGAAGTCATGATGTACCGACTCCATGGCCTGTTCACTATAAAAACCTAAGCCACGTTCATTCTTGCAACAAAAATCAGGAACGTGAAAAAAGACGGCGTGCACTTTTGGCGTAACAGGGATTTCCAACTTTAAATAATTGATTTTGAATTCTTCGATACATGCTTTGTAGTTCTCATCTAATTTTACTTTGAAACAAGCATCAACGACTTTATTGAATGTGGTGTTATGCTAAAAAAGGTGAACTTCATCAGCAAGGCCCTTATAGAACAATTGGAGAAACAACAGAAAATTATCTAAATTGGATTAAAGCAGGCGCAGACAAAAAAAAAATCCCAGAATTTTAAGAATTGTATTCATCCACCAATATTTGATACTAAGGAAGATAGATTATTTCTCGACATCATTCCCCCTCCTGAGCTTCACCTACTTTTAGGTGTTGTAAATGCATTATACACACACATGCTTCGAGAGTTTGAATCAGATGCTTTAAAGTGAGCAAGTGCATGTAATGTACAGCGTGAGATCACGCATGGCTCTCCAGCATTCAAGGGAAATTCATGCAAAGTGTTGCTAAATAAAATAGACATCTTGAGAAGAGACTCATTAAATTGTTTGAAATACGTTGAAGTATTTCAAAGTTTCAATAAAGTCGTTGATGCTTGTTTCGAAGTAAAATTAGATGTGAACTACAAAGAATGTATCGAAGAATTCAAAATCAATTATTTAAAGTTGGAAATCCCTGTTACACCAAAAGTGCACGCCGTCTTTTTTCACGTTCCGGATTTTTGTTGCAAGAATGAAAATGGTTTAGGTTTTTATAGTGAACAGGCCATGGAGTCGGTACATCATGACTTCAATCTCACGTGGATGAAGTATAAAGTTTCAAAGGTGAATCCCGGATACGATAAACAATTATTGCGGGCAGTTTGTGAATATAATTCCTATCATATGTAATTTAGGATTATTTAAAAAATGACTTTACTATTATATTGTATGTATAAGAAGTATATTATATTAATGTTTTCTCAGGAACATATGATAATTATTGTTATTTAATTATTAGCATAAAAAGGGTGAAAATAGTTCATTTATATAATCATTAAAACAAAAATAAAAACGAATTTTCAACAACAAAAAATTCAAACGCCTGTTATTTTCCAAGAGCTCGGGGAACCTATTTTCCGAATAGGCTTAAAACGTTGCATTTATGCTCTAGTTTAAGTGTATACATAGATCGAAGACGTTCAAGAAATTTTTATTTAAGTTTCGTTAAGGAACACCGTGCTTAGTAACAGTCAAACAAACACATCTATCAATAAATAATAACAACCCCTAGGTCAGGTCGTGATTCCAAAAGTCGAAGGACATGTTTTAGAAACGATAGCTTATATTGAATTTCATTAGAGAGAACAGTTTTACTATCTATCTGCCAGGGCCTGCTAAATTTGGTTATTGTTTTGTAGGCCCAGGATATTAACCTTTGCTCGGTTCTTTCACTAGTTATTGCTTCAACCATTGCTAGAGATGAATTATTTACCGTTGCCTCGACTTAATATTGACCCTTGATACAGGTTCTTATTTTCTCCTTCTTCTGAGACTAACTTGTATAAGTGTATTTATATTGAGAAGAAAACTTTTGTTTTCCTTTCCCATTGCAAGTATTGAGAAATGCGTCTTTTTTAACAGAATTATAATATGCTCGACATGGGGTGAAAAATGCTCATGATTATTTGAGCGGTCGCGGGACTTTCGCGCGATATAATTTCTTCAATATTTTAGATCCCATCGGAACGCAGCTCCAGCCGCTAAAAGACCACCCACTGAAGGTTGGCAGACTTCCACGTCGTCACCGCAAAACTCCTTCATCCGGGAGCGGCGCGGCACCAGTGATTTCGAGGAAACCGCGCCATTTCGCATGCATAATACATTCTAATAGTTCTCTACATCGAACCAGCCGCGGCGACGAAAAGAAGCAACGTGGCCGTGATCATTTCGTCCTCTTGTTCTCCGTACGAATTCAGCTACCACATCGCGGAATGGGGGTTCCTGACTTTTATTCGACCGGCGAGCAGTTTCCATACTTGATGACGTTGCCGGGGTGTTCTTTCGTATAGACAAACTTCTTTAATTTTTTACTTATTCGCATTTAGATCGTGTGCTTTTTTCAAGATTGCCTATATTCGTCTTACGATGTTGCTGATTATAATGCGCGTTTAGGAAATTTCAATTCAGAAGGATATATTTATGTTTAGCTCATTCATTCATTGGTAAAACTGAAACTTATATATGAACAAATTTCTTCAGGAAATTAGAGGATTCCATGATGCGCAAAAATGAAGATTTGAAAGAGAAGACCGAAAAGGTTATTGAGAGAAAGCCTTTTTGAGGAAGCGTTTCACCCCAAAGGATTCGTAGGGACTTAATTTGTATAGTAGGACAACATTTCGCTTTGATAACGAGTTTCAAGAATCATTAACAAGTTTCAAAAAATATTAACTTGAAAACAAAGTGTAGCATCATATTTGAATAAAAACAGTAAACGGAGCATAACATAATGTAAACTAACCCTGTTTCAAGAGAGGTGAATATGATTGTATATGGGTGATTGTCCAATTGAAGGCAAACTTGAAGTCCCAGTAATATAACATCAAATTAGAAATTCTCTGTTTTTGACAGTAACCTCAAAAATGCTTGATGCTTCAGATAGCTCTAAAAATAACTCAGTTTAGTGGACTAGAAGAGATTGACGAGACACAATAACGATGAACATATACCTTCTATCGAATTTGCGTGACTATGAATATGAACTTAGTAGGAACTAAAGACAATTGACTAATGAGAGTCGCCTGGAAATTGACACAGAGAAGTCTCTCGTATGTCGACCAGTTGCCTACTGAATACTAACTCTGTGTGTACAACACGCGACGTTAGACTTTAAATGTGTGTGAATGTGTGTGTCGGTGACACCTCAACCTAAGAAAGTATAGGTAAGAAACGAATCACCTGACATGCACTGACCAATAATGACACCAAATATACCTCATAACACAATACTATACTCACAGCAATGCGATTAAATCTCAAATCCCGAACACTTAACGTATGAAGTTTGTAAACTTTAGAGGAAAAAAAGTTTCCTTTGTGCACATTTTTCAAGCCAAATAAATAATATTGTGAGAACCTTACAGTCTTTCCCTAGGTTTTTGTAATTTTAGTCCTCATTATCATCCGTCTTCATTTCTAGTAGAATATTTTAGTTACAGCCTAAACTATAAACGTTTCTTTATGAATATGATATTGAAACTGAAAAGTGGATTTTTACAACAAAAATATCTTCACCGTACATATGTTAAAAACCAGTTTCGGAGTGGAAAATAATGATAAAAAACATTTCGTTACCTGCTCAGTGGTGCTTCTTTTCATAAATAAACAATTATTTATTATGAGAATGTGATATTTTTTATAAGTATTAAAAGAGGGTAAAGTTAATTATTTTTCTCCCGTCATTTCCGTACCGTACGAATACGACAACATGCAACTGCTTATATCTGCGCGTGCACGAGGATCCGGTTGACAGGTTTGTTTAACATTCTCTACCCTCTATTTGTGAATATAGATCTTAAGATGTAAGCTAAATAAGTTCATTAGAAAGAAAAAGAGGTGTTGAAAATTATATTATAGCAAAAATTACAGGTAGGTAGATTTTTTTAATCCCCCACTAATCGTTAGTAATAATTTCTTCATCGAACTCCTAACCTCGAGCCTTCTTCCTAAGTTTCATGTATGAATTCAATTATAATTTATTGTCTTCAGCAGTGCAGCCTTTGGATTTAAATTTTTTAGATGCCATATGATCCATTTTCTTCATGAAATATTAAATTCTTAATTCATATATGATTACCACTGTAGGTACTTAAGTATTATATAATATGTATTCGCACTCTTTACAGGGTTGAATCCCTCATGGTACTTCGTGGAGAACTCACGTTCGTTGTAACATCAACCTTCCATTTTTGAATGGTTATTCTCACCTGGTAGGCCCAAACTCAAAATTTCAGCTTTCTTAAACTGAATTTAGTATCGTCATTTTTTGCACTTGATAAATTTCGCAGACTTATGGTAGGTCATGTCATAAATAAAAGGCAACATATATTAACAATGTACTTTCGTAGTAAAGGTCAGACCTAATTCAAGTGGGTGAAGCTCGAAGTGTTCGCGGGACTATGGGGTTCAGTCGGGTGATCTTTTAGTCTTCAAATGAAGAAAGCATTTTAATTATTATCTTCGTAACTCTACGACTCGTGAAATATTTGTTTCAATTTCCGGGTTCAGTCATCTTGGTCGTAATGTCCTTCGAGGAAAACGTGACGTTTATGCCTGGAGGAAGATGGAGGAGGAGGAGGACAATGACAAGTTTATGAGTTGTTAAGCATAGTTGTTTCGTGCGTCGAGTATTCCCCGTGGCTCTCGATAAAACCTAAACGAGGCGTTGACTTCCATGGCTGTGCCACTGAAGATAAACCGTCCGTCGACCCCACGCTAACGCATTTTCTTCGCATCATCTCCCTATTTTCCACCGAATCCCTCGCTTCACGTATCATGTCGAAGAGTTTGTTCCGGGTAGCTGATATCCGTGATTTTACCTTCATGCTTCAATGCAGACAAAATCCACTCGGATCGTCTGGTACAATTTGCTAGAACTTTAAATTTTGCGCTAAATGGGATTTTCTTAAAAGTGACTTTAACTCTTTTTGAAAAACTGTTATTTCCTCACCAATATTACCTGCAATTGAATACCTCTCTAATTGTTTGTTAATCGTTTTATGCTTGGTTAGAGTAAATGAAATTGAATTGGTGAGGACACCACATGCAAAATTTGTCATACAAAGCAATGAGAAAAATTACTTTCTAGCTAGAAGAGAGAAAGGTTAACGGAATAAAAGTATGAAAATCACCTTCTTTTGTTCAACTTATAACCAAAATTTGCATGGCTTCCCCTAAGAAGGCACCTCGTGCAGATATCCGGGAAGCATCAGGAACCGCGAGTCTGAATTTGGCATCGAGACTCGACATCTGCAGGATGTCTGTTGGAAGAATGGGTAACCGGTAATTGTAGGTTGGCAGAGATTCAATGTAGGTAAATACGCGATCCGCAAGGCCCGATGACACCGGCGTGCATGTAGACACAGGGGCCATGTGCTACGAGTTCCCCGGGTCTCGTTTCATTCTCTTCCGGCTACGACCCTTTTTCGTTTTCTCTCTTTGGATATTGGTAAAGGGCCAAGAAATCTCAATCTGCTCCAGCAGCCGAGTCTTAAGTCCGATTCAGATGGACCAAAATCAAGCCAAGCTGGGTCCATCCAGAAGCGTCCTACTTGATACTTCCTGCAACTTTCCTGAGAAGATTCATCAGTCGACTGCAGACTGCCGGTTTCTCTTCTCTCGAGCACTCTTCAAGCTTGGATCTCAGCTTGAGATATCTGGCGAATCGTATCCACCGGATAATTACCGTCGTTACGACGATCTGGGCGTCCAATGAAATTCATGACGCGAGTAGAAGGTTGGATAAACTAAATACTCCTAGCAGGTCACGAAATTGCATTTCTGGTTTCAACGAGTTTTTTCCGGCTTATAGAGGGTGGTGAGAAAATTAAGAGGAAGTTCTTTCTCTTTAACAACGAGATATTTCTTCAAATACTTTTTGCTTATAGAAATAAAGGAATGTGAATAAAACCTTACATCTATTCTGAAACACGTACCTTTCTATCACCCGATTAATCGAATTAGGAATTGAATTTCGTTTCGTTTCTATGTCTGACTAAACTACGAACATTATCCTGATTTTCTTGGCAATTCAAATACGTCTCTGAAGCTTCGACATGTTCAGTCCAAGATCCCAAGTGCAAAAGTGCTTTTCTGAAAAGGCAAGGTAGCAAGTATTAAATAAATCAATCGGAAGGGTCGGAACGTAATCTTGGTTGGACACATGGGACTGTGGAAAAGGGGTGCGGGAAACGGGGGTTTAGCGCTATCGTATGCAATTTATAAGCCCTCGTCGCATCTCCCATCGTTGCTACCGTCACCACCACTACTATCGCTGCCACTGTCCTGGTGGATGGAAGTATATAGCTGCGGCCGGATCTGCCGCCCCATTTCGCGGTCCAGTGACGCCCAGGAATTCGCCAATTGAATTTTCTCTGCCTGCCCTCCACTCTTGGAGGCCCGAGTTTTCCGTTAGATGGTGCAGAAGGTGTCTCCATGGGTTATCATACCAGAGGCGAGACGACGATCCTGAAATCTAGAGTCGACCCTCGGTGACACTTTCGACTTTTTCTTCCCTACATGACATAATTTATTTTCGATCATGTCTCGGAAATGTAAACAAAAATATAAAAATTTAAAAAATGTGACTTACTCTACTAAATTGTGTTTTGAAGTAAGTATTTTATTGAGATATTCATAGGAAAAAAATTATTAATCAAAGAAATGTAGAAAATGGCAAGGACATCAAAAGGTTAACTTTTTGGAAATAACCCATAATTAAATCTATTAATAACCCGTAATATTTTTAATTGATGAGTTGATTTAATAGCTTCTACGCTGCTGCACAGTGGCTCGATTTCGGAATTTACTGTTCATAATTGTCTGTCTACAGGCCTCAATTCTGAATGTATTGTGAACATTTTTTTTGATATACGTTCTTAATTGGAATTAATGAAGATAGACTTCAAGATTTTATTTAATTGTTATAAACAATTAATTTAGACAAATACTCCAGTGCAGCAAATTGTTTTACAAAAAAGTAATTTTTCATTGAAATTGTTGTGATTTCTTTTCGGAATAATATTCTTTTAGGAAAAATTAATAAAAATTGCAAATTTAAAAAAAAATTGATAAATTTATAAATCAAGAGACCAATCAACGTAGAAAGAAGTTAATATTGTCGATAAATCATTTGAACAAGAAATGTCTCAACAATTTTTTTAAATCTGTGAGTGACAGAAAAACTGATTGCACCATTCGATTCTACGGGGAAAATGACGAACAATTCGTGTGTTGGACAATTTTTTGTGTAGTTTAAATAAGAAATTACATAGTACTATGCTCGCTTCAGCATTTGTTTCTACTACTTAACTAATTGGGAGAGAAAAAGCATTCTATGTACATTTTTCCATAGAATCGTGTTGCTTAATCAGTTTTACCCTAACATACATGTTTAAAAAAATTCGTTAAACCTTTTGTGTTTAAAAATTCGAAAAATTAGGTTTTTCTTAATGAAAAATCATCCATTGATCAAATTATGCCCATGGGCGTAAATCAATTACAAAATTATTTATAACTTTATTGCTGTTGTTTATAACTTTATATTTTTATCAACTTACGTTTTTGACCAGTGATTTTGCATTGAAAAATCTAATTCAGTCATACTAGGCCACAAAATTACCAAAAAAGAGAAACACGAAATGTTATACGTAAAATAATACAACAGACACAGATTTGTTCGATTCCAAAGATAATAGTTAAATTCTACAGTACGGAAAAAGGGAAGGTTTTTATTAGAGTCGCGGTGATAGAGCTTTTTTTATTACTCTATAGCAACCTCGTAACATGAGAAAAAAAAGCAAATATTTAACCTCCGATAACATCAGGGCCAGGCTGGTGGTTAACGCAAGCGAACTCAGCGCCCCGAGGCGCGCTTTTTTTACAGCTGTGGTGCCCTTCAAGCAAGGGTAAAATAAGGCTCAGTATGTGTGTCCGTGTGTAGAAACTTGCATATGCATCGTCCAGAAATAAGAGGAAATGAAATGGTCGTGACTATAGGAAAATAAAGGTTATCTTATCGATGTAACTGTGGAAGGTAATTGGGAGTTATTGCTTGCCATGCATTACCTACACATACATACAGAATCACATCAACCACTGTATTCGCTGTGCTGTTTAGTAACTTGTCAATAACATGTGTACACAGAATGTCCTCTTTATTGTAAATTATCGCGATCATTTCGGATATTTCATTCTCAAAGCCGTTTGACACATGGATGTAGAGATCTCTGCGATAGCGTGATTCATGAACTATGGATTTAGAGAAGAAAATCAAGCATGTAATTGTTCAAAATTAAATTAAATTACGTTGATGCAAAATGGATTAACTTAAACTTGGAATTTGTTGGCTCATTTCTAGACGTGGAGCACTGAAGAGAAAACGAAAGCGCAGCCGAGCGATTGCAACTGTTCGCGGTAACACTAGAGGGTGAAAAAAGAAAGCTGGGAGTATGAGTTGAAGAAACTTAAAAGAACTTTTCAAGAGTTCACTCATCAGAACTTGTTGAAGAAGCTGTAATAAGCGCTATGTTGTGTGATGTTGATGTATAGCCCCATATCAATCATAATGTTTAAGTTATAAAATCTAATACAAACTGGTATAAAAGTGCTTTAAATTTTTCTCTCCTTTTCACAAAAGCTCGTTAATACTTATTTTGTGACGCGAACACTTTTTCGCTTACGTACGATCGCTTTGGTCAAGCCAACCGCTTCGCCGCAAATCCCACGCCAAATCGACATACTTTGTCTCAATGAAAGGGATAAGGTCCCTTGATATTTCGCTTTTTATCGGATACATTGCTTATGCATCACGGCCTTCTTGAAGAGGAGAAATGTAACAAAATATAAATATCGAAAATATCAATATTTGTCATTTTTAATTAAATTTCAGAATTAGGAACTTTTGTCTCAGTGTCTAAAGTTAATTATTATCACTCGCGAAAATTTTCCCGCGGGATGTAGAAGCTCTCTGAAAGAGAATTCCGGTTTCAGCCCCACTCCTCACTCTTAATCCACTCTACGTATTAGTGGATGCAGATTAATTAATTTCCTGCGATTTCAAAACTGATGGCCCCTGCAGTGAGTGTACCTCATAATCCTGAATACCGCATACCCCGAATGTGAAGTTAGGTTTATGTAGTCGCATGGAGACGCATACTCGTGTGAGGAAGCGGACTCAATGCATTGCACGTTCCAGAATTATCGAGAGTACTCAGCAGCTTGGCTGAATTGCAGATCGATAGTAGCCATTGTTAACGATACCACCGTAGCAACATGGACAGAAAGCAAAGCCGTTAAGTTACCAATTCAGAAAATTGAGTTTATACTCGAGAGAAGTAACCTTCCGCAGAATTACAAAGGAAGCTAAATCCTGGTTTTCAATATTTTAACCAATAAGAGATGTAGTTAATGAAAACCTAATAGGCTACAAAGGCTGATAATATCAATATGTAGATAATTTCTCAAGAAATATCTATCATTACCTAAATTTTAATTCTCATAATCCTTTTTCTCAACAAATTGGTTTAATAAAAAACCTAATTTATAGATGTATTAAATTGATTCATGTTAATTTTTGAAGTGGAACTTTTAATTTTATCAAAGAAACGTTAAAATTCTATTATTATCCTCTGCCGCTTATTAAGAGTGATATAAAAGAAGGAGTTTATGAAATTAATAACTATTCTAACAACACCAAGAAAAAAAGTGATTGGATGATCACAATAGAAATGATAAAGTCCTAACTCTTCCATACATTCAAGAATTATCTGACAGAATTAGAGGTTCTCCTAAAAAGTTCAATATCAATGTTCCATGAAAAAAAAATAACCATAAATTAGAAACAATTTTCAGCAATAAAAAAGATAGGAATGCCAAAGAAAACTTATCTAATGTAGTTCACATGATTAGGTGTGTAGGTTACAACGAAGTTTATATTGGAGAAACCTGCAGTAGGGCATTAAACACACGCAAAGCAGAGCATCAAAGAGATTGTGTAATTGGAAATAATAAAACTTGTCTTTTACAAGATGTGTGAAACTATAGCCGTTTTTTCCATTTTTATCATAAAAATAATAAAATAATTGCGTTAAATACGTCCTCCGTTGTGTTTATCCACAGATCTTTTATTTTATCAATCAGCTGTTTGATTATTATACCTGTTCGTCGTTAATTGAAACAAATTCTAAATGTTTTGTTCATTGCTATCGTCGTTTTAACACGTGTAGTTCCGTAGTTAGTTTAGTCCCCGCTTTTTACGCAGAATGTGAAACAATTTATTTACATTTTGACTTAATTTATGTACACAGCACTCACATAATGATGTTACACATCTCAGTAATCTTATACTATCAAACGTTTGTTCTACGAAAAAGGTGATTTTTCTTCATTTTATTAAAAACGCAATATTATAGTTACGTATATTTTTAATTATTTTCTAGTGGCGTTCAAACTCCGATTGTTTTTACACTTTTTCAATGTTGTCACTATTTTTTAAAGTTTTCTCTTGAAAACTTGGTTTTTAATTTTAGCATAAAAAACGTCTCTAATTCTAGCCTTGAAAAGACATGAAGCCGAAACGAATTCACAGATTGTCTGAACACTTTTATTTATTTCTGAAATAAAAGTTTTATTCTTATATGGAACAAACAAACAACAACATTTTTCCTTTCTTCTCTTGAGAAATTCTGTAAATCTTAATGACGTCCAAATAAAGTTTGATCCTGATAATAATTTTTTAGTTTTGCAAAGGTTCTCATAAAATTATTATTTTTTGTATTATCTTATATGATAAGATTTAGATCGACGGCCCTGATTCAAAAGGACTTCGTCAAAATCATAAGGAGGTGTCTTGTAATCACTGCAAATTGTCAACTGCTTTACAATAATTTTTTAATCAAATTAATTAAAATTTACATCTCTAGACGATTATTGTTTCAAGAGTCTAGAATAAAATTGCACTAGTTCCTTCCCTTAAATATCGAAAATCATTCTATCACGTCATAGTAAAATCAATTCAATTTAATTTGCTTGATTTATAACTCGTCTTGCGTCTCAGAAGTACACAATAGACATTACTGCTAACCAGACACCCTCATGAGAGTGGTCGAAACCCCTTTTTTAGAGTATCGGATTCTGATAGTGAGTGAAATTTTTTGTTGTTACAGTTTTTAGTAGTAAATATCAAATATAAAATTAAAAAATTAAAAGAGAGAATTTGTGCTGAAATGAGAACTTCCCTAAAATGTAAGAAAAACAACAGTTTTTTGGATTGTGTTAACTGCACATTTTTTGAACAAATGTGGAGATGTCACGCGTGAAATTTCTTGAGCTTAAATTAAAGAAACATGCCCTTCTTTTGCTATCATGCAAAAAAATGTCTTTGTGTGTAAAATCTGAAAATTGCTCAAGAAAGGTCAAATTCACAATTTTCAAACGAGGAAAAAATAGTTTCTAATAATAACAAAACAATGGCATGTTCATTCAATTACAGCTAAAGAATTTTTAAGCAAGACATATTTTATAATGTTATTTACTACTGAAAACTATGACTAGAAAAAAATTAACATAATTTGTTTTCCCATACGAAAATTTTGTACGTTTATAATTACACTTGTCCTCTCGAATGCTCATCTCCAACGCAATCCACGTTAGGATGCGCAAATCCGCTCCCAAGGAGAAACGAAGTGGGAAGAGATGTTAATAATGCAGCATCTTTGTAGTTGGCAAACCTGATAGAGTGGATATTATATTACAGTAGGGATGAAAAGACCTACATTATTTAGTTTCGAGTCAAAGGCCATTATCTCCCAAAGCATATTTTTATAACAGGCTTGTGAGGGAAATATATAACCCGACTTAGTGACATACAAAAATTATTTACCACTTAACCTAGAGAAAAATCTAGCCATATAAATTCTCCTTCTACATTAAAAAATTATTTCCATCCTAGAATATCTCCATTTCTTCAATTCTGTTTTTTTCATCTGAATATTTATGAAATGAATACCAGAATCAATTTTCAAGCTGATAAATATTCATGAAATTTGTAAAGCTAATTAGCCTCGCTTTTCAAAACTATCAGTTATTTCGCTGAGAGAGAAGGTAAATAAGCAACTTCGTCTCTGTTGAAAAGTTCTTACTTTTTTTAATTGTAGATTTTATTCGGATTATTGAACACAAAGGAAGGTTGCTAGCCAGATATTTATAGTTTTTGGATTATGGAATAATCCAGCGCGGAAATAGAAAGAATTGTAGGAGTGTACTGTGTTTACAAATATCCTTCTCTCTTCCATCTTTTCCCACACCGCTCTTATTTCTCTTCCTTCATCCGCATTCGTGATTCTGGAGGCGCAACTGTCCTTCTCAAGGATTTCAAATCTTTCTCTCGAGTCGGATCACTCGAACGACAAGAGCTCTCCATTTTGAATTTCATACTTCAACAGGAAATTTCCATTCATAACTAGCAAAAATAGCGCTCAGTTTATGTAAGCTTTCGTTTCCTGCACTTTTCGTTTTCGATTCAAGCTCGTTCTTCGTTTCTTTCAATAATCGATAGATATAAAATACAGCTTCTGAAAATTTTAATTCAAGATTTAAGCGGATGAGTAGTTCAATTTTAAATTTATAGTTGAGTAATTCCAGCTTTACATGCACAACCCTAAGAAACAAATTACAGACTATCATATAGTCTTAACCCAAAGTTCAGAATATTGTAAACTTTTCCAAACTTAAGATATTTGAAATTTAATGTATCAAACTTTGTACTTTGTTAAATTTGGAAGGCTCTGAACATACATCAAAATATCTCGAATTCCAAACTTGTTTACTATTAAAGAGGATGGATAACTTTTAATATATAAAAAAGATTCGTGAAGGAAAAAATATTCACGCATACAAAAAAGCCACTGAAAAATCTAGTACTTCCTATTATCAATTATGAGAATGTAAAAAACACTTCAACGATTCAAAACTTCATACAAAGTGAAAAATATATTAAAAAATTTAATGATTCTATTGAAAAAATATAGTTTACAAATTTCAATTGCATAAAATCTCCAATTTGGCATTTTTGAAAATTGCCATTTAATATGCAATTTGCAACTCTTGCATTTACATTTTTTGACTTTACCATCTTTCGTCAATGGAATTATACAATTTTAAGTACTTAAGATTAAAATTTTCTCAATCTCGAAGACTCCTAATTTGAAATTACTAAATTTTAGAATATACACCTATGGAGAACTTATTTATTTTATGGTTCTTATTTGTATAGCGAGAACTAAAAAGAATACAGTGAATATATAATAATTGTGTATTACCTGTACAAGAAATGATGTTATAAGATATGTAATAAGATTAACAGTACACAAAATTGTAATTTATTATTAATATAACATTAAGCCCTTTCGGGGTAGGCGTGACTCACTCGATGAGGAAGGGAATGATGTGAGGAACGAGGTACTGATTTTTTAGATTGATCTAGAATTCTCGTGTTATTTATTTAAATAAAACATTCGTTCCGCAACACTCCTTCGACCCAGGTTTCCGATCAATCTCTCCAGCGATCACCACAAGTGAAGAGCCTTACAAAATCGTCATGTAAAGCTCCCAATCGGGCCCATTAGTATCCGAAGTCTTTTGTTTCAGGCATCATTCACTCTACTTACATTTTTGTTATAAACTATTTGTCGCAACACTTTTCTGTTCTGGCATACTTCTCTAGCTTCCTTCACGTCCACGCATTTTTTCATGCAAGTTCTCGTGTTTCTATGGCTTCTTATGTTTCTTCAAATTAGCGTCTCATTCACACATTCTAACCACCCTTTCCGCGGTCTGCCTCTGGGCACACTCTCATTTACTTTACCTTGATACATTTGTTTCGTTATTCGTTCATCTTTCATTCTCTCAACATGCCCAAACCATATTAATCAATTTCTTTCTAATATGTCAACTAGTGTCTCTTCTACACCACATTCTTTGAGGATTATAATAGTATGAAATCTGCGGTTTGAGAGAAGATTTTAATTAAAGGAAAACTAAATTTTGTCTGCATCACAAGCATTTTTTACAATCTCATCATTTATGATTCAAAAAGTGTTTGAATCGTCCAAAATTTCACACCTCAGTTTTCAACGGATCTCCACGTTTTGAGACACTATGAAGCCGTAAATAAAGTTATGCGAAGGCGCACAGTAGTTGAAAATTGTATTTTTGAGACAAATCAGTCTACAGGTCAGAATCGTTATTCGATTTAGAAGTTTTTTGTATTACGGTACGTAAAAAATACATTATATGAGTAATTCAATTTTTATACGCAATTTTTATAAACAATTATCCTAATGTATCATGCTAGCACGGAAAAAATGTGTTCTTCACTATAATTACTTAAATATATTATAAAAGTGTCATCAAGTAACAAAAAGTAACAAAATTCAGAATTATTAGTTTTATAACAAAATTTTTTTAACATATTCTCAAATTTGACATTTTAATATAGAAAAAAAATAATTTTTGCAGTTTGAAATAATTTTCTTTTGAAAACAACATTTTGTGTCTGTTCGTTGTTTACATAGATTTTTGCAAAAAATCAAAAATCGTCCTAGAGGGACCACTGAGAAACTTATTCAGTTCTGATTTATAAAAAAAAGTCTAAATCGGATGAAGATTGTGACCTGTAGACTGATTTGTCCACAAAAATTCAATTCTGAACCACTATGTAGTGTCCGTCTGACAGTCTGTATGTCTGTCCGTCCATCCGTTCTTTTGTCCGCAAACACGATAAATTTAACAAATGAAAGGATATCAAATCGGGCTTTGACACACTTTTTTGGGTCTTAAAAGGAAGAACGAGTTCGACAACCATCCTTCAATAGCGAGCATATTCTTTTAAGTTGGAAAGGTTTTATCATTTAAATTGAAAAATGTCCAATTTTGTAGAAAATACAATGCCGACACAAATTTAAGGATCTATAACTGCGTTCCAGAGAACATGTATTTCCAAGCAGGTGATGAAGTGTCATTAAACATTGTTTAAAAATCTTCTAAATAAAATTACAATTGGCCAAAATTTCCTTTGTAATTTCGCTTAAAAGTGATTACTACAAAATTCATCTGGAATTTTACTTTAACGTCTAAATCGGAGAGTAATATTATGTAGATATTTGCAAGGAATAATGCGAATGCTTTATGAAAAGGGAAGGTAAATAGTAATGGATCTCATAGCTAGTAAACAAATATTTCTCGACGTGGAAAAATTTCTAAAAGAGGTAGTTGTGGTACTCTTTGACTTCTAGTCGGACAACTTCTGCTTTGGGGCATGTCATGACATCGCTCAATGCACTGTAACAATTGGCTGGAGGTAAATAAGACAGATGCACGACAAAAGGCCTCGTGTAGGAATCATGGCTGCGCCTTCGGGCACTGTCTGCTCCGTATATACTAAGTTGGCTCGAAGGGTGGAGGAGTCAAGGCAGTGCTACTATATTAAATAAATAGAACTACCGGCCTTACACTGAGATGGGAGAAGCTGAGTTAACTGTTTGAACTGGAACTGCACGTATAAGATCTTTCTCTCTCGTCTTTTTCCTCCAAGAAACAAGACTAGGGTCTTCAAAGTCGTATCAGTACAATTTTCGAAAAAGATTAAAAAGAAGAAACTTACAAGATTTCTTCCGAGAAAATTGAATTTTGTAATGGAAAATATTGCTCTGCAAGAAATAATACCGAAATATTGGAAAACAAATTCAAGTTTATGTTTCTGTTTTACCGGAAATCTTGTTTTCAACAAATTAGAGATACCATCAAAAGGTCAATCAAGCTGTTCTGTTATAACGAACAACTTTTTAATTTACGGTACTGTTATATTCAAAATGAAAAAAAAACCTATCCGTATATAAGCATTGTGAACTTTTTTTTTAATTTTATAACTCGCTATTGATTGATCATGAAATGGCATCGAAAGTTCGTCAATAGGTGAATCGACACGTCTCGAAGACGCGAACAATTTCATCAAATATACTACTGTTATATTCCCAATATTGAAAACGCTTTCTTCATATAAATAAGACAAAAAATATAGTTAAAAAAATTATAAAAAGTTATCGTTGGATCATAAGAGGTAATGGAAGGTTTTTCAATAGGTCACTTGATGCGTCTCGAAAACACTAACAAATATACCATATACTGTTGTATTCCCAATATTAAAAAAGTTTTTCTCATATCAACAAAATATACAATATATTTTGGAAAATTAGAAATATGTACTGCTAGATCATAACACACCATGGAAGCTTCTTCAATAGATCATTTGACACGAGTAAATACATCAGATATAGTATCGTTGCATTTCGAATATCAAAAAAGTTTTTATTATATAAGCATGGTAAACATTTTTTTTCAAATTTCTAAACCCCAAAAAAAAATCACTTCTATTTGGCCGATCGAGCTCAAAATCCTATCAGACCTGGAATTAAATTCTAGTCACATTTGTCCAAATTACAAGACCATTTCTTTTTTACTGTTCGAAATGTGGTAAACATAGAAAAGTTTCATATGCACACAAAACGCACACACACAAATGTTTTTTAAATTGAATTTTTATATTCCTGGGCTCCAATTATATCGAAATATGTTAAAAAAGTAGGTTTAAAAATTAAGGTGATTACAAACCTCCCATTATCAAGAAGCAAAACAATCTTTTTTGATTGAATAAACGTTTAGGGCTCTGTCACTGAATTTTCTCAACAATTTTTGATGAGAATTTTGCTAGGAAATTTTACTCTTTTCATGAAAATCTTAGAGATGCAAAATTATATCTCCACCTTGGGTATTAAATCCTTCTAAAGTTCATGGTTTATACGTAGTCGTAATTTAATCAGGAGGCTACAACTTTTTTCGTGAACCGGGGCTGTCCTACTTTTGTTAATGAGTAGTCTACATATTCGTCGTAAATTTTAATTTTCCAGTGTACTATATTTTGAAAATTTAGTCTGATAAACATGTTTATCACTTGTCTCTAGAGAATATGGAAGCCAAAAATGTAATTAATATCACGGTTAAATCGTAAACTTTAAATTATACTAATTCAATGAAAATTAGTTTTTCAATTATCCATATTCTGTGCTTCATTTTAATATATGTATGAAATAGTTAAGTTAAGACTACAGTATGGCAGGTCATACAAGTGCGTGTATTATAAGGGAACAATGTCTTGTAAGAAGCCGCGAAAAGTTCTCAAGTCGTTTCAGCGGGTTAAAGTTTCATTCCCTGATTACGAATTAATATAGACTAAAAGCTTTACCGCTAGACTATTAAATTCCGCGACAAGGGTGCGAATACGAAAGTTCGTCTGCGGTCGGCACAGTCTCGTGGCCAAGTTTAAAGATGAAGAAGGAAATTATTATTTCTGATACTTCATAAATCAGAGAACCAAGGTCAAAATAATGTTTCGTCATTTTTGGAAGAAGTAGACTTGTATGATTTGAATAAGAGTTAAAAACAAATGAGTTGCTTCTTACCACGTCATGGAAGAGTTCAATACAGCAAGATAGAAACTTACCTGAAACAAATAAAGAAAAAATTGATTAGACAATATTACCTATCTACTCTATACCTATATACCCTCATACACATCACTATCTTCCAACCGAGCAAGTCACGCCTACCCCGAAAGGGAAATGGCTTAATGGTATAATAATAATAAAATAATGTATGATTAAGAAAACAATTATTTCAATTAAAAAAAGCGGACACTATATCCATGTCCCAAAAGCCACCGGAGGTGTGTATGTTTCATGTTCAAACAAAAAGCATGCCACGTGCTCTTATGGCACTCGCCAACTTTAGATTCACTTTTCTCGTAAAGCGGTTTTTCGAAGTTCCAACTTCAAAAATGCCCCTGCGACTCAATTTTCTTGTGATTGTCTTTGGCTTAAAATTTCGGGAATTTATCCGGTTATATGACCCTATACGTAACATCATACCGACCATAAGGGCCGTTTTCATGCAGAAACCACAAACTATGTCATACAGCCAGTAGGGGGGGGGGGGGGGGGGTAAAAAGTTTTGTGTTTATTTTTTAAAATTCTTTAGAATACAGATTTCACCCTTTTTCCCATATTCCCCCCTTTTCCCGTTTTTGAAAGAATTCCTTTTTTTCCCCTGTTTGCAAGAAACTTCCCCTTCTTATGTTTCTCTTAAATGGGAACTGAATTAATAGAACTCAATAATAAAATCCAACTATTTTTGGTTGAAATTTTAATTTTTTTTGTATTTAAAAGTCAAAGATTATTGTTTTTGGTTTAGAATTCATCACTTTTGGTTAAAAATACTAATATTTGGTTAAAGATTTAAATATTGAAAGTTGAACCTCTTTTGGATCGGAAACTAATCCTTTTGTATTGAAAATACAACTATTTAGTTAGATATTAATTTCCTTTTTGTTGCCATTTCAAATATTTGGTTGAAAATTCAACTATGTGTTTTGAAATTAGGCTTCTTTGGTGAATATTTGATAATTTTGTTAAAAATTCAGCTTTTTAGTTCGAAAATTCAACTTCTGTGTTGAAAATTCATCTTCTTTTGATGAAAAGTGCAGGGTTAAAAATTTATCTTTCTTGGTGGATAAGTTCTTGGTTGAAAATTTATCTTTCTGCTTGAAAATTCAACTGCCTTTTAAAAAACTTGTCTTTTTGGCTTGAAACTTCGACTAATTGGATAAAAGTGCAACTGTTTCTGGGTGAAGCAACTTGTGTTATGTTTGAAAATTCGACCATTTAGTTGAAAATTGGTCTTTGAAGGTTGAAAATCCATCTAATTGATTAAACATTCATTTCTCATTCTTGAAAGTTCAACTATTTGGTTACAAATACAACTGTTTGGTCCAAAATTAATTTTGCTCGTTTGTTAAAAATGTAACTATTTGATTGAAAAATCATCTTAATTGGTTGAAAATTTATCTTGTCGGGTTTAAAAATCAACTTTTTTTTTATTATTTTGACTTTTAGCTTGAAAACTCAGATATTTCTTTGAAAATGCAACCCCAGAGTGAAAGCGAAAATAAGAGTCAGAGTGAGGCAGGGGTACAGAAAGAGGGGGAAAAGTGGGGGATAGAATTTAATAGTGAAAAAGACAATGAGAATGAGATAAACAGATGAAGCAGAAGGCAATGAGAGATTGTAATATGAGTGATTAACCCAACAAATCATTTATTAAGGGAATTTTCTAACTTTTTATTAAAATAATTTCTGTACAATATTACTTTCCTAACTTCTTTAGAGATACTCTTTTGAAGATTGTGCGGTATAAAGTTCCCAAATGAACTATTCCCTAGATAAGTAATCTTTTAAAACTTTGCGGCCACGTACGTAGACGAGGCGTTGATTAGGATTTATTTGGTGCTTTATTTGACGGTATACATAGGTTGTGACTCTACAGGAAATCCCGGAACAGGTCATCCTGTTTCCTAGAGAACTTCGCCATCCGACGGAACATGAAATATCCTTCGAAAGGGTCGCTTGCTTCTCGAGTTTACTTGCAGCAAGGCTGTTAATGCCTTCGGGGTCGCAAACAGGCGAACCATGTGCAAGGGTGACCTAGGTGGGTGTAGGTTTTGGTGTTACTGTACCCAGTTTCCGGTGTGGTAGTGCGAACTGCACACTGAAACATGTCGACCACGAAGCCAGGCGCGGACCTCGTTCCTGCCGGCCGGCCACTCTCAGCTATTATACTATTTCTAATTAATTTACGGACTGAAATTGTTCATCCTCGCTCTATTTTCTGCACTTTCAGCCACCCTCCCTACAATCCTCTCACTCTACCTTTCCCACGCGTTCCGCTATTCTTCTCTTTCTGCCGAATACGAATAACCAGCTAATTAACAATACGAATATAGAACTCGCATTGACCCCAGCTTCAAACGTCACTGCTCACATCCGTAATTTCTAATTCTATCGAAAAATGGAACATCCTTTTCTGCGGTTAACTGGTCATTCGAATATAGTTGATTTCGACTATAAGATGTCTAATATAATCAAATTATCAAACTCTCACAGTTACGGTATTGACAAAACGTCAACCACGTAGTAACAATTACAAGAACAATGAATGCCATTTCCTTAACCAATTATTCACGATTGATTTTAATTTATCAAGTATAGCTTGCTTCTATTTTTAGACATGAATTAACCTAATTAAAGTCGAAAATATTTTAAATTAACCAAACTATACTTCTTTCTAAACATCGTCCTGTCTCTTAATTGAATAGGCAGAATATGCATGAATTGAACCTCAGCCTTTCTTACCCCATCAATTGTTCCTTTTATTTCTACTCCTACTCCCAATAAATTCTAAATTTTTTCTTTAGTTGGCAGTTATTCGATTTTAATTTCCGATTAGTGGAGTTGAACATTGAAGCAAAGCCGACGACGAACAAACTGACCTCTCCCAAGACGCGAGCCTGAATTCCAATATGCGAAAAAGTCTATTGGGAAATGAGTCTTGGTGCTCCCACTACTTCCAATTAAAAGTTACGCCACTGTTGAACCAGAGTTAATGAAGGAAATAGAGAAACTACCCCGCAGTCCGAACCGTCCACTATCCATTCCGACCCTTCGTCCAGTTTTCGCTCATTGATTTTTCCCTCTGCCAAACGCGAATCGCACATTCAGTCTGGTTTCAGCCTCTCCAATCGCAACGAATTAAACAAAGCTAAATTTAATATAAACATTTTTTGGTAATTGACTATGAATTTATAAATGGAAAAACATCAAATTTTTACTAATCGCGCGATAAATTTCACGTTTCACGGTTTTTTTTTTCACGGTTAAAATACTTTTTTTTCACCATGACTTAATGTAGAAGAATTAAAGAATCATTATTACATTATTAAAACTAACTGAACTGTAGATTCAATGTCTCTAGAACCTGCGCTGACTTACAAAAGTCACAAAAATTTTATAATATAGTTAGTCACTTAATTCCGAACATTGATGTTAGAAAGCCGGGGAGTCATCGTGCCTCAGATGGTATGGTGATTGTCTTATGTCCATTGTTATACTACTTCACAGATACCCTATCGTTTATAATTAAACCTATAGTACAGTCGTTAAGGACCCTGGCAGTTGATGCGACTATAAACATTCAATAAATAAAAAAAAATTCAGGAAGCCGATTTGTTTCTGAAATGAATATTACTTTCTTATACGAGGATCCTTTCTTTTCTACATAACAAAGAAGAACCTCTTGAAGAATAGAACCATTTTCTTTCTCCGAGTACCTCTTACTCTTACCTTATATAATCACCTCTTATATCATCTTAAACCTCCCCAGTTACAAGAATCCATGACAATATATATTTAAAAGTAAGTAGCTTTTACTGCAGTTCAGAATATACTTTCCTTTGGAAAATGTAGAATTATAGCGAAAAGCAGCAGAGAAATAAAAAAATAAAAAAATTCATCGTGAAGTAAAATATCTTTCTTGAGTGTTGATCTTATTGACAAAAAATTGCGAAACTTATAACAGAGCTTACTTAAAATGTATTTGAATCTATCAAAATAAATATTACAATATTCAAAGCAGTATTAAAAAGTACTATAGTATGATGACCCCCATCGGAAAATAACAGAGCCTAGAGCTACTTGAATTTGGTGATCGAATGAGAACCCTTAATGATTCCATGTGTCCAAGCGGACAAACAGAAAAGATAATTAGAAAATGTTAAGTTTTCTGCCAATCTCTAATGGGAAAAATTCGAATTAATTGTACTAGGGATGGCAACCCTTCTTACCCTCTAAAACAGCTCGAACTCCTGAGGTAAAGAAACACGATTCTAAATATGTAATACTTCAGCCCTCAAAATTAAAATGAGAAGATAATCATAATATCTGAATTCGATTACATTTGAGCGGTATACTACAAACAGGTCATCCAAGGATATTGACGTGATACTTGGCCTAGGGGTACCTTTTGCATCCCAGTTAAAAATCCCAGAAGAAATTGGCACAAGTTAATAAAAATCGGGTTATTAACCATCTTTGTATTAAAAATTGTTTTCTTTTTTAATCCCCGAAAAATATTAATCTGATATATAGTGTTTGTATATATAAGTTTTATATCTTAATGTAACACATTTTTTTATATATACTTTTTCCCTAAAAATAATATTTTTTGAGAAAAACTAAAGAATTCATTTTTATATTTTATACTACAAAATATTTAAGAAACTTCTGATAATAGTGTCCGAGAACCATTTGAGGCATGTGACACACAGTTCCTCTCCTCACCTACGCTGAACTCCTTTTTCAAGAGCCAAAAAAGAAACCACGCATCCTTGTGTTTCCCATTTTGAGTCAGGTAAGTTGTACGAGTAACTCACTCTCTGGAAAAGAGCCTCTCCCTTCAGAATTTGTGTCAACTCATATGTCCTCCCTTTTCAAGACCTATTGTAATAAATCATTTTTTTCTAGCACCCGAACAAGATCTTTGCAAATTTTCACATAAATACAATATATTGTTCGTCCTGCAGAATGAGTCTTGCAAGAATTTTTGTTTTGGTGGAGGAAAGCGGCTCATATTATTTTATAATAAACCAATCCAAAAATTATTTGCCTTAATAATTATTGCACTTAAAAATACCGTTCACAATACTGCCCTACAACGGAAAAACATAGTTAAGCGACATTTTTTCTAAAAATGAGTTTTTTATATCAGTGGAATTGTGAGAGTAAGCTGCGTCTGACTATCATGGTTAAAATTATAATTTGTAATTATTTATAACAAAAAATGAATGTTTAAAATTTCGAATATTGAGAAAATTGACCAAATGCAATGGAAAAATATATGGAAAGTACTTTTCGGTGCCTGAAATTTGTAAGAGAAGTCGAATACGTCACGAAATACAAGGGAAGAATATACGCAAAGCACTTTGCGAATCTTTTGTCTGGTAAAAGTGGTCGAGCACGCTTCTTGTTACAAAACCAAAATTTCGCATGTGCTGTACGTAAAGTCTCAAGTTGTAAATGTGTCGAGTCGAGCAAAGATGTCCAAGCGAAGAAATCCGCAAGCGACATCGGCTAAATTCGGTAAGCAGACGATCGTTCGGAATAGTTCGAAGGCGCTGCACAAATTCATCTTCAATGGTCACGAGGCCGCGGCCTGACGAAATTGAAAAAAAAATCTTGTAACGTTTTTGAGATTTATTGAGAACTCTTGGGGCCTCAGGCTATGTACTGCTATGTTATTTGTTTCTGAACTCAATGATTCAAAAGCTTATAACCGTTTATTTGATTTTTAAGGTAAAAATTCCTAATAGTAAATAATTGCTATATGCCTGAACTGCGTTTAAGATTATTAGGAGGTTTATTTTCACGCTAAAGTGGGATCTGTGTCAGATTCAAAATTTAGTCAAAAGCTTATGTTTGTTTATTTACTTTTTAAGAAAAAAGCTCCTGGCATAAATATTAAAAAGAGGTGTTACGATAAAACACCTTGTTACTTAATCCTTTCGTTTACTTTCAAGGCTTTTACAATTTTAGAAAATTTCAGATTTCATAGAATTTCACGGAATTTTATAATATTTTAATGCTTATCAGGAAATTTGTTCACAAGAATTTCGGAATTGCACAGTATTTCGAAGATTTTCCAATATATGAGTGTATTTCCAAAATCTAAAAGAATTTTCAAGATTTTGGGGTGTTTAAAATGAATTTTTAATTTATTTCAATAAGTTGAAAGGATTTCAAAGAATTTTCAAATATCCGTAACGGTCGGCTTTTATAACATACGAAAGACTAATCTGACGCTTGTCATGTATTACCGTTTAGAATCAGTTTCTTTCGTGCTCTCGAAGAATACAGTCGTATTTTACTTAATGTGTAAAGAAACAAATACAAATTCTTATGGACGATTATTTTTTAAATTTTATTTCTGCATACAGACAATTTCATTCATTTTCATAAAAATTTTTAACCGCGAAACTAAAAGTGACACTTGAAAACTGGGGGAATTCAAGAGCTTCGTCAAAGACGAGTCAATTTTATCAATTAATATTAAATTTTGTGGTTAAATAATTAAATTACAGATTTTAAACTTTAGGTGGTTTTGCAATTTTGATATCATTGAAAATTGAACTATTTTTCTTGTTCCGTGGGGGGATCGCAATTTTTTTATATCATAAATTAAATTACGACAAAACACCTTGTTACTTAGTCCTTTCGCCTTCTTCTGCGTTCATTTTCAAGGATTTTACAATTTCAGAAAATTTCAGATTTCATAGAATTTCACAGAATTCTATAATATTTTAATGCTTATCAGGGTATTCGTTCACAAGAATTCCGGAATTTCACAGTATTCTGAAGATTATCAAATATACTGGGTATTTTTTTCAACTTGAGACATCGAAATATCTAAAAAAATACGCATCCTATGAAAAAAATATCCCTAATAAAAACTTTTTATTTTCGAGAAGAAAAGCGATTTTGAAAAAATTTACCCCACCCCACCCCCCAGAAGGCAGGAGTGTAGAGATTCAGATTCTCCTCTATGAAATACGTAAGTATTATTCGAAAAATTTTTTTCGATTCGTGATTTTTTTTCTTCGATTTTTCGATTTCCCATCCCCCTCCTGGGCTTTGGGGTGGGGTAAATTTTTTCAAAATAGCTTTTCCCCTCGAAAATAAAAAGTTTTTATTACGGATATTTTTTTCATAGGATGCGTATTTTTTGAGATATTTCGATGTCTCGTGTTAAAAAAAACACCCTGTATAATAGTATTTCCAAAATCTAAAAGAATTTTCAAGATTTTGGGGCGTTTATTTTGGGGTTTAATTTATTTTCTTACACCTATCTCATTATTAGTAAGTATTGTTCAATTCATAGTAAAATAATATTATAATTATTATTGTATTCAAAAATTTTAATTTTAAAGCACATATTACTTCGAATATAAAATCGTACAAGTGTTTGGAAGAATCCACGTTTATGACGATATTATAATATTCATTGTACTTATAACTATAATATTTTTCCTTCGTTTTACCAGCAAGTATTAAGCTTGCTTTTAATTAACAGCAACATATTTTTTACAACACGAAATGCGTATATGCAGTCATATTATTCATGCTGAAAATTAGTTATAAAATGAAGTGCGGCTCTGAAGAAGTTCTAGCCACCACCATGCCTCGCATGGCGTTTGCGGATTTTTCTTGTTGTATCGAGGGCCGACGCTCGATAACTTTACAGCGAAACACTCCGCAAGCAACTTTGCGTATTTTTTAGCTGGGATTTGATTCCGAAAAACTTCGCAAGTACATTTTTTAATAGAAGTTGTTTAAATAATCAATTTTTTATTGCAAAATCAAAAAGAGCAAATGCGTTTTACCAAAAAGGGCTACTTGCAATAATGAAAATGTGTTCCTATACTAAAGTTCTTAGCGCAAATGGTTTTTCTTGAATATCTCCGTTCAACTCGGAGAGCACCTACATAACTTTTTAGTTTGTACGGCAGAATATTCAAAAAGCAGAAAATCTATTAAATAGTAAGATGTATTGTTGTACTGTATTGTATTATTATTATTATTGTGTTGTATTGTTATGAATAATTACCTTTTCTGTAAATTTTTTCTTCCAAGAAATTTTATTTACATTTTTAAGAGTCAACAAACGCTACTTAATACTACCAAAGTAAAAATGTATTTTTACAGCAAATAATTTTCGTGACGACAGTGTTTTTTGTGAATCAATATTTCAAACCATGTTTTTTGTGAATCATCTCGAGATATCACTAAAGTCACGACAAAGGCCCACGATTGTTCAATTTTCCGATTTTCGATCACTTCAGTTTTTTCTTTTTCACAAATGCACGTGTTATTCAAAGTCATTACTAACCAAAATGACCTGAACCGTTTTGTAGCCAGATGTTTTCCGAATACAACGATTTGTATAACATTAAAAATTAAAAATTTTCTGGTTTTGAAAAATGACTTTGAAAAAAAGTAACGACAATGCCGCACGCTCCCCTACTTCTATAAGATCTACAACTTGTATGCGCAACATTCCTATCTCATATCAACATTTTTCGATCTAAGAAAAACTCATTTTGGAATACAGAAAACATTTTTATTAACTTCATTTCTATTAATCTGCGCCAAACATCCTTTTGGGACTTTACTTAGGATGCAGAAGAAACCCATAGGTCAAGTAAAAAGTCAACATTTTTGGGTAACCTTTTCGGAAGTATACCCCATTTAAGATTGTATCTGCGCGTGTTTTTGAAGGCTTCTTAAATTCTTTCTTTTCAAAACGAGACCTTCGTAAAACTTTATTCCATTTTCTAAAATTAATGTCATACTCAACAAGAATTTCAATTTTGAAATGACGTAACTAAAAATACATTCTTTTCTTCATAGGAAACGTTTCATAAGATATCTCGATGTAGTTAAGAATGCGTTTAATATGAGGCATATAAGCCCTCTCCGCATTCATGCAACCCTACAAAATGAAATACGTTGCATTCTAACGTATAAAAGCGTCATTAAATTCGCGGAAGTTAAAGTAAGCCAAAGAGGTTCTCAACTTCTCAACTCATCTCGCCCTGTTTCTTGCAGGAGGCATTAAACATTTATTGAGCGCGACCTGTCAGCGGGATTGACTAGGTTACTTGTCTTGCAGGCTTATCACCAGTTATCTTACTTTCATTGGCTCACGTGACATCCGTTACTGAAACTGCAGCCATTTTCGCACGAGATCGATTTCCTGGGAAAGATGAGCGCACTGCGATACAATACCCGGCAGGAGGTACGAGGAGTCTGTTATGTGCCGTAAAACGGAATATGCAATACTGCCTTCCATGGCGGTAAGTCCGTATATATATAAAGCAATATCCTGGAACGGCGACGCGAATCGTCTTCAGATCCGGCTTGTCCTTATCGCAAAGAACGCAGATAACGTTCTCGAACTTAAAGGAAATTTTTTTCCGGGAATCTCACAAAATAGAGGGGTGACATGCCCTCTATTCGAAAGTCAATTTTTTAGACCACCCTAGTGCAGACACTCTCTTCTTCTGCAAGAGAGTCAGTATCTTTAACAAGTGTGTACAACTAAGGTAGACCCCCCCCCCCTCCCCATTCAAGCGTTACGTATTTTTCGAACTGTCCCTTTGAGGTATTAGTACTAATCTACCTCGAGGATTCCTTAGCCTGGCTAGAGTCCAGACGCCAACCCGATTTCCGTCAAATCGACGATGTCCACTCACGTTCGGCATGTGTCTGAAAAATCGGCAATTCTTAATATATATTCGCAGGTAATTATTTGTTCATAGATTTATTCTCAGGATACCCCTGTATCAATATATCCTGAGGATGTATTTAGGCCTTTTGGTATCAGTTTCAAGTCTATTGGCATCCTCCTCAAACAAAAATAGATAGACTCTTTAAATTTGATTTCTACCATACATTTCTCAATAACAAATACCTGTATATATGAGTATTAAGTTATTTTGACCATTCATAATTAGATATTGTGTTCAATGAACAACAATCCATTTGCATAATATTTTGCTGAATAATCATTAGCGGTAGATGTGACACACGTAGGAATCCATCAATATTGTCTTGCGATTTCAGCAACAACATTTTCAGTTTTGACAGATATTGTGCTCAAAGTCATCAATATAAAAATCGAAACTTGTTTACGTTAACAGGTCTCGGACCCATCTGAAAAATTCAAAATAGTGTCAATAGTAGCATAAATTTTGAAAAATAGTAGCAAAATAGTTTTATGCATGTTTTAAAATATTTATGCGACGGGTTAACCATTTTTAAGATCTGGTGAAAAATTTATATATCCCATAAAATCGCATGAAATCCTTACGAATCCTTTAAAGAACTCTGAAAGCTTTGAAATCCATTAAAATCCTTCAAGAACCTCTAGTATCTCTGATATTCTTTAAAAACCTTTGAAAATGTTCAAATTTTTTTAATCCCTTGAGACTCAATAAAATCATGTGAAATCCGTGGAAATCCCCGGAAGTCCCTCAAAATTACATTTACTCTCTAAAGTTCTCTAGAAATCATTTGAGATTCCTTGAAATGCCTTGGAATCTTTGAAATCCTTTGATATCTTTGATTCTATTTTAAAAACCCTTTACCTTCTTTTAATCTCTTAAAATTTCTTGAAATTTTGCAAAATACCCTAATATCTTTTAAGTCCTTCGAAATCCATTAACATTTTTTAAATCTCTAAAGTCCTTGAGGATCCTATTAAATCGCTTTGGTCTAGTAAAATCTTGAAATACTTTGAGATACAGTAAATTATCTTGAAATTTGCAATGTCTCAATAAATTTTGTCGAAAATTTTGAAAACACTGAAATCAGATTAAACTTTTTAAAATCTTTTAAAATTCCTTGAAATTTTTGTCATTCTTTTTAATTCTTTTGAATCTATTTAAATGCTCTAAAAGGTTTAAAGCCCTATATAATCCTTTCAAATTCCTGCAATCTGTTGAAAATTGTCAAATCTCGTGAAATTTCAAGAGATTCTTTGAAAAATTTTTCAAATTTTTGAAATCTTTGAAATCGCTTGAAATATTATAAAATATTGATTTTTGGTGAATTTTATTTTTGCCAATATAGCGAAGAAGTTCAAAAATAGGTTTAGAGGCGAAGTGATTCAATATTAGCATTAGTGTTACTTTTTTCAAAATACTAGCAATCGTTAGGATCGTTGGAATCGTTTAAAAAAAGTGTCAAAGAGTGTCCATAGTGTCAGTTTGACAAAACTTCATGTTAGTTTTTTGCTCGTGGTGGATTTAATCGATAGAATATCGTTTATCTGGCCAAGAATCGATTTTGTGGCTGACTTTGCACGAATTGCACGGTTAACCAATTAACTGTTTGGTCACATGGCCGAGAGGAATTTGTTAAAATTTTAAACGATTTAGACGCTATGCCCTAGACTTTCAATAGATCATCAAGATGAAGCTGCAGACAAAACTGTAATTTCCCGTCACCGGCCTCTGAAATGATTTATGGTAAATCCCTCATAAGAATACTAGATGAAATACCACTAATATAATCATACTTCATATATGGTTGATTAACTTTAGCTCTAAAAGCCCTCGGCGGTTGATACAAATCCCAGCCCTGGGATCAAAGATCAAAGAAACAAAACCCCTGCAGGTTTTCAGGGTAGGAAAGCTAAGAAGGCGCAAGATAAGTGGCAGGGGCTGATGTAGAGGAAGCCAAACAAGAATGAGAAAAGGACAACAATAAGTGCGAATCGGCGTCTGAAGAAGGAGAGAGCTATTTCAGAAGTAGATTATTCGAGGCAAGACAACCCCGAATGCTTATATACCCTGAAACCGATATCAATTTCACTCGGTGATTAACCTATCGTCTTTTCCGATGCGCGGAGTTTAATGTTCAGCTAATTTCTGTTAATACTTATAGAAGAAAGGCTGCACTGATAAAAAGGATTATTTGGACAACTAGCTTTTTATTAGTAGAGATAGTGTTAACTTCGGCAACTACTTCGATGATAAAACTAACTAACCAGTTTTGTGCGGCAACAAATCGCCGTTAGTACTCTTACGTAGATTATACGAGGAACGATAGTAATCACAAGCCCGAAAGATAAAAGTAGTCGCATCTACCATCAATGTATTTTCAAACAAACAAAGGTAGTAAAGGTTACAAGTTTTGTTCCTGAGCAGTGCTTCCAGCATTTGGGCTGAAATATCGCGTCATTTTTACGATCGTCGCCATGTTCAGTATTTCAGTGGTTTTGGAGAAGTCGATTACATTAATTGATTCTTCAAATATACTAGAAGTTCAGAATCTATTGATATCTTAGAGATCAGAGGATTACTTCGAAAAAGTCTGAGGTAAGTAAAAAATAGTTAATTCGTTAGGCATGGAACTCTAAGGATGCTGTGAATTCTCGAATAGTTTTGCAACTATTTTTGTTCGTGGGTCTCCATGTCAATTTACACACTTCATGGATAGAAAGAGATCGGGTTACTTAGATAAAATCTTGAAAGTCTCACGTTTCGCTCGATTTAAGTATTTGTTATCTACATTTGATATTCTTGATTCAATAGGAACTTTTCAAGTTTTTATCCGCTGATTAAGCGCAAATTGATTCTTGATGAATAAGTATTTTTTCTTTCAGAAGTTGAAATTATACCAATTTTAACAGTAAAGTAGTTGGCCCAAAAAATCATTTTTTTTTCATTTTGCAGGTGACTAAAACGTTAGACAGTCACATTGACCGTGAAATCTTTGGAATCTGATCTACGACTCTAAACTAAAAAGGTTATAGTCTTTAGCTGTGAAAAAATTAATCTCTAGCTCGGCTGTGATACGAAAACCAGGTCTAGAGATTGCCCTTTTGGTGCTCTAACCCACTAAGCTACGGTGGGAGACCAGATTAATAATTTTTTCACAGCCTCCAACAAGCGAACGACGATGATGAATGAATTTCTTCGGAATCTGTTAAAATGCCTTGAAATATTAAAAATCGCGTAAATTCTTTGAAAAATTGCAAATCTTATATAATCCCTTGAATCTGGTTAAATTCTTTGAAATGAATGTATGTATACCATTAAGCCATTTCCCTTTCAGGGTAGGCGTGACACTACCCGATTCGGGTAGTGTTTCTAGGTGGATAGTTTTCTTGTAGTTATAAATAACTACAAATTTGGGCTCACCACATCCATAATATGCCAACAGCACACAGTATTCTCGAATGGTCACCCATCCAAGTACTAACCGCGCCCAACGCTGCTTAACTTCAGTGATCTGACGAGAACTGGTTTTTTCAGCGTGGCATGGCCGTTGGCCATGCAAATTCATTGGCCATTCAAATAACTTGAAATATTCCCAAAAAAGTGGGAAGGTCGGTCCTTAATGGCCTCCATGCAAACTCAGGCCTGAGTCTTTAACCAAGCGAGAAATCAGTCCCAATTCAGGGAATATTTAACTCTTTATTTATTTTTATCATATTAAATAATTTTCGCATACTATTTTCTTATATTTCTAATTCAAAGATTTAGATGCCTAGCAATTCATCATGTGCAATAATTTATTCCTGAGGTTATGCTTGATTGAAGATATCAAATTCTGATCATAGATCGTGAAATCCTTATAAGGTCCTATCCTTAATTAAAATTCAAAACAGAACAAAAATACCAATTTCAGGTATCAATAGTATATTTGTCAACGAGTGCAGAAGAAGCTTTTTTAACGAATGTGAAGTTTACAGCGCGAGCCGAAGGCGAGTTTTGCAATCACATGAGTTAAAAAAGCTCTTCTGCACCAGCTGAGGACTATATTTTTCCCCAACAACGTGGAGAAAAGCGAGTTTTGACATATCGAGGAGTGGGTAAAATCGCATTTTGTCTACGGCGTTGGGAGAAAATGATTTTCGTAGTTGAGATAAATTCTTAGTATGCTGGGGTGATAACTGACTAAACGGTTTATGTGACTGTGTTTCCACATTTTCGATTTTATTTTAATCTTAAGAATTTTCTTTAAAAATATACAGCCTACTTAATATAAGATATCTTTTTCAATCATATGCAAATCGAAAAACTCGTTTAATGCAAATTGGCGTGTGCACTACGAAAAGTGATGTTAATGGAAAGGAGCATAAAGCATCTCCTTACCACGATCGTTTACTGAGCTACTATTTATGTTGATAACTTCCAAATGGAGTCAGATACACGATTCTGACTAGTGGTTGGTCGGTGGGCCGGGTGGTCTCGTAGCACTTTCAAAGTATGGAAATCTTTTTGGTCGTGCAGAAGAAGGCGAGTTGATTCGAGAACAAGATTCAAGCGGAAAGTTTTGCGAGTTAATGGTGCGGAGGTAATGCTGCGACCGCAACAGCAACAGCCACCCTCACTTCTCTCTCTTTCTCTCTTCTTATCCGGGAGAAAAGGGTAGTGTTGCGCTCGTTCATATCCCCGTTCAACTCATCTCTTCCTCTCTCAGCCCTACTAGTCGTTTCTACGAGCCACTCCATCCCTTTCTCTCTATCATACTCACTTCTCCACCTCTCGAAGCAGAGTAGTCTCCGCTGGCACTCTTTTTCTTCTGCTCCTCACATCACCAGCAGTCGCTAACAACTGCGTCAAATACAGCTCCTTTTTTCTAACCCAGTCACTTTTTTACTACGAAATTTTCTTTCTTTTCTTTTTTCTATTTCAAAGAAAAAGAAAAAAAGGGAATTATAAAACGTTTTGAAAATAACCCTCTCCAATTATGAATCAGCTGTTGTACTACGCTCTGCTTTGCAGTGAATCAAGGACACTAACAATTTTAATTCTAATAGACACGATTTAGTGCAAGATAGGCATTACACGTCTCATGAGTCGCAGTAAGCCCTGGCATATAAAACCGTTGCACATAACACCAAAGAGATAAATTTTCAACAAAATAATCAAATTTTTAAACGAATGACAAATTCTTTAACAAGAAAATACTAATTCTCGACCAAAAATATGAAAGTAGACTTTTCAACCAAAAAGTAAAATCTTTTAAGCAAAAATAGTTAGATTGGGAACAATAGAGATGAGATTTCAAACAGAATGATGAATTTTTAACAACAAAGAGAAGGGCTATTCAACAAAATAGTTAAATTTTCAGCCAAACAGATGAATTTTTAACTAAAATGATGAATCTTCAACCAAAAAAATTAATTTTCAAAGTTCAAGTATTCTTTGAATCTTAAAAACAAATACAAAATCTCTATAAAAGCGTTGCATATAATTTTGATCCAATTTCGGTATCAATTTTATCAACTGGAATTTACTGTGATGAAAAAATAGTTGAATTGGAGAGAAAAAATATTTTTGGTTTCAAAACGATCGCGGAAAACTCCATTCCGTATAGCAATTTCGCATAATACTCTGTTTCAGCTACAGTATTTTGACAGAATAGTGTTGCGTTTCGCAAAATATGCGCAGTTTTGGAGGGGCTACATAACTATAGCACTAGATACAAGGGTTCTGGAGGATGTAGGAAGATTTCTGATTTCAAAAGGTCATTAGAGTTTTTTATTTGTAATAACACTCATCAAATTTTCTGCACAAAATTGATAAATGCTATGAATGCACTTCTCCTGGCAAGATCAGCCAGATAAATCTAAACGTGCTGCTAGAGCGTTCCTTGGTTACTTTATCTAGGCTGACCCATTGTTGAGCTTCCTCGGTCATGCTACGGGCTCAATCAACTCACATTAGCAATGGGTACTTCTTAGCTGAAATATTGAAAAAACACTGCACCTCTGTGTAAAAAATCTATGTGAACATATGTGTCTAAGAAAAATGCCTAAAATCCATTTCTCCTGTGAAGACAGGGGAGTTGAATTTTTACGTATTGTCCAGCGTGTAATGGCAATTTGCGTAAGCTGAGCCATTGTCGAGATTCCTCCACCATGCTACGCGCTGGCTCAGTCACCTCACATAGCTTTGGTTACTTCCTAGGTCAGCTTAAAGAACTTTTAGAGTCCTAGGTGCAGACAATAACCATCCGTACTTGAGTGTTCACATAGTTGTCTCCAGTGATTGTTTGTCTCGTCTGCTCGCGAGAACGTAACTCCTGAATTTAATTTATATAAATTCAAATTTAATTTAATCCTTGTATGCCAGACGTTCGAAATAGCTTTCCGTGTTACACGTTTCCTTTGAATCTTCCCCACTCTCTCCCTCAACTCTCTGTATATAATCCCTATTCCTGTATATCTAGTTATATTCCCAAATGTGGAGGGTCATCTATCCAACATTAAGTGTTTGATTCCGTCGTAAAAGGTAACGAGATATATGAACAGTTGAGCAGCCAATAGTTCGTCCGCAACCCTATGCTCCAGTGGCATTCGAATCCAAACCATTACTACCACTGGGGCTAAACGGCATTGAGCTCGCGCCATTAACAGAATCTAGGGGCTGATCCACTTCACTGAATGCCGTTCAATCGCGATTATGATAATGTGCGAACAGACAAGAATACCAATCGCTCTCAACAATTCCCTCCTTTACATTCAAAAACGACGGTGGCAATTTGATTAATTCAATGAATATTATGCTTGTTAAGATTAATACCCGTCATATATCAGCACAAAAACTCGAAATCTTTGAGGGACAATACTAATCAGGTATTATACCTGAAACTTAGGCAGAAGCATTCGTTCTTATGGGAGAATAAAGGCAGCAACTGACGCTCATTGAAACTAACAGAAGCAATAATGATAATCTCGATACCAGCTCATTGAAATAAAAAAATGAAGGTTCAAAATGATAATTTGAAAATAAAAATGAAGTAACATTTGTGCTATTTTCATTGAAAAGAGACACATCATCTAATAAAGAGTGCACAGCCTGGAATTGTGTTCTTAATTCCAAAAACGATTACTCTAAGGGAAAAAGAGGTTCGTGAGCAAGAACGTTGATTATTGGACTCGCGATTTTCGAGATCTGGTTTACTTCTTCCCTTATGCCCGGAGATAATGGACACTATTACCTTAACGAGGCCTCAGTCGCTTAGTCAGTAATTGCTTCGAGATATCCAGAAGCTCTGCTGTCTGGTGTTTCAAGAGAGCCAGACGGCGTTATTGCCATCGAGGCTACTTGCTCGTTTCGTGGTGGTTATTGTTATGGGTTTGCGGCATCGAGATGTACACCAGTCTCATACAGAGAGTCATATAGTGCTGTGGACTTACATATATAACCTGGAGGATTTCATTACGTCATTTCATAACCGGGAGACTTCAGCGCAGCGATAAATCGGGATTGTCCTCCTTATAAAAGCCGCTCCTCTTAAACTCCTTGACGACTTAATCTTCTCTCCTATCGCACTTAGTCATTCCGGACTCGAAGCGAGTAATTTGGTTATTACGATTCTCTGACAGCGTTTAAGGAGATTATGGTTGATAATACTATTACTGACAAGTTCTACAATTAAAAACATATAGGAGTTACGAATATGTAACGGTTGAAAAAGGAAGTACTAAGAATAACGTATGTACTTCTATAAATAAAAAATTTCGAAGAAAAAGTCTCAAAGATTTTGAACAAAAATAGGTAATCATATATAAGAAGAATCTGAAATCCCTCTTCTTCCTCAAGTGTTTCAAGCTTATTTCTGTAGACATCAAACAAAAATCAAAGAAATAGTGATAGGAACGTGAACTAATTTCTTAGAGCTTTAAATTCTCACTTGGATAGGAACGGATTTGGAATGATGTTTTCGTAGCGAAGGAAGGCCGGCAGGATCAGATCTATCGGTTTTCGAATCAGAGTGGTCCGTAATCTAAAGAAAGTACGGATGAAGAGAAAAACGTTTGGAAGAGAAGAGAAACAAACGAGTGGATCCCGGGGCAGATCTCATCGTGGCAACTCTGCGGGTACTTCAACCAGCCCAATACGACAGGACCAGCAGCCTAACCCGGTAGAGCCGCCGAGATGGTTTACGGCTCGTCGCAAGTTGGTGAAATTTAAGAGCGCATTTAAAACTGGTTTGGCGCGATGCCCTGCGCCTCCTCTTGGAGCTGCTACTGCTGGGAAGAGATACCACTAGGCTCCGACAAGAGTTTATCGCTCAAACATTCTTGGAGAGCTTTGGACGGATTTCCCTCTTTAACCCTTACCGCACGCTTTGGATAGATTTCCCTCTTCAAACCTTACCGCCCGCTTTGCAAACTCCTTTCCTGGCTCATCATGCCGCACTCTTTCAACTATTGTCACAAAGATCGTTGTTCAAGATTCGAAAGTCTTACTGATAGAGTACAGTAAAGATCGCCAACCTACAAATTAGCAGCATCTCTTAACATAAGAAAAGAGCTCAAATATTTTCGCGCAATAAACAAAATGAAAGAACTCATTTAGAATTATGTGTGCCAAAAAAATGGACGCTAATGTCGAAATGATAGTAATGAAATAAAGACGAACGTCTTATTAGAAAAGAATTTTACGAAGGTAATCTTGGTGCAAGATCTCATCGTAGTGGGATGAACCCTCCGGCACTACGGAGCGCCGATCTACTTCGAATGATAATCACCACTAGGAGACTCAATTTCACCCCCTCCAACCCTTGTCTCTTTTCTCCCTTCCTGCTTCTCTAACACCCAAGCGAACTGCATCCTGCATCCCTCTTTCTCATCATCTCAGGGTCCTATGGCTCTATCTCTGTTACCACCAAACGAGGCACCGCCTCCACCATCCGCCTCCACTCATCCCTAACTGATTGGAGTACCAATCAATGCGGCATTCAGACGGCTGAACTGAAACTTTAGGAAATTAACTATTCACTCTCTGGAAACGGTTATTCGGACGCCCGGAAAGGAGAGCAAGAGGATCGACGAGAAAGGTCATGCCGGTGGATGGTCGAAGATAAGACAGTTTAATTTTCAATTAAGCCCTAGCAATAATCGTTCCCTGATAGGATTGGCGAATTACTTCTAAACTCGTTCGAGTAATGACCCCCAAAGCTTCAGAAGGATTTTCGATCGTCGTCTCAGATAATTTTTCATCAAGATCGTGAGATACTATTTCTACAGGATTAGTTACATTATTAGTTCCAATTATTTCTATTAATTTCAAGAGAATGTAAAAAAGCTCTAACTAGTGATTTATTTTAATGTTTTTCACCATCCTGCTTTTCATACTATCAAACGTGGAAGCATCGACTCATAAATTATTATTCTTAATTATCTTCCAAAGCTTGACGAATTTCTGCTCTGGGAATTGCAGAGTTTATTTGGAGTTGAACTAAATCCCCGAGCAATCACGCTAAGGGGTAAATTATACACTTCACTAGAGTTTATTTTTGCTTTTGGGAATATGTACAGAGTAATAGAGTGAATTTATACATAAAAACAAGGAAAACTGATTACTGCTCAATGTTTGAGTAGATTTTAATTAAAGCGTTTTTCATCCAGCATGTGGTAGATTTGACGAAATGAAGAGATGTATAATGGGTTTGCCATAATCTACAAACCAGTCAGCGGAGGTGTTTATACTCCCGTAATGCGCCATTGTTGCATAGCAGATTTGTACGATGTTTACACTGGCGCGAGACTGCTAATACGGCTTTCCGACAACAGCTAACCCCACCTACGGCTACCGGTTATAAGCGCCACTGTTTGAAAGTGAAACTTCTGTTTGTATGTTAGTTTTGGGTAATCCAAAATAATACAGCAACGGCGTTGTGTTTCGTCGTGGCTTAAAAGACTAGTACCTTTTCGTCAGCATTTGTATAAACACATCGCAACTATAAACGCACACTTCCTGCTGGATTACTTCCTATAAGAATAATCTGTAGGAATTCTTAAACGAACAAATTTTGTTTGCAACAAAGATTTCATTGAGACTATGATTAGAAATAAAGTATGAAGCTGTATATGCGTATCTTGTTAGATAATAAGTACTGTTTGTTTCGTAATTATTTAAGAAGAAACAATAAGCGTTTTCATTCACTGTTATTGATATTTGAAATTGCAACCAAATTATTTCTACAAAATTCTGAAAAATAACCCAAACATTTTACTTTTTGAGTCAATCTACAAACTGAAATTCAAAACTACAATTTTTGTTCAAATTGGTGCAAAAACGTATTTTTTTCTTAATTTAAATCAACTTGTGTAAATTAATAAATTATTAATATTTTATCAATTAGTTTAACTAAATTAATTTAAATTTTCGAATTAAATTATATTAAATTAAATTTTTTAATTAAATTGAATTAAAATAAATTAAATTAATTAATATTATCATTAATAAATTATTAATAAATTATTAAATTAATTGAAGGGTAACAGTACATGAACAGATGATCAACAGAAGGGGAATTTTGCCAAAGAGCGAACAAATGAAACAAAAGAAGTGTTGCTGAATTAAGGACAAAAAAGTTTGATTAAAAATAGACATCCAGTTTTAAGGAAACGGATGTGGAAGTTGACATTCTCGAAGTGACACTAACCGAAAGTTGAGGCAGGCTCGACTGCGGATTGCGATAAAAAATTCAATTTTCATTTCAAAGTAAAACATACTCCCTAGATATTGAGTTTCTGAATATATGTAAAAAAGTTAGATAGGTTCGAATTTCAACTAAAATTCTATTTAACATTTTTTCTAATTATTGTATAACAATTTGTATTGGATTTTTTGAGAATATTCATGCAATTAACTCATTTGCGAAAAAATATTGGTTTCCGAGTTCTAAATTGCCTCCCTTTAATTAAAGTAATGAACAGATGCGCATTTACGTTAGCGAAAAATATCATTCGATAAGGAAAGATTTTTGTGTGAATTATTTAGGAATATCAACTCAATAAAAAAAACCCAGAAAATTAGACCTCCCCAAATTTTAAGGACGCTTATCATCACAGAGTTTCAAATATCAAAACAGATGTTCTATTTTTCAAATCCGCTCATCTGAATACAATTTCCTAGAATACAGGTATTGAATTAAAAGCAATTGGAGCGTAGAGTAATAAATCGATTCGATGAAGCAGAGCAGCTCAAGCATGCACTCTACCAATTTTACCCTCTTCATTCTCCATAGAGGCTCTCTTAATTGAGTGAAAGCCAGTGATCTAGACGATCCTCAGTGTTCAAGTTGTGCCAGTAATCTTGGTTTAAGTTTTCGAATGAACAAACAGCCGCGAAGTACATGGTCTTCTTGACCAGCCTTTACCCCAGGCACATCCTATGCGAGCTCATAACGAAATTCTTGGGGTTTCTGGGTACTAGGAAATGCCGGTCACAGAACTTATTCGGTACAAAAAAATTATTCCATATAAAAAAATATTAGGCTGGAAATCTTATAAAATATAATAATATTGCAAATAATTTGACTTTACTTTACTATATACTTTACTTTTTTTTACACTCTCATCATAATGAGGAGGTATTGGTTTTATGTGAAAACTGACTATCGCGGATTTCATTAAATCTCCACGGTTTGAGACCCCTGAATACGGGGGCAGATTTATTACTTTATTCTCACTTCGTTTATAATGATTTACGAAATTCTTATAAATCCATAGCACACATACGCTTACCTTGAATGAAATACTAAAATTGTTAATAAAATTGTTTTTTCCCTTTGCAAGTTCGGAGCAGTAACATTTGTTGTTAAAGAGTCTGTTACAACATCGCATGATTGAGCATGTTAAAATATTGTTGTGCAAAAGTGCAAGAAATATCATTAACAATTTATTTGTTGAAATAATTTTTTTTGTCCATAAAATAAAAATGTTCCAGAGGTGTCAGAATGGGACGTTTAAAAACTATGTCACACTGCCAGAGGCAGAGGTTACAAGTTTTGTGAAGTTTTGGGACTTAGGAGGGAAGGGTTAGCGCAGAATGTGACATCACACATGAAAAATATAAATGTGAATAACAATTTTTTGCAATGCTTGGAAAATGAAAATGATTGATTTTATTTTACAAATAAAGCATCTAAATACGGATTTCACACACTTTCCCCTATTTCCTTCTCTACTCCTTTACCACACCTTTCTCTCATCGTTTCGCTTAAATCAGACTGAATTAATAGAACCCAATAAGAAAATTTATACAGTTTTCATTGACACTTGATTTTTTTTAATGAAAAGTCTACTAATATATTTTTAGTTCAGAATTCCATTACTTTGGTTGCAAATTCTACTATTTGGTTGAATTAATTTGTTGAAAATCCAACTGTTTTCTAGGAAACTCGGCTTTTTGTTTGAAAATTCAACAATTCAGTTTAAATTTTTCTTCTCTTTTGACTGAGGAATCTTTCCTGTTTGAAAACTTAACTTTTCTTTGAAAATGTTTCTTTTTTTGGTTAAAGTTTAATATTTTTATGTAAAAAATTTCATTTTTTTTAAATTTATCCTTTTTACTTGAAATTTCAACTGTTTTATTGGTCATTAATTTTTTGGCTCTAGAAAATGTAACTATTTAGGCTCAGAAATTGAAATTTTTACTGCTTTCTTGAAAATCCATTGTTTTGGATTGAAAAGTAATCTTTTTTTTTACTTGAAACTTAATCTTTTTTTATGCAAAAGATCTTGGTTGAAAATTCATCTTTCTTGGTTAAAAATTCAACGGTTTTCTAAAATGTTGTTATTTTGGCTTGAAGATTCTACTATTTGGTTGAAAATGTCGCTGTTTTCGGTTCAAGTTAATTCTGTTTTGTTTGAAAATTAACACATATGGTTCAAAATTCCATTGTTTGGTTAAAAATTCGTCTCTTTTGCTTAAAAGTGCGAATATTTGTTTGCAAATCCAACTTTTTGGTCTAAAATTAATTTGTGTCTGATGAAAAATCATCCTTCCTAGATGAAAATTCATGTTTTCGGGTTTAAATTAAACTGTTTTCTAAAAAAATAGACTTTTTAATTCGCAAACTCAACTCTTTTGTTAAAAATTTATATCCTTTGGCAGAAAATTTCTCTTTTTTGTCAAAAGCGTTTCAGATTGAATTCAATATGGTACATATATGTACATTAATTTTATTTCAAATAATTCATTTCCCTATTTTCATGAAAAGTCACCATATTTCCCCATTTTCGAGAGAATGTTGGGCTGTGAATTCTATTAAAATGTTATGTGTGTATGTTTTTTGTTTTATTTCAGGCGCTTATTAAATTTAATCGTCGAAAAAATTTTGACTTACATGGGAGTGGGTCGTATTTGTGACATCACCCTGAGGGGTTTAAGTTTTGTGCCTGCGACGGAGAGGGGGAGGGGTGCAAAAAGTATACAATATAGCGTGATGTTTTTTAACGTCCCCTAATGTAGATTTTGTTGATGTATATGATTAAAATTGATGTGCAATCATTATATTTGGTTCTGAAAGTTGTAGAAAATTAAAAAATGTTATAATTCTTTGAAAACACTCTTTACAAAACTGTGGCTGCGATGCGTCGCAGCCACGTCCGAATTTTTCTAGATCTACGAATCTGCTTCTCATCGGGCGAGATGTCACGTTCCTACTCGGCGACGAGGCTCGACGAGAGAACATGAGCCGAGTGCAGGGAAGAGCGGTAACTCATTCGCCAATAAATTTCAGGACGAAGCATCCATCACAATGTTCTATTTTGCTCATTGGTGTTTTTGCTGGCGGCATTCGATTCAATTCGAGGATGCGGTGAGTCGATATATCTCTCGAGGTGTCATCCGCCGTTCGTAATGGATGGCGGCTCTACCCTTACCCTTACCCCAAAAGTGAGGCCGTGCCAAGAACCTGCCCATGCCCACCCCCACCTCCCAGATCCTGATCACCGCTTTCCGACCTCGACTCACCCGAACTCTCCCTCCAGAACCCTCGGGACCAACGAGCCGAGCTCCCGTTGGCGTATACTCTCTTCTTGCGACATTACGCAACGCGATACTCGATAAAGATCGAGGGAATCCTGCCACGGAAACTCGGTATACCCGGAGGCGTTCCCGGCGGCATCAGGGTGTTGTTTGCTAGATAAGTAGCCTCCTCAGAGTGTTTGGATTTGTGCGACTATCAATTCTATACGTCTTATTGTGAAAGGATAACCTTTATCTTCATTTAAGACATCACAATATTTCCTTGTTTGGAGACAGTACGTAACTTCGTAATACGATAATACAATATACACTAAGAGCCCAATCCTCCACTTCTCAGGTCAAAGAACACAAGTGGACCCTTTTTAGGTTCAAATAATTACACCACTCTTGATCTGAATGGCTCTAAATAGATCGCAAGGGAATGTAATTTATCTGAGTGTGATGAATTTTTTATGATCCAAAGACAAAGGGTACAAAAGAAAGTTGGGGCTGCATATTTATCAAGTGCGACGTTGAAAGTCGAGTATTCGTGAAGTATTTTATTCGGTGTACTTGAAAAAATTTCATTTTTAATTTAATCATTTTCGGGAAAGAACATATCACTCTCATCGAGTCAGTAGAAAGAGCCATTTATAGTAAGACAAGCGGAAAAGAGAGAAAATTCATTTGTTAGTCAACTTTAGAGTATCTTAATATTCTCTACTATAATTTAAAAATTTTTATTAAAAAAATGTATATAAAAATTAAAGAATTCTTCCCCATCGTGTGGCTATACGTATATGAAAAAATCTTCCCGCTTCGCGGGCACATTCACATCGCTCGCTTCGCTCGCAAGTTTGAGCGCCCCTAGGGTGCGCGGTTATTGTATCTCGCGCTACGCGCTCGATAATATATTTGTCTCATGCTGCGCGCTCGATAATATATTTACCTCGCGCTTCGCGCTCGGCTTTTTTCGGTTTTCGCTCATCGTGCTCGGCTTAGATAAAAAGAAGAAATTTACTTGCAAATATTATAAAATTGACAAAATCCCTACGTTTTGAGTGATTGTTAAATTTGTTTTTATTTTAGATTAGAAAGGAAGTTTATTTACTTAAGGCTCTATCGGCCTTAAGGAACACATTCTCATTGCAATACCCGCACACTTTTTTAAAGTCCAAAGAAAAATGCTTAATTGCTTGTGAAACAGTTTTGGTTTAACTTACTGAAAATACTACCAAAAAATCGAAAATTTCATTTCTGGTTAAACAGTGTTTGTTTTATTCATAGAAAAGTATATTTTAAAAAGTCGACATCAAACGCCAGATAAACCATATTCGTGAAAAACTTTAGTCTCTTTCAGGAGCCTTGATAAATCGAAAGTTTACGAAGCTTTTGAATATACCTCGGCCCGGGACTGCTTATTCCAATATTGCAAAATAAAATACAAACTTAATTTTGTATCATAATTTTAATACTCATTTCTTATTTTGCGTTAATCTTTATTCACAGTTACCCTAAGAAATGTATTATTTCAAAAAGTGTATATTCTTATATTTTATAATGATATTGAAAGAAACGTTTCTTTATTATTTAGTTTTTATAATTAGAATAACTATATAGTTGAAAATGGATGTATTTTGTTGAAATTTTGTCTTCCTTGGTAGAATATCATTATTCTTGTTTGAAAATGGCTGAAAATTCACCGATTTTGTTGAAAAAAATGTTTTCATTAATTTTTTTACCATACCATTTGTGATTGAAAATTTAACTATTTTTCAAACATTTGCTTTTTTTTGTTGCAAATTCATCTTTTTGGTTTAGTCTCTAATTCTTTATCATTTTTTTACGAAATAAGAGTGGTTATTTATTGAATTATTTTATAATATCTATGTGATAATTAACATTCTAATTATTATAAGATTTGTCCTTCATGAAAAGGCACCATGGTATGTCATATTTAAAAGTAATAATTTGTTTTCCGAAGTTTTCTTTCGTATCTGGCGTTGTTGGGCTGGAAATGAGAATTTTTTGTTTTATGGATAAAAAGTAGAATTTTCTATTTTTTAATTGCATTTCCTTTGCTTGAAAAGAGAACAGTGAGTACTGTTCAAAAATATCTGAGATTCACTTTGTAGGTCTCTTAAAAAGTACAGCATTTTTAATTTGCAAAAAAAAAACTGTGAGCCTTATCAGAAATAGGTTGAAACAGATTTTACAGACCTTCTTCAAAGCAACAATTTGCTGTTCGGATTTTTTTCCCCATGTCGCATAATTTTGCCGGAAAATACAATTTTTTTTCAAACAGCATTATCAAAATTAAAATTAAAACTATTTAGAATTAAAACAAAAACTACGCTTCCAATCAAAAAATTATTCATGACGAATTTGTAGCTCATATTGGGTGAGTAACTTTTGTTTATTCTTTTTTCTCATAGCTTGTGTCGTTTGTCCAAAAATTTAATTTTTACATTCTCATTTTACTTTAATTTTATTTTTTTACGATTAAAACAAGAACTGCGCATTCCATCACAAAATGATTGAAAACAAATTTCTAGATCTTTTTTTAATGTTATTTTTCACGATTGAAACAAAAACTGCGAATCCCATCGAAGAATGATCAAAGCCATATGTATAGTTTTTGTTTGGTGTGAACAACGTTTGTCTATTTTTTCGTAGCTTGTGTCTTTCGTCCAGAATTTTAATTTTTTAATTTTTAATGTTGTTTTTTACAAATAAAACAAAAATTACGCGTCCTATCAAAAAGTGATTAATAACGAATTTGTAGATCTTTTTTGTATGCGTAATTTTTGTTGATTCATCTGTTTTCTTATCTTGCATGGTTTGACCGGAAAATTGAATTTTTTGATTTTTTATCATTTTCGCGAAGATAAATTTTTTGTCTTTCCAAAGACTACGAAAAGCCGGACATAGAATTTTCAAATATTCAAAAAAAATGTTCTCAAAAGTGTTGAAAATGCTCTAACATTTTGAATTTTCATCCAAAATAGATGGTTAACGAACTCGTCCTTTGTTTTCATGCCTTAAAAACGTGTGCCAAAGATCAATCCATCTGATTAGTCTTTCGAAAGTAATACTGCCTACAGGATATAGACATACCTACATACAGACAGACACCTTTCTGAAAATATTTTTTTTTACACAGGGGGTCTCAAAACGTGGAGATTTGATGAAAACCGACCAGTTAAAATTTTACATAAAACTAATACCTTCTCATTAGGATGAGAATGTAAAAATAATGAATCAAAATTGATTTACATTGTTAAATAAAATGGCTTAAGGTTATTTCAAGGTAACAACATCATACCCGGTGGTTCAGCCGACATTTTTTATTGTCCTGCGCTAGACCTACCATTAAAAAAAGCTTAATGTTCGATCAATTGAATTACATTTGATAGATAATACATTATGTAGGAATTTTTTGGGTGGAATAGACGAAAATGCTAATGCAGAGCTACCTAAATAGAGTAAAATTATTACTGATTATCGTTCTTGATTTTTTTCATCAGATTATTAGGCAATTTATCCCATTGGGCACGAAACCATGAACATCCCAAAAACATTCTTGGGACGTTCCTATGACGTCCAATGTCAGTCCAATTAACGTCTCTAAGACGTTGGATGTCCTAAAGATGCCCTAAACACATCTTAAAGGCATGAGACGTTATTGGAACATCTTTCATACTGACATTAGACTCTTGAGAGCATCCCTAGGATGTCCAAAAGTCATGCCCCAAAAGATGTCTTAGGGATGTCCCGAAGACGTTCCTAGGACATCCTTCATTTTTTTGCCCACTGGGTATAAACGGATTATTCATATTCATCATCAGTAATGAACTTTCGATCAAAGATATAATACTTAACCGAGAATTAATTTCAAATTGAGCAGTCATAGACGCTACTTACCTACGACGCCAATATGATTCGTATACATACATTGATTAGCAGTTCGAACTCGAAAGTTCATTGCCTCACTACCCGATTCGGGTAGTGTTTCTAGGTGGATATTTACTACCAATGTGGGCCCACCACACCCACGACGGGCCAACAGCACGCAGTATTCTTGAACGGTCACCCATCCAAGTACTAACTGCGCCCAACAATGCTTAACTTCAGTGATCTTACGAGAACTGGTGTTTTCAGCGTGGTATCGCCGTTGGCGATATGATTCGTATACCTCACATAATTTAATAATTTAATTTACAACAAAATTAAGACATAAAAATCAAAATCGAATGAATTTTGTTGCCTGGAGGCCTGTTAAAGCCACATCTTGTAGTTCTAAAATTAAAATATTTTATAATAGTTTACAATTTTTGATTTATATTACAATAATTTAAATATATAAATAAAGAATGTCAATTTTGACGCATGTGGTCTTTGTTTTCGAATATTTGGATATAAATATTTAGACTGTGCATAATTAATATAAAAATAAAGTAATATGATTAAAGTTCGATTGTTTTTTGATTAAATTTTGCAAATGGACAAAATAAAGAGAAAATAATAATATTCACTGATTTTAACGAGTATGATTATTTAATTTAATGATTGAATTACATCATTTTTTAGCCTTTTGTATTTATAATTTTATATATAAATTTCATTCATCTCTTTATTTTATATTAAGTTTTATGAATATATCTTTTTCCAGATGATCGAAACAAAGTATAACCTTGATGCTTGAGCGAGACAAAAAAGAGAAAGAGACGCTCTTATACGCACCTCCAAGGCTTCATTAACAGAGAGCACATTTTCGGCTTGTCATTCCATTCTGGTCGCCTTACAACAAAGGTTGTTATTCATTTTTTGAGAGATACAAACTTATAATTTCTAAATATTCACTTTGAAAAAAGAAAAGTTTTCAAAATGAATTTCATCATTTTTGCTCTTGTCTTCATTTGTTACATCATCTCAATGGCCGAAATGTTTGTATCTCCAAGAAACGGTGAGTTTTAAAAAAAATTTCAATTAAAACAATAGTCTAGGCACACCATAAATATTTGGTTTGCGCTCATTGAATTTTGTCAAACCTAGCCACCTTTTTCAGTTTCCAATTTTCAAATGAAGGGTAAACTTCCAAAAGGGAAAAAAGGCCTTTTTTACGAAAATGAAATTATGGGCTCAAAAAATCATACCAATTTCAACTTATATTGTGAAAAAATGTTTTTCATAATATAATTTTAAAATGTTGTTTGTAATACCAATTTTCTTCAGTTTTTTTACTCAAATTCAACAGTGACGTATCACGGCAGTAAGTTTTTTTGTAGATAGGAAATTCATTTTTTGGGATTCAAAATGAACTTTACTTTCAGATATCTTCTGGATCTGAAATCAAATTCATTCTCAATTAAGTGCATAATATAAAAATATACATATTTAATGAGAATTTGATTAACCAAATCTTTTCATTTTTTTTCAAATAGATTGTCTGCTGCCGTTCAAAATCGATAAAAAATGTCATAAAAAACCTACTTTCTGGTCATATGAAGAAGTAGGTAACAAGTGCGTAGAAAGACACTATTGTGGAAAAGAGAAAAGAAACCTTTTTAAAAATCACTCAGAATGTGCAAAAGCGTGCTGTATGTTTGGTTTTTGCTACGACGATGAAACAGAAGCACCTTAATATTTGTACTGTTCATTATTCTGCGAATAAAGGATCATGATTAAATATCGAATGCAGAAAACTTCACATAACTCAACTCGTTGAAACTCGAAATTTGACAGTAATTTTAAAACCTATTGAAAATTATAATTTTTATATGGAATAAAGTCACAATAGAAATATGTATGTTATGAAGTAATCACGAAATATTGAAATATTGAGTTTTTTATTTTATACTGTCCGCATAACTTACAAAGTACATTTTAGCGACTGTTTTCCCAATGATAAGATTTGAGATAAGATTTGTATTTGCAAGCGCCCGTAAGTGAGAACACTTTCAAGGGAACCACAAGCAGGGAAATAATATATTTATTGTTAAAAAGACAATATATTCGTTGAGACGTTTGTGATTCATGTAAATTTATTTAAATTTTGTTAAAATACAAGTCATCAGCTATCCGACTTATCGCTTTTATTTCAAAACCTACCAAATATTATAATTTTTATAAAAAGTAAAATTAAAAAAAATAAAACCAATACTTTCTCATTATGATGAGAATGTAAAAATATTAGTTATCAGGTATTGTAATCCTGAAAGATAAAAATAATAAGTTCTGTTTTATTCTGTAAGCATAACTTATAAACTACATTTTAGAAAATGTTCTTTTTAATAATAAGATCATTTATTTATTAGTGTTTGTAACCATCCTAAAGTAGGAATACTTTCAAGGAAAATGCAAACTGAAACATAATTTACTTATTGTTAAACGGACAATATATTCATTTATAAGTTCGTGTTTCATGTGAATTTATGTACATTTGAAAGAAGACAAGTTATTTTTTCCCACCTATAGCAAAATTAGCAGCCTTGGGAGAAATAACGTTGTATAAAAAAATCAGTTTAACTGTAATCTTTGTTTGTGTTAGACTTAAGCAATAAATACTTGACGCAATTGTTTGACGTTTTGGTTAAATGTTGAAATGGACAAAATAAGAGATTTAATTGTAATTCGCTGAATTTAATTAATATGGTAATTTCCATTTAACGATTTTTATTAAATTGAAGGAAAAATTACTTCAATACACGTAGAACTTAACCCTTTATTGATATTCCATAAGATGAATTTCGTTATGTATATTATTCTTTATCGAGTCTCTCTCTCCCCTCCCCCCTCTTTCTTTCTCTCTCTCTCTCTCTCTCTCTCTCTCTCTCTCTCTCTCTCTCTGTCTCTCTCTAAACTGTGCATGAGCAATTTTACGCACGGTGTTCGTAATAACTATATTCTAAACTTTGCATATCCTCATATTATTCTTGCACAATTAGCCGCATTGAAGCACTTTGCGCACCATTTAGAGACATGGAAAGGCCTACTTCAAAGATGTGTGTGGCAGAAAAAGCAGCGGCGGAATTACGATTTACGTTTCGGTTTTCAGAAAATACATTTTTCATAATTTTCTGTGTCCGCCTGGCACTTGGATTGAGAAATCTATAAAAATTCTTCAAAGAAATGTTATACTATAAAGCTTGTCGCAGAAAAAAGAAGTTAAATACCCTAAATCTAATCCAACAAACCACTAGAGACATAAGACACGTGTGTAAGACAAAAGACAAGTTCCTGACTGTGGTCAGTTCAAGGTAGCTGATAGTTTAACCTAAACTCGTCCTGAAACTTGGTGGATTCAGTTTATTGGGATGCTTGTTCACAACCCCTAAAAGTATAACTAGAGTTTCAGAAGGGAAGAGGTTGCCTATGGAGGCTAGAAACGTCGGGCGAATGACACTTCCTCCTCCTCACTCCCCATCAAGGATGGTGGAAGCCTAACCCCAACATCGAGTTCAAGCCTTTTGCTCAGCTCTCAGAGCGAGGATCGATAGTCTAGCATCATTGGACTCTAAAGGCTCATGGCAGAGGTGAACTTGGCACTAGAGGTCGAGGAGGCGAGCGCGATGGCTGGACCAAGGACTTACCAAGGACTTTTAGAAGGGGTGCACTCTCGGCTCGACGCGGCTCAAGGATTAGCATGAATGGCTATCGTGCGCCGGCCGAGATAGCAACACAGCCCACTCGCCTATTATTGTTCAGACAAATTAATCGCATCTATTGCAAATTACTCTGCGATTGCTTTTCCAGTCTGGTCTGAAAAGCCTCCAACAGCAAGAATGGCCTCTGGAAACTTCGACTCGGAAAAAAGAGTATGCTTTGATTAGTTTCGAACGCCGCTCTATGCTTGAACTGTTCGCAAGTAGATTAAAACTTCCTGGCCGCAGCATAGTTCGGAAGTAGATTAAAGGTTTATGGTTGCACGGAAGCGGTAGTTGACGCTGAGGTATAAGGCCGTATCTTTCATTTTCCAGGTTAGTTCACCTAAAACCGATAATTTGATTAATTTTCTTATTGAAATACACATTTTCAAAAATCTAACTCGAGTTATTCAGTATAAATGTATATATATAAAAATAGAATGTATGAAATGGTAGTTTCTTATTTTCTTTTACGTCTATAGAAGCAACCATAGAAAGTGGAAAATCAATATATATATTACTTCGAAAACTTCCAGATTAAAAGCATAAAGTATCTTAGTTTTGCAGCGAAACTAATGTAGAAAGACTATTGTTAAAATTGTTGACAAAAATAAAATTCTACACTAAAAAAATTATATAATATTGTGAAAAAATGTTAAGATAGACCGGAGAGGGGCCTCCGATTCCATCTTGATGTTTGAGCACGAACATGGGAATTTTTGGATAATTCAGTCGTTGAAAATATTCATTGGCGTAAGTATCCATGGCTCGGCCACAGGCGTCGAGTTACAGTGATTGTTTTTAATTATTCTAATGAAATACATTGAACAAAATAGAGTAATCTTATATAAGAAACGATGTTCATATTTTTACTACCTTCTCTGTTTCTAAAACCAGTTTCTGCAAAACTGAGTCTACAATAGTATCATAAAATTGGGCAAAGTGTTTACTAATGGCTCTATGATATTTCTCTGTTATCTTTTTGTTCTTTAAAGGGCGACTGGTTTGGCCGATATAAGTGATATCGCAGGAACAAGTGATTTTATCGGTTGCATTACATTGATAAAAAAACCTCGTTTATCCTTACCTAGTTTAATGAACTTCTCGAGTTTTTTGTCAACTCTAAAAACAGTCTTAATTTCATAACCATTTAAAAGTTTCTTGATGTTGTTAGAAATGCAGCTAACGAATGGGATGGAGGCGATTTTTTATTTTTTTTTATTTACAATTATACTACTGTGAAAAAAAGACTCAGCTGAAAGAATAGCAGCATCAACCAGATTTTTGATAATTCCGATTTTATGGTGGATAAGGTTGGTAAGTCTCTTTTCTAAATATTGAGTTACTCTGGTTTTACTCTGGAATTAGTCTGGTCGACAAAATAACACCAATACTCTAAATTATATTCGGATTCGGTGAATTTATGCACTTTAGTATTAATCACTAAACTTTCGCAGGTTACAAAGATGCAAGCCCGCATCATCCTGTGGAATTAGGCTAAACAAGAAGAAATCTGCTGTGGCCCCGGTGGCGCAATTGGGTTAACGTTCCACTTGTGAATAGTGGTTTTCCCGGTTCAAATCCTGGTTGAGGCAGATTTTTTCTCATTTCTCCAAAAATTATTTGACCAGTAATCGCCAAAATTCAACATCAGAAATTGATTAATTAATTACCCTGATCGAAAAAATAACATCAATACTCTATATTCCTCAAGCCAGTCTATGTTTGTCCGTCTCTTGCAGTATTTCAGTCGATATTTTAAAATAAAGTCTTAAAAGTGTATATCTTTTTTCTGAACTAAAACTAATCTCTTTCTGCGTATTTTTTAATAATGATCTACCTTTCTCCAACAGGCTATGGGCCCAGAGATCAAAAAGTTAAGTTTAGTATAAAGTATAAAGGGTTTCCTGTCACCACTACGTAGCGCGTCCTCAGGTTGCGGATAGAGGAACGGCCCGTGAGGCTGAACAGCCCCTAAGGTTA
>CAKNYM010052473.1:147898-193957 GCA_932195095.1 Andricus curvator
CATAGGGCCAAAGGGGTATTGATGCCAGTAGGCGCGCTGCCTTGCAGGGGGACGTTAGGGTACGAGGATGAAACTGTAATGTGTCTGACGACAAGTTGACATGGTCCTTGTCAGAGTCGGAAAGCTCCCATACTTAGACCTAGGGAGGTATGGGGGTTATCACTCCTGGGACAGTGGACTCACCTACGATCGGAATAGGATCCTAACGTGCGGATTATCTTGAAACTACCATGGCTAACTTACAAAAACAAAAAACTACAGTTAAAGATCTAAGGGTGGGAACTCTAAACGCGCGTAGTCTAAAAACTGGCCGACTTAGCGAACTCATTAAGATAGCAATTGAATACAAAACTGACTTAATAGCACTTCAAGAAACCTGCTGGTCGGGCGATTTCGCGTCAATTTCTAAGGATGACTATACTTTTCACTATGGGGGAGCTAAGGGGCAAAGACTGGGGACTGGTTTTCTTATTAATAAACGAATTTCGCAAGCACTTATCGACATGCAATTCATTAATGACCGGTTATCATACATTGTACTAAAGGGTAATTTCAGCAAACACGTATTAATCAATGTGCACTGCCCCACCGAGGACAAAGACGAAGACACTAAAGATCTTTTTTATGAAACAATCGAGCAGGTTTTTGACAAGTTCTCAACGTTTGACGCAAAAATAGTATTGGGGGACTTCAACGCGAAAATTGGAAAAGAACCAATGTATAGGCCTACAATAGGATCAGAAAGTTTGCATGACGTCAGTAATGATAATGGAACCAGAGTAATAAACTTTGCAGCTTAAAAGAACCTCGTTGTCAAAAGCACATATTTCAAGCATAAAAATATACATAAGGCCACCTGGACATCACCAGATGGTAAAACTCACAATCAGATTGATCACGTTCTAATAGACAGAAGACGTCATACAAACATTCTCGATATAAGATCGTATAGGGGAGCGGATTTAAATTCAGACCATTTTCTCGTGATAGTAAAACTAAGATCTAGGCTAGCGCTAAGTAAGAAAACAAGCCGCACAGAGCCAACAGTTCGTTTCAATATAGATAAGTTCAAAACAGCAACAGAAACATTAAATTACCAAGTTGAGATTTCTAATAGTTTCGACGCTCTCCAAGAACAGAGAGACGATAACAATAATCACGAGGAGGACCCGGAAACCCTGTGGAGCAATACGAAAAAGGCGATAAAGCCAGCCGCGAAACTTACGATAGGTTTTAAGAAAGTAACCAAAAGCAAACCATGGTTTGACGAAGAGTGCAAACTCTGGTTTGAGAAACGTCGGAAGGCCAGACTAAGTAGTTTACAAAATAAGTGCGATCAAACACATAAGAAATATCTCGAGATTAGCAAAAGTACAAATAGGCTCTATAGATCCAAGAAAAGGGAGTGGGAAAAGAATAAAATACTAGCAATAGAAGCGCATAATAAACAAAATAACCCGCGTGAGATGTACAGGGGAATCAATTTTATAAGGAAAGGCTTTCAAAGTAGAACGGAAGTAATGAGGGACGAAAATGGCAATCTAGTAGCCGATGCGACAGAGAGACTGAATTTATGGAAAGATTATTTCGATAAACTATTAAATGTACGTGAAGCCCCCGTTGAAGGTAATCTCGGCGAAATCCACACTGCTGATCTATTAATTAACGATCCTACTGATATAGAAATAGAAATGGCCATCAAGAAGTTGAAAAATAACAAAGCCGCGGGCATCGATGACCTACCGTCAGAACTGATAAAAAATGGAGGCCCTTGCCTCACAAGGCAAATTTGTAAATTGATACGCGCAGTTTGGAAAACAGAACGCATGCCGGAAGAATGGAATACCTCTATCATTATTCCCATCTTTAAAAAAGGCGATAAAACTAACTGTAACAACTATCGGGGAATTTCACTTGTGCCTTCGTGCTACAAGATCCTGTCTAATGTTATCCTAAGTAGACTAACTCCTTTTGCCGAGGAAATCATTGGGGATTACCAGTGTGGATTCCGCCGAAACCGATCTACAAGCGATCAAATGTTTACAATTAGACAACTGTTAGAAAAGAAATGGGAATTTAAAGAAGCAGTACATCAGCTATTTATCGATTTTAAAAAAGCTTACGACTCTATTATACGCGCGCGAATGTACTGGATCCTAGAGTTCTTGGGTGTGCCAAGAAAATTGGTTAGACTTATCGAAATTTGCTTAAGCGGCAGTAAGGGTAGAATACGCGTAAACGGTAGTTTATCTGAAGAGTTTTCGATCCGCGATGGCCTGAAACAGGGCGATGCACTTTCGTGCGTCCTTTTTAACTTAGTTTTAGAATACGTGGTTAGGCAAGTGCAGGCGAATCCGACCGGTGCTACCCTCAATGGGGTAATACAAATTCTTGGATATGCGGATGATCTCGACGTACTAGGGGATGATAAAGAAACGGTAGCTAAAAATGCAGAAATCTTGATCGCAAAAGCCAAAGAGATTGGCTTGGAAGTTAGCGAATCGAAGACAAAATATATGACCGTCGTCAGGTCCGGACAAAGTAATCAAGACGGGGATCTAATGGCCGGAAATATGAAATTCGAAAGGGTTAACGAGTTTAAATACCTCGGGTCTATTATAACTAGCGAAAATAAGATTAAAACGGAAATCAATGCGCGGCTACACGCTGGCAATGGGTGCTATTATGCAGCAAACACGCTACTAAAATCGCGATCGCTATCTAGAAACATCAAAGTAAGAATTTACAAAACGATAATAATGCCGGTCGTCATGTACGGGTGTGAAACGTGGGCGCTGACGAAAGGAGAAGAGAATAGGTTTAGAGTTTTCGAGAATAAAGTACTTAGAAAAATCTATGGCCCAAAAGGGACGAAGAGACCGGCGAGTGGAGAAAACTGCATAATGATGAGCTGCACGCTCTCTACGGGTCAGCAAATATTAATAGAGTAATGAAAGCGCGTAAATTAAGATGGGCGGGGCATGTAGCAAGAATGGGCAATGAAAGAACAGTGGCGCAAGTTTTAAGAGGGAGACCGACTGGTAAGAGACCCCTAGGCAGACCGAGAAACAGATGGGAGAAAAATGTAAGGGATGATCTAAAAGAACTAGGACATGATTACTTAAACTGGATGGAGAATGCACAAGATAGAGATGTGTGGCGGTCTCGGGTAGATGAGGCAATGAACTTTCGAGTTCGAACTGCTAATCTATAATAATAATAAAGTATAAAGAAAGGTACAGTTAAGGAAATTCAAGTGGACAGTGTGTGTTTGTATACATCAGACGTTTTTTTCAGTGCAAAACATACAGTTAAGGAAATTCAAGGAGACAGTGTGTTTACATGTACATCAAGCAATCCCTTCAGTGCACAAGATGCAAGTAAAGTGCGCGTAGACAGTTTTTTTCGCGTGTGCATGAAGTTTATTTTATGTTTTTGGTTTCGTACAAGATATAAAGTGAAAAAATGGGTCACAGGAAGCGATTCCGTTTTTCAGTGGATAAGTTAAATAATGAAAATTATCAAATATGGAGGTACAAAATAGTGAACTGAAAAAGTGACTGAAGCATGAACTCAACAGAATGATCAAGCTTGCGTAAGTATCGGGCTTTTAGTGGAGGTCAATAAAATTATTCACATTACGAGTACCGAAAACGTGCGACAGGCTTGGAACTCACTACATTTTTATCACCAGAATGCAACCCTATCGAGGAAAATATTTTTGCTTAAACGTACATGCAGATTAACCTTGTCAGAAGGTGGTAACATAGAAGACCACACCACAGAGATGCTGGATCTTGTAAACAAATTAACAGCTCTTGAGTATCAACTAAAGGACAATCTAGTAGCTGAAAGGCTCTTGAGCAGTTTTACAGATTCTCATAGCACTTTGATTACCAACTTGGAAAGTAGGCCATAAAATATATTACAATCAATTTCGTCAGAAAGAAGTTTACCATCTGGTTACCAACTGGGTCGCCAGTGACCCGGCGCGTACACATAAGGCAAGTTTGCTCCAGGACAAATGTTTGAAAAAGCTCGCCATGGACCTAAAAATTAGGAGCAAAGTACGCGGCACATAGACTTCATAGAGCTATAGTCAGTTTGAGTGTTTCTTTTTTTTTGACGACGGTGTAAATTGATTCAACAATAAACCAAATTATTTTAACTTTTTTCCTGAAATATATGTAAAAAGTGTATTTTAGAACAAAAAAATATACGAAAATGTATTTTTTTCATTAGGCAAAACTTGCACCTTCACTTTTTCTTTTTTAACTTTTTTCCACTGTTTGACAAACTTCTCACATCAAATTCTTATCTTTTAAAAGGATTTTAAAGGGATTTCGGTGTTTTTACTTATATATTGCCATATACCTTCGATCCAAAATGGTTCGTTGTAACCATTTTCAGCTGAAAGATTAGCTATCTCTTAGAAGAAGATGCGCGGTCATTCCAAAGGTCATAAGAATTTCTGAAAGATCCGCATATATTGTAGAATCTTGGTTCTCCAGGGGGAGGTTTTACGGCTATTTGGCTCGCATCAAGCTGGACTCGGCATAATTACGTAATGTTCGCTACCCCTTTCCTTCCTTCCAGCCTGCGGCACTCAAGCCGCTTGGTGTCAGGAAACAGAAGCACTGGTAATTCCGCTCCGAATTCAGCCATTATGGAGATTTTATCAAGGCGTGTTGCCAGCTAGCTAGGCTTTACTTTTATTCGAGCATTACCCGGTTTTCTTTTGTCGGAACCTTCGTTCGCACCCAGTTTTTCATTCCCGTTTCGTTTCGAAACCCCTGTGACAAAGTCCAAGGGAATTCCTTTGTACCGAAACCAGATAGGGATAAATTCGCCTTTAGATATCAAAAAAGGCTCACAGGCATGTTTGTTGTTTATCGATGCTTTACAACTTCACTGATTCTTGGTCTTCCATTACTTTCTGTATAAATAATAGAATCAATAATGATCGTGTGTCGTGTTAATGAATTATGTATACTTCATTGCATATACATTTACTTATTGCAGTGCGACTCATCGATCCGTACTACAAATTCTTGACAATGCATGAGAAATGACCGCAAAGTCTGCTAGAGGTTCAATTGTGACGAATAGAGTACAGGCTTGCCAGCTAAGTGAGATTTGTGTTACACTTTGTTTTCTGTTTATCACGTTATGTAAAAATCAGAGTAACCCTACAACTCAAAACTTTTTTCTTCCTCCATTTTAAAATTTAAGCAACTACCTACGACTGAATTTACAATTTTCTTAATGCTTACCATTCTATAAACTAAATTTTTTAAATAGCAAAGCTTTCAAATTTTCGAACGAGTTTGTTGTGCGAATGTTTGAAACAACAAAAAACCTACAATAAAAGGTAATTCAAGACTAGTGGTCAAATGGATACAACATAACAATTTGACACAGGTCGTTAGCCAGAGTTTGTAATTGTATCCTTTTTGCCTATAATCACTGACGAATGAAACAGTTTGGAAATGATTTGTGCTGTAGAATATAGAACATTTGACAACTAAACCTTTCTTATTTTTAATGTTTATAAAAACTCTCTTGAAAGATCAATTTCCTTCATATGTAAGACATACCAATCACAAGAACCATGAGTTTACTAATCTATACTTGAAATTATCTACCTTCTTCTAAATCAGGCTATAAAATTTCATAATAGAACGATAATAGATTTTTCAAAACAATGGATAGTTCACTAAACATAATCGATCAAAATTGTAAGTACCCCTTGGGATTCAGGTAACAGCAATCTAGAGGGTTGGAAATCATAATTCTGGAAGCAAACGCCGTTTCTATTTAATTTCGAGTGCACGGTGCGTAATTCGAACGCTGCGATACAATCATCTGACGAAGGGAGGAACAACTCAGAGGTCGACAACCCACCACAGCTATTATGCAGATGTAATTTGGATGGCAAACACAGTGCTCCCAACGCGGGCACCTTGCACTACTGCGCATGCGATGTATAAGGCGCTTCATTGGCTGCCGTTCGCGCGCTTATTTGAAATGTTAAAAAATACAATTTTTTTATATTTATTATTAATCATCAAAAATAATTTTTTTAACATGTTCAAGTGGTACGTGGATGGGTTTTAATATATTCTGAGCATAAGGTTGTAAAAAATAAAAAAAAGATTACATTAAATAACATGATATTTTTTATTTTCGGAATATTCATTTTATTTTTTAACCTAATGCTCAGAATATATTAAAAAACCATCCACGTACCACTTGAACACGTTAAAATATAATTATTTCTAATAATTAATGATAAATTTAAAAAATGGTATTTTTAACATTTCAAACAAGCGCGCGAACGGCAGCCAATGAAGCGCCTTATGCGTCGCATGCGCAGTAATGCAAGGTGCCCGCGTTGGGAGCACTGGGCAAACACACTGAAGGTCCAACTCCCGTCCGAATGATACGACTATTGGTCTTCGTGTCATAACTCTGTTATCTTTTTGACAATTCCGATTTTAGACCAAAAAACCTCGTACCCATGAATATTTTATTTTGATTACCACATGCAAATTACTGTAATGCATTCAATGAAATAATTCCAATTATTTTATAATATTCCAAGACATATCTCACACCGATTTTTCTAAGAAAAGAGAACACACGTAATGAACATTTCCAGATTCTAGTGGTACTTTAACCGATTCAATAAGCGCAGGCAATGTTCCCTTGGTTTGGAAAGCAGTGTCGCCAGCAATGATTGCAACTAAACAATTTATTCTTATCTGAGATCAGGAATATGTAACGGTACGAAAACATCCCTTTCCAATCGTATGAGGCGAACGTTTGTGGGTAATTGGAAGGGTGTTAACGATGATTAGAATGGGCTTGCATGCGTGACATTAATCGACTCACCATCAAAGTTAGACCAGCTAATCAGAAATCAGTGTCTATCATCTATCAATCCGACAAACTCCTATGATCTCGTAATCACACAGAGTAAATTTCGAGCAAACATCCTCGATAGAAGGCCAAAAATGAATCTATTACTTCCGGATATATGCTCGATGCTCGAGAGTACACTACCGTGAATTAGATCAGATCAAGTCTTCTTTCGCAATATTTACTTTGGCAACATCCCCGAATGAGCGCCGCAATAAAAAGATGAAAGTACCCTGCCGGTTGCCGTAAATCGGTCTTCAAACTTTAGGTGGATAAGTCAATGAAAGCTGCTTTTCTCTTGGGTCTCGAATGATAGGAGCTGAAGTGGAAATAAAACTGATCAATTTTCGAATATTTATCAATGCACAAAAAATACGAATTGCTTTTTTGTAAATTGTAATTGTACACTAATTTTAAGAATGACTGAAACTAATATTAATGACCTCTTTTAAATATTAACGTAATTAAAAGAGGATATTATATCATATTAAGTTTTAAATGCGTATAAACTTATCAGCGGACGTGTGCCGATTTCATTCGCACTCGACGATCTTTGGTCATGCGTATCCACCTTCCGTGTTCAATTAGGTATCATCAAAAGTTTACCTATCAAAAGTTAGTGCACCTCCGTTGCTGTAGAGCTTCTGCTATTAAGTACTTACCTAATTATCTACTTCCACCCAGCTTATTTTACAACTTCTCTGTTTCTAATTTATGGTTTATTATGCTCAAAAAAGCAAAACTTTTATTTACTTTTCAAAAAAATCATATCAAATGTCGCCTTATTCGAAATTTTGTATTTCTTCAAATTGAAGAATCGGATTACAATTTGATGCACTTTTCAGGTTTAATGATATTAATGTAAAATTGAACTAAGAGAAGCAGAGAAACAGAAAGACAGAGTATAATAATAATAACTGTATGTATGTATGTTTATATATATAATATTAAAGTGTAAATGAAGTTGGTTCGTAGTAGTGCTTTTGTTTTTTCATTGCTTTATTTCGAGATTGGGGTTTTATCAGAAACTGACATTTGATGTCATCTTGACGTTTCAATAACAATTAAAAATTGAAAATATTGATGCGCCTAACGAATTCTAATTATTCAACTGTAGACAGTAATTTTAAATTTTGATAAACTGTTTAGACTGACACAAAAGTCACATCAATAATAAGACAATGAGAAACTTTTAAATCTACTGTGTCTGTATTTTTTAACAGTAAGAATTTTATTATTTAAAGTTTAGGAACACATAAGTGTAAAAGCGAATAATATGCTCAATTAATAATACATGAAATAACTGTGGATCAATTTTGAATCTTCCAAATTGTGAAACAAACTGAAATAAATAGTAGGCAACTAATAGTTTTGAAATAACTAATATAATTATATTTTACGTTTTATTAACTATGTTTCTACAGGTTTCTTTCAGTTAATAAGTTTTTAATTTTTTCATTATTTAAAATACTTGGAATAAAGAAGAAACTTTGAACCTTATTGACTTCTAATATTATTTTCACTAAAAATAATGATATTGCTAAAATCTATCAATATTACAATTTTGTGATTTTTTGTATGAGGCAAAATAATTTCATATGTTATTACAGTTTTATGAATGTACTCTTTTTAAACCTTTGAGAACTGCAAATATGGACCGAATTATACCGGCGAGCCTGCAGTAGGCCGGCTTATAATAAGCTAGCTTAAATACGATAGTTGCTCAGTTTCGCGTCGGCGCAAAAGCGTTTTCGGCAGTGGCTCTCTGTCGCGCACGTGGAGTCCCTGCGGCTTCTGCGCCGACGCGAATCTGGCCACTCTCATTTAAGCTACACTGTAAAAAAATTTCTCGTAACTATCCACTGCGTTTTTTTAACTTTACCAAAAACTGTAAAATGACTAATTTCAAAGTAGTGAACTTCCAACCTCAAAATGTAGAAACATCACTTTAGGAAATAATTTGAGTCCAATTATTACCTACTTTGAGAGAAGTCAATTTACAAAAATTTGTAAAACCACTGCATTCAAAGTGATGTTTCTACATTTTGAGTTTGAAAGTTCACTACTTTGAACTCAGTCATTTTACAGGTTTTGGTGAAATTAAAAAAACGCAGTGAATAGTTACAAGAAATTTTTTTTACAGTGTAGCCTATTGTAAGCCGGCCTACTGTATGCTCGCCGGTGAAACCAGGTCCTATAAAATGTTCAAATCTTACTTGTTGGTCAGCTTTCAGCTTTCAACACTAAATGATTTACAGAAAGCATGTATCGAAATACTGAAAATGGTTTCATTTTGTCTTTAAACCTGTCAAGCTTGTATCGTTTTGAAATACTTATATTTTATAGTTTATTTAAAACCAGTACTTAGTTAAATGATTAACTTTAACCTAAAATGTCCAAAATTTTATACTTTCTAATTCATATTACATGAGTGACAGAAACTTACTGAGATTCCTTGAAATTAAAAAAAAAAGTTTTAGTGGTGTCGAAAAGATTTTAAAACTTGTGAAAATTTCTGATTCGGCTAGTTCACCATTGATTTTTAAAAACTTAAAAATTTTGTTACTTGAACCCTATTTAGTTCAAATTATAATATCAAACCATGTTTTTATTTTGTTTAAACAAAATTTGCGTGCTTGGTAATAGCAGTTTGAAAATCACAAAAGTAGCAAAATTCACGAAAATTATAAGTACAATAAACGGGGTTTGAAAATATCAAATGATGTCGTGTTACTCTAATTTAAACTACTTAAATAGGGTTCAGATAAAAATCTGTTTAACTTTTTGAAAGTGAATGTTAATCTAGCCGAATCTAAGAAAGATTTTTTTTTATTCATTAAAAAAGAATTCCTGTATTCGATAAGAATTTTTTCAATTTTATATATATATATATATATATATATATATATATATATATATATGTATATTATAATCACTTAAAACTCTATGCAACAATAATTTTTATACAATTTTTAAACCGATAAAATAAATTTTTAAAATTTCAAAAATTTTTAAAACTCCCCGGCACCACTAAAACTTTTCTTTGAATTTGAAAAAGTTCCAGTCAGTTTCTTGCAGCAAGAGAAAAAAATTGTAACTGAACTTCTAATTTTTAAATGCCGCTCTGATTTATTTTTAAAAAATATTGTAGGCTTTCAATATTTGAAACCAAAAGCCTAAATAAATCAATTTTCTGATAATAATTTATGTCGAAAGCCAATAGTTGCGTGATTTCCAGTGAATAGTCAAACAAATTTCAATTCAAACCTCCAAAATTTTAAAGTTTCAAATATCCAAAATAGTAGAGTTTTTAATTTTGATTCATGAACGCTACAGTATAGGCGCGGCTTTCAAAAAGTAAAAATTTAACAATTTTATTTCCTTGTTCAAACTGAAGAGTATTATATTTAGAGCAATGCAAATTTGGCAGATTCAAAATAAACATGAAAAATTCTACACACAGAATGGGAACGTTTCTTGGGTGAATATTTTTAAGTAGATACCTTTAAAATTGAAAACTTCAATTTCAAATCTACAAAACTGAAATAACGTTTTACAATTGTCTCTCAATATCAGAATTAAAAATGTCGGAATGAAACATTCGAAAGTACTACTTTTCCGAACCCCTTTCAAAATTAATCTGTAAAAAAATGACTAATGTTCTCACGTAAACATTTTAAACTTAATGCCTCTTAGATCATTTTCTTAAGTGGTTAAACTGACAATTTAAAAGTTGAATCATAGTTAACTTGTTTCATATTTGTATATTATAAGCCGGTAACGCAACGTTACCCGCACGCGGTAGCGCGCTTATAATGTTGCTAGTTATTTATATTCTTTTTCAAAAGAACAATTGAAGAGCTTACTTTCAAAAGGGAACATACCCATAATTTGGAAAAAATAGTTTTTTCTTCTTTTCTGCGTCTGTGTGATGAGCTATATCGAACTATCTATTAAGTTTTCATCAAAAATGAACAAATCCCTGCGTGTATTTGGGGGCTATACGAGTAGTTAAGTGCTCCAGTCAAAAGGGAACATATCCAATCCACTTTCCTATAACGCCTTCTTTTTGTCTCAACCAAAAAGTAACATATCCTCACTTATTTACAAAGTACGTAAGTTTTTTCTTCAAAAAGGCACATATCCAAACTGCCATCTATCGGATTTTTTTAAGGTCTACTTATAAATAAATGTCATAGTCTGCGTGGATGGTAACCTAGTATATGCTAAGTAGTAATATAATACTGAACCAGAAAAGTTCGTAAACATGGCTCTTCGGCATGCCTGTTAGCAACTCTACTTCACAGAAATAGTATATTTGTGATTCACTGTTGTAATTCCTATTGTATTCAGTGTCATTTTCACTAAAAAAACGGGATAACAATTTATAATTGACAAACAAAGTTGTTAAATACAAATCTCATTTCAAAAAGTGTAATAGTATTTTTTTCGTGATCTGTTCACAATTAGCTTATGTTGAATTTTTTGGAATTTTTTTCCGTCCACATCAAAAAGGAACATATACAAATTTTCGACAAAAAAGGCTCATATCCAAATTAAAAATGGCTGTACCGCCTTCTGTTTTTGTGATAGAATGTTCAAATTTTATGATATTATTTTTTGAGCTTACTTAAACAATAGTAGACCATAAAAGTAGTTTTCAAAAAATGTATTAGAACGTACGACGTTTTTTTTACTTCCTGAAAAAATTTTCCCAGTGGATATGTTCCCTGTTGATAGTAAGCTCCTCAATTACAGTCGAATTACAGGCGTATGAATCAATTCCGGTGTATTTTCCTGCGTAATAAACAATATTCCTAAAATTTTCTTTTCTATTACAGAGACAAGGGTAAACTAAATATTTAACGAAAATGAGGAAGCAATTTTGCTGTTTCACGTTAAAACAAATGTTTAACCTGCTAATGTACTTAAAAAGTTTTCAGACCGTCAAGCATCTCGTTTAAAATGAGATCTTCGTCTTGAATAATCGATCCGGATATTGGAACACCTCTGCCTCTCGCTTGCTTAAACTATTCGAAGACAGCAGCATCCAAAAGTACATCACTATTTTGCAACTGAACATGCATAAGCGAAGCACGTTGCCAAACACCTGTCAACACTTGACAGTTTGAGGCTACAAAACGCTGCAGTGGGACTCCGATGCCTGAAGTCGATCGGACCTCTCTTTCTACCATGTGAAATAGACATCGAGGTGTGCCATTGTTTCGAATTCGATCGCACGAAATGATCCGATCGGTCCGTTCGGCTTCAAACATCGGAACCCCACTACTGGCGACGCGAGCCCGCTATCATGCTTATTCGCCATGCAAATGTGTGTGCTTCGCGCTTGAGAGTGAAGATGACGCAACGTGAGGCAAAATTGAAAAATTGAAGTTCGACTGTAGTTTCACAGAATCAAGAAAATGTAAATATTAATTTTTTCCAACTAATCTGATCAGGTAAATTAATTAATGGACGGCTTAATTTTTAAAATTTTCCTTTTGACACACATGCTTTTGCAGTATTTCGTGAATTCAGTGAAACGAGCATTGCCTAAGCACAAGCGATGTTTCAGTATTGTAATCCCATTTCATGCACGGTTATCATCACATAGAGAATTTCGTTTGATTTTGACCAACGTGTACATCTGCGTGAAGCGATGTGTGTTTGCATTACATTTCGAGCTAATGGAAGAGTTCTCTGTGAGCCAGCGTATTCACGATATTTCTGGACTTCGAAATGCTACAGTCGAATCGACAGCGCAGATAAACGCACAAAATTTATCCTTGGCCACGAGCGTGTCAATTTTAAATACATTTTCCAGTTGCATTGCAGAAATTCAGATCAAATTTCAGTAACAAAATTTTATAACATAATAAAAACAAAAATCTTCCTATTGCAATTAAATGAAGTAGCTGAAAAATATAGCTCTCGTCTACTAATTAAGCTTGAGGGAAAAATATAGAATGACCTTATATTGGCTGCTGAAACAGCAGTCAACTTTTTAGGTCATGCTCATTCATTCGAGTGAGTTTGAATGTAAAGCTTTCGAGGATATAATATTTTTAACTTCTGTGGGGAAATAAATCAATGGCCCTTATGAATATCGTACTATATTTTTCCACCACTCGAAAAGCTCTTCTCTTTTTGTTAAAATAAAATGATTTGAGAGGCTTAAACAAACATGCAGATTTAAACAACTAGCATTGAAAAGATTGTTATCAGTTCTACGTCCATTTTGCCCAAACAAAATATTTCCTATCTGATTCGTGGAAAACATTATTAAATTTTTATATTCGGACATTGTATAAAAGAGGATTTGGATAATAAAAAATATATACGTAAAAACAAAGCTGTATGTAGTGGGCTGGTTGAAACTTTCCATAAACTAGCAGATCGACGGATGATATAGGTTAGTATAATTTCGCCCGTATACAAATTATCAGACAGGACGATCTACATAGCGCCGCCACAATGTCGAAACCTGCTTGAAAGCTCGACCCTTATTAATATGTTCCCGCCTGAATATGAAACACGATAAAATTCCTATTAGGTTTCTTTCCCTCTATATAAGAAGATACAAACGATTTTTTTTGACCCAAGGTATTTCACCTTTGTTAAAGTTAAGTTTTGCATTAATAATTAAAAACCTTTATTAATTTTTATATAGTCCGATAAATCACAAAACTGAGGTCAAATCTACATGTTTTATTTGTGGTTCGCTTTCGTACGTCGATTGCACAGAAATGGAGCAAAGCAATGAATATTAAATGATTGACTAATTAGATTAAAAATTTTAAAAAATATGTGAGAAGAAAAATTGTGCAATACTTAACTGAATAATGGTAGAAACAAAAACAGCTTTTGAAATTATTTCAGTGTAAACGAGAGTAGAAAGCGGTAAATTTTGGGATCGCCTAGAGGTAGTGAAACGCTAAATCTGCTATTGTGTGAATGCTCTTAAAACCTTTGATCTCAAATGTTCGTCCACATTATCTGGAGGCAAAACAATTTTTCGTTTGAGTTTCCGAGTCGAACAAAAATCAGGAAATAAGTTTTGTTTAAAATTCTTTACTGCGAACATTTCTAAAGCGAGAAAATGAAGGAAATTCAGAATCAGACGATTAATATTATCATGAAGCACATACTACATATTTACTTACAAAGAATATCTAATGGATAATCCAGATATAGTAAACTCACCTGAAACAAAGGAACATTTATTTTGGTTACTTCTTGGTGTAGAATAAGTATCTTTTAGCAAAGTTTTCGAACTTATTTAATCTTCTAATTTCATGCATAAAGAACAAATTTAAGTTGTTCCGATTTTTCTTCTTCGGATGACTTCTACAGAAGCCATAAATATGCTTAACGACATTTAGTAGATGCCTTCAAACTAGGGCACCAGCCGTTCGTGTTGTAAAAAGCTAAGTATACATACTTTACTAACTACCTTAAAAAATAACGTCGATCATGTGTATACAGGAAGCCCGATATTTTCATAAAAGGGACTTCAAAATATTTTTATCCTCCTTTGAATTCCTACGGAATTTTCATTCAAAAAATTAGTGTTGTACATGGTACCCATCAAGAAGGTCGAACCTCACCAAAGAAATAAAACTTTATTAATTAGCGAATCAATAAAATTGAAATCGAAAAATCCAATCCAAATGGTCAGCTTCAAAGAATCTGTCTAAAATTGATACAAGAAAAAATACTCTGATAACCAAGTCAAATTTGTTCAACTGAAAATTACAATGAAAAATATCGTTTCATTTGAGAATTTTGAATACAAAACTTGATATAGAAAATCAGGGATAGAATAATACAATATGCCTATAGTACAGTAATTGATTACACATTTGGCACAGAAAGAAATGATCTCAAAGTCATAAATGCTCACTTGCAGCAGGAAAGAAATTATTTCTAGACAATCAAGAACGATAATTTTCGAGTTTGAAAGATTAAAATTGGTAGGTGCCATAGCGGTACCAATTTACACGAGAAGTTTATCTTAGGCTCTACAGCATGAAAAGATATATGCTAGCAAAAGCGCCTCATATCGCGGGGTAATATCGACTGGATAAGCCAGAAAGTAAATAAGCGTCTGCACATGGCTCCGATTCTACTTCTATAACCCACACTAGCCGCAGCTTCGAGCACCGCTCTTCGCTCGAGTAAATGCAACAAGAGTTGCCGAGTGCCGGCAACTTCCGGTCCATGCGATAAGGCGGACGATTTCGAGCAATCGGTCCATTATACCGAATAGTTTTGGAACGATTTAAAGTCTATTTTCAGCCCTCGAGTCCCGAATGTTCGATCCATCGAAGCGAAAGCTCGTAACCCGATTTAACGGCTCTTCTCGGAACCGACTTCCATCCGTAAAGGCGAGCCAAATTTGTTCAAACTCTCTACTCTATGACCTACCACTGTTCCTGGATAAGACCAGTTTTTTCTGATATGCACAGAGCTTTTGAATTCAGTTTTTACACCACAATTTAGGGCAGGTAATTATTAAAAAGGTTGTAGAAGAATAAGGATTCTCTATTTAAAAAATAAATTCGCGGAATCGCGAAATTCTCTCTGAGCTAATTCAAGAAAAATTTATAACCATGCACGCATCGAATACAGGAGCGACTCCAATTTAATCATCATTCCATCCCGAGAACGGACAATAAATTCACGCGTTTGATGTCGCATCTACTTACTCCCCTTAAAAGAAAGCACAACAGAGGCAGTGCCAACATTAACTGAAATTATCGCACTTGGCAACTGCGAAACTGCCGAGTGGTCGTCGTCGGGACTGCTTGTGGGGGTGTTGGAAAGATGTGGACTGAGGGTGAATTTCGCACCCTTATTAGATTACAGTTACTAAGGTTAAAGGGTATGGGTCGTTTGCAAGTCGACAAGGGGACGAAATATTCCACGAGATTAACGCCCTTCCTGGATGATACGGTAATCCGGTTCACGACGAAGCAGCCAAGGAGTAGCTCCACTGAAAAAATGAAGAAGAAGCGTTTGCGTTGATGCCAAAACTTGCATTAGCACGCTATCCAAAGATTGTCTGACTCTTCAAAGAAGTAGCTTTACATAGACACGAGAAAAGATGAACCATAGGCGCTGAAAAATTATTAGATCCATAACTCAAATAGAGCACCCGAACCAATTTTGCATTATAATGTATCAAATGGTACATGATGTTTAAAGCTCTTAACATTATTTGAGGAATGTGATAAAAAAACATAAATAGTTAAATTTGTTATCTGAAAGGAATTATAAATATATCAATAAAATATGAATCAATGAAAATGATAATGGAATAGTTTGTTTCCAATTCTGTGATATAATTTTTCATACTTTCCGTATGCAACTTCTAAACTACACTTTGCATTTCAAGAACGCATGTAAGTGAACTTATGCAAGAGGTTCGTGAACTGCATGTAAAAGTTTGAGCCTAAATTTATCCATGTCATGTCGTAAATCGGTCCACGCGAATTTCACGGTACTAACTCTCACGTCATATCGCACACGTACATATGAATACAAAATAACACTTTTTTGGTTCAGAATTTACATGAAAATAACAAATTTAAGTAAATAATTGTTTTATCGAAATAATAATACCTTTTTCATGCAGTGTAAAATATATAAAAATGTGATAATAAAGCGACGGATTGCTTGCACCAAAAAGCAACGTTACTCCTTGTTTTTTGACACTGAATGCAAAAATAACGTTTTATTCTTTTTGAGATTCGTGCCGATCGATTTATTCGTACACATCGAATTATTTACCGTATTGCAATTAAAACGATTTCTTATTTTTTTATAGATTATAATCAAAATCTCTTTCCAACTTTGATCTAACCCAGTACCACATCTTACATCACAAAAGCTGGAAATGAAAAGTGCCGTGCAATCGACCCCATCTTAACGGAATGCGAGCAGCAGAAGTGAAAAATCCCTCTTCCTGGGAGTCCATTCGCCTCCGCTCGCCGAACACATGCGGTGTGAACGTGCACATGTGCCTATGACGTCACACATGCACGTATCTGTCGTTTTTACAAATAAACTCGCTCTTTCCTCGTGCCGAGACAACACACACACGGTACCATACTCAATGTTGTTGCTGCACTCGTTCAATCGCTCGAGTCGAAAACCTCAGGCTGCGTCCGACGAATCGAACCTAAAACAACCAATACCGCGAAAGAGTTTCGTTTCGCGGTTGACTAGAGGGGACAAAATGGGGGGAGGGGTGCTTGGTCGGGTGGATGAGCGAAGAGAAAAGCCGATAGATGGCTAGGGGTGGTAAAAGGGGTCGGAGGAAACTGGTGTAGGACGGAGGTTTTGGCTTTGACGTCAGGGCGTCGCGACGCTGTTTCCGCAGCACTTTCATTAGCCTGCCTCAAATTACTATAGTTCAAACACGGAACTCTGCCGCCACTCACCGGCATGTGAAGGCGATTCCGTTTTGTCAAGGCAAATATCGGTGCTAAATACAGAGTCTGGTGAAGGTATAGCATAGAAAAGAATTGACTCAAAAAGAGAAAATGAACAACAGGTAAAGGAGCAAGATATAAAGAGAGAATGGAAGGAAGAGGAAAGCAGAAAAAGAAAGAAAGATATACGTTTCTATCTTGCTTTCGTCATGCCCTGAAACGAGACGGCGCGAGAAAACCACAAATGTCGAAGGAATGAGGAGTGAAGCACAATACGAGGACATAGAGTGAAGGAGGACGGAGGATGAGGAAGTGACTAGTGCTATGGAATGGAATGGGAGAAAGAAATCGAGAGAGAACAGGACGAATGGACAGCTGGACGGACGGTCTGCTATTATTGCTTCTGCGAAGATTGGTAGCCTGCAGGACGTACAGTGGAAATATTACATTTTGCGGTGCCGTGCCGTACGTGCAAAAAAAGAGGAGGACTAGAAGAAGGATTTAGAGAGGGAGTCAAAATGAGAAAGCGAAGAGAGGCACTGAGAACGTGATTTAACGCGATGCCTTCGCAAATCTAAAACATCGTTCAACCTGCATCATGCTTCACGTCCTCCCACATTTCTAACTATTTTTAGTCGCGTTTATTGTTTCCATTCAAATCGTCACTCATTAAAACTCTTAAAACTTTAAACAGGAAACATTTTTTTATTGTTCAACATTCAATATAAAGAACCGTTTAGAGAAGAGGAAAGGGCATACTGCATATGAGCGAATGTGTAACCTACCCACGAACATTGACATAATTATTTTACAGCCCATAATAGAATGAAAATTGATTTCACCATCCCTTAGCATTCAGTTAGTAATCATCAGGTAAATAGCAATGGTTAAACTCAATTCGAATTTCAATGTGAATTTAAACCACGTTTCAACCAATACATACTTCCCGAGATTTGGTTCTATTTTCAGAATAAGAGCCCACTGAATTAAATAGTTACACGAGAGCTCTCGATTCTATGACAACGTGGCGATATTTCTGAAATAACGAGAGGATTGTCGAAACGAGAATCAAGGAGTGGAATGCCAAACCGGGTCACGGTTAATACCAGATTTAACGGCGGAGTACATTCGAATGGTATTACCCTGCCAAGCTGCTTGTTCCATGCAAGTACTCCAAAAAGCTGAGCTTTTTTACACCCAGTAAACGAACTTTAAAAAGAAGGCAGTTTTGCAGATATTTACTCTCATGTACAAGTTATAAGAATCTTTCTACAATGATGATGAAATATAATCGAAAAGCAAGAGGTAATCGACGATTTCAATTACAGAATGTCAGATTCTGGAGTAACCCCAACCATTCCTTACAGATATATGCCCTTTTCCCTCTCTGTGCTCTGACCAATCTGGCTTTACAAATGGTCTCAGGTGTGCCAGAAATCATCCACTATTCGTACTCGACGTGCGACATTCATCTTCTGACGTAGATTCGGGGGATATTGAACAGTTCGAGGACAGTTCGTGCAAAGCGAACATGTGTATTACAAATCCTTAGGGATTATAGAGCGGCGCAGAATTATACCTCACTAGAATCGGAACTAGGAATAGGTTTTAATTACGTCCTAATTATAGCACGTGTTACAGTATTTAACAAGTCATTTTCAATTTTATTTATAGAAAAAAGTAGATCAAACGTTTAGAAAACACACCTATGTCAGGTTTCACAGAGAGTATAATGTTATTGTTGTTTCATGATGATAAACAGTGGTTGAATATTTCATCTGTTTAGGCGAAAAGTACCACTTTGAAGTTTAACCAAACTCTAGAAACCGTGACTTGCGAACTTGCCGCAATGACCGATTCAATTATACGATCGTTACTCTCTTGATTATACGTTTCACACAGAGTACCGTTTACGTAGCGAGTCGCAGAAGGAAGTAATTGCTGAAGTAGAGAAAGTTGGGCCGCCGTCGGAGTTTAGCAAAACAGCACCGGGGCATGCTTAATTCACAAAACCTCTCGCCATCGAAATGATTTCAATAGCCCAGCTGTGGAGGAAACAATTAAGTTCGATTTATCACTATATCGGTGAATGGTATTCATAATTCTGGAGATTACCCTAAGGAAACTGAACTTTATAGAATAAAATATTATAAACTGATTAAAAGTATACACGTGAAAAAAATCTTATTAAAAAGAGGGATGAAAACAAATAGAAGTAGAGAAATAAGAATGAACTGAAGGATGAGGGAATAATTACAACAACGATAAGAAACGAAATTATAAAAAAGAAGAAAAACAATTGCAAAAGGAGAGAGCAACAGCAATGAAGAAAACATGACAAGACCAAGAATATATAAAAATTAACAAACAAAAATTAAAAACTGAAAAAAATTATCAAGGGAGGTAAGAAGAGAAGTCGAAGCTACCAAACAAATAGTTTCAAATTTATCATACTAGAAATCAAGTTGCCTGCCAAGAATATTGGTTGGAAAAACAATGATTACTTTCGGCGATGCAACAATTGACAAATCTAAAGCAAACTTGCTGATCAGAAGAATTTATAATAACCATTTCAGTCCAAAAAGTTTCACAAATAACAGCCACTAAGCAAGAACAGAATGTGTGAACTACGAGGAAAAAATACTATAACCGAGGAACATTAATGGTACCCAACAAAAAGCCCATGATTCGCGAGAGAAGGGGTGCAAATGGGTGACAATACTGTGCACTGAAGGAAGTGGAAACAGAAGCATGTAGAGGAAAGAGGGGTAATAGCGAGCCGGTCCCCTATATTTCCGGTACGACTCTAGGTTAGTAACATCGTCAACCCCCACCACGATATTCTCCGGCACACGTGCGCGCTTTCAGATTTAATTTCGATCGCTGCTCTCAGAATAGCGCGCGGCGTTGAGCAATAATTCGCGTACCAATCTCAGAAGTGCCGCTAGGGCGACACGGACCTCACGTCGCACGATCGACTATCGATCGTACCACCGTATCGCGTGTCGCCGCCACATTTCCTCCTACTATAACTCAATGGATGGTGCAATAGAGGATGTTAGGTAGGTACTTGAGAATCGATGGTGTAAGTGACCACCATCGATTTCAGCTGATTTCGCACGGAATGGTGAGGAAGGAGGACGAATAGGTGCAATATGGCAAACTGTTGAAACCGATGGAGATTTTATACAAAGATAAATTTTTCTTTGTCACCTCTCGAAAGGGTCCTTTCCTTTCTTAGCTTTGTCACAAATGATGGAAGGGTATTGTTAAAAGTGGAAATGGAGAAAGTTGTTCAGGGAATTTCTATTCACTTTGTCACTTCAAGTCATCATTCTGACGAGCGGAATTAATTGTTTCTTATTTTGACACTTCTGGATTATGAGATTTCAAAATACTGTAACATGCTGCGTCTATTTATCAAATACGTACCAAAGAAATCCTATAACCACTCTAATCAATCAAAAAATGATTAAGGGAAATGTTATCAAGCTATCTCTAAATTCAGTATTTTCATATTACTCCAACCATATTAGAATTAGAATTTTTCCGGTGGGCTCCAGTAATTATAAACTTTGATCACAATTCTGGAAAAATATCGAAATTCAGTTCAGAAATAATCATCCTCTTTTTCGATAGATCTGAGCTTCAGTCTAAAATAAATAAAGGAAAGAAAGAAGCACAGAAACATGTTGTACTTATTTTTACTGCATCTCATGTTTCAAGATCTCATTTTGAGCAATACGTTTTCTGAAACGTTTTTTAATTTCACTGAAAAGAGTCACTGTAGTTTTGATAAAATTGTTTTTGTTTTGACGTGACAGTTTACAGATTACAAATAGACTTTATTTTTCACGTTTTGATGATATGAGTTTAGTTTTCGAGCTTGGTCATAATAGTCACTGTCGTTGACAGTTTTTTTATTTTCTTGATTGTAAGTCTCAAATCTAGGTAGAAATCCAGAGTAGCCGCAAAACTTCATTATCAAAATTCCCTGACTTTTCCCTGATTCTTTCCTGACTAATCATTTTCCCAGACTACTAATATTCAAGCACCAGAAGTTTCATCTCACAAAATTTTTAAGAAAGAATCTTTTAAAAGCGGGATGAACGAATTATAAATTTAAATTAAAAACTTTTTAATCGATTTATTTATTTTAACCAAAAGAGATGACTTTTCTACTATAAAAGATCGATTTTCAATCAAAAAGGATAAATTTTTAACAAACCAGTTAAATCTTCGACCAAAAAGGTGATTTTTTTAACAAAATAGTTCAACTTTCAGCAAAAAAATTAAATTTTCAGCAAAGTAGTTTAATTTTTAACCAAATTATTGAATTTTCAGCCTACAAAGATGAGTTTTCAAACAAATGGTCGAATTTTCAAACAAAAAAGATTAAACTTCAAATAAAACAGTTGAATTTTCAAGAAATAGATCATTTGTAATCGAAAAATATAATTGTTGATAATTAACCGAAGAGTTGAATTTTCGACAAAATAATCAAGTTTGTAACAGAGTAGTTGAACTTTTAACATGCAAAGATGAATTCTCAACCAAAAACACAAATTTTCAAACAAAAAGATTAATTTTCTACCAAAAAAGACGAAATTTTAACAAAATACATTACATACATGGACTTTCAAACGAAGAGTAGAATTTTCAACTAAGTAAGATGCCTCTTTAACAAAAATGTAAAAGTTAAATTTTCATTAAGAAAATTAATTTCCAACAAAAAAAGTAGTTCAACTTCTAGCCAAAAAAACAAACTTTTCGTCATTTTATGAGCATTTTCCTTCCTAATAGGTATCAATTGAATTTGATGTCCCATAGAGGGAGGTTTTTCCTAGCAAAAGAAAAAAATGGATATTTTCAATATTTTTCAAGCTTATGTTTCTGTCTTACCGAAAATCTTATTTTCAGAAAATCGGGGTGTCTAAAAAAATGCCAATTGATATTTTCTGTTACAATAAACAACTTTTTAACTTGCGGTAGTATTATATTCCAAATTAAAACCAAACTTTTCTTCATAGAAACAATGTGACTTTTTTTAAACTCTCTAAATATCTATTGATTAATCAAGAATGTTCATCGAAAGATCGTAAATAAATCAATCCATGCGTCTCGAAGATGCGAACAATGACATCACATGCAGTGCTGTTATATTCCCATTATCAAAAAAGTCCTCTTATAAACAAGGAAAATAATTTTGTTACGAAATTTAAAAACGAATTAGGTTATCGTATAGGCTAGGTTATCGTAGGTCATGAAAGGTTCTTCAGTTGGGCAGTTGACATGTCTCGAAGACGCGAACAAACATATCGTATACAGTACTGTAGTATTCCTAATATGAACAAAGTTTTCCTCATATAAACAGAATAAACCATTTTTTGTTGAAACTTCATAAATCGGTACTGGTGGGTCATAAAAGGTTCAACAACAGGTCAATCGATGCGTCTCAAGGACGCAAACGAATACACTACATATAGTATTGTCGTATTTTGAATATTAAAAAAATTTTCTTCATATAAACAGAATAAACCATTTTTTTGAAATTTCATAAGTCGGTACTGGTAGTATTTTTTTATTTGAAATATCTAAACGCAAAAAGAACTACTTCTAAGTGGTCGATCTAGCTCAAAATCATAGCTCTCAAGATATGGTGAACAGAAGAAAGTTACACATGCACACACACATGCACATTTTCTTTATTGTATTTTCGAACTCCTGGGGTCGAATTATATCGAACTACATGTCAAAAAATTATATTTGAAAATTTAGGTCTTTACAAACCTCCCTCTATGAGAAAGCAAAGTTGAGAAAAAGTGAATTATATCATTTCTTAATATATTAAAACGTGAAAAACCCATAAAAAAATTAGCCTCATTCAGTGAAAAAAATCTGCTCGCTGCGCCGACATATTCCTGTCTCGTCAGATCTCGCGCTCGACAATGTTTTACCTCGCTCATTGCGCTCAGTCTTTGTGCACATCCCATATTTGTGCATATACCTTTAAAAATGAATTGACAAACTATTTCCATATGTCTTTTGGTAATTGTGAATTCTGTTTTGTTAAAACTTCTTCGCACTCGATTAGCGTATGTGCAAACCATGAAATATTCTACATTTTGTTCAACTCCATTATATGTCAAATGCATTTTACATTATCTATCTGTACCTACGCCCGGGACTACTTATTCAGATATTGCAAAATAAATTACAAACTTTAGTCTTTATTATTATTTTAATATTTATTATTTTATTGCTTATTTTGCAATAATATAATTATTATTAACAGTACTTGATAGCTAAGACCATAAATATCAGTGTCTTCAGACTACACACAGACAAACCAACAGACAGATATACTGTTGCGTAAAAAGCAATTATTTCTGACTGAGTGCGTCGTAGAACGTCGAGAATTGACGAAAACTAAATAGGTCTCAAATTACACAAATCTAATACCTTGAATCATGAATTATGACTATTTAGAAATAATAATTTCAGGTCCAAGCTATGGGTGCTATCCAAAAATGATTGAAATAAATTTTTTAGTTTTTTTAGGCAAGAATCTCTTCTGCTGAACCTTCCATCGTGTTTCACGTTGTTTTGCTGTAAATTTGAATGTTTGATTTTCTTATGGCATTTTTCACGTTTGAAGCAAAAAACATTATCCGTGCGGAAAAACGGTTAACGGCAATTTTGTAGAAATTCTTAATCGTAACAGTTGCACTGCTTGTTGTTCGTGGGAAAGTTGAATTCTTATTTTTCCTATTTTTATTTTTCATGACTAATACCACAAATATTGGCGTTAGAAGGTTGTCTGACCAACTGGACCTGTCTTTTTGGACAAAAAAAGAGTGTACCAAAGGAAAGTTTGATTAAAAAATTTCTTCGAAAGTTATCGCGTCGTCAGACTACAGGCAGACCGACAGACCAGCAGACAGGCAGGCATGTTCATAAAAACCACTTTTTCCGATTTGGGGTGTCTCAAAACGTCTAGAATTATTAATGAAAACTGGATAGGTCCAACTTCACACAGACATAATACCGTCCATCATAAATTATGAGAATGTAACAATTTCAGATTTAATTTGACCGAAAGTAACTATCGATATCCTTGTTCAACGTAGTAAACAATTGAACATGCCAGACTCTACATAAAAACTAAAGATAAAATAGCAGAACGAGATTCCGGATAAAATTTGTCGGGTGCAGGTTAGCATTCTCGTGGTGTCGGCGGTTCACAGTGGTTACGCTCGGACGAAAGTGTCTTTGATTTCCGGAAAACGATCGCCTGTGCGCGGCGGTAGCAACAGTGTTTCATTGTTGCTCGGGCAAGTACGCAATTAATTTCTGTCTGCGCTCACCCTCGGGGGAATGCAAATACGCGGGGAGATTTTGCCGGAGTAATTCGGAAGTGCCGCGGTATACCGCGCGCATTATGTCGCTTTCCTCTCTCCCTTTTCCCGTTCGCCTTTTCGGGTGCGTGCACGTCAACGTGAACAAGAGGCGTACCTTTTATTGGCTTTAATCGCGTGCTCTTAAAATGCAGGCTTGCCATACCGAAATGCATGGTTATCGGTAACTAGAGTTATTTTTGTCGAATATAATAAGCTACTATAAAACCGTCAAAAATAGTCATTATAAATGTCTACATATTTGTATCATTCACTCCAACTCTGCTGTGAAGAGCACACAGTAAATGCTAGTTGATTAATTTGATCCTGAAATTGGATCAAATTGATATGCAATGCTTTTATACAGATTTCGTATTTTTTGTTTCATTCGCAAATTGCGGATCAGAATGATCAGAAAACTGAGCAATAGAAAAAATTTCGTATATTTTTTCAAACGAAAAATCATTAAATTTTGAGGAAAACTTAAACTACGTAAATCTGAAGAAACTCGTTTTGATATAAGAAAATTTGAACTTTTCTCCCAATCTCAAATTCAAAATTATCTAACATATTCCCTTTTGGTCCTAGCTAGTTGTGCATCCTTTAGAAGTAAGAGTCGGAAGTAGATAGGGTAAGGAGGGGCAGCGCCGACCGGTGGGGCAAAGGTAACTTTGCTTATAACATCGCTATTATTTAACAATTTTCATTCTACTTTGCATTAAATAAATCTGTTTTATTATAGAGATAGCGTTACTTACTGATATCTTGAAAATTGACGTTGTAAAAGAAAAATTATGCAGAAAAGAGTTTTGACAACGAAAGAATGGAAGATTCGCTGGCAGAAATGTAAAGTTTTCGACGTTAATGGCAATACTTACAGTATGAAAATTTGACGTTTTGACAGATAAAACAATATCACATTATGTCATTATAATAATTGAACGTAATACAAGTCCAAAGTGTATTTAATATCGTAAATAATTGAGGCCTCACCAGTGGGGCAAGCCCGACCAAAATAATAGTTTACACGTGCTTAGGTTATAAACGTATCATAAGTTTGGTCGATAAGTCATCGGTAATGTAGAACAGCCACTTATCTTCTGGGCTACATGCAAGAAACTCTATTATATATTATTATTTTCAATCCGTCGGTAGAGCGGGTGTTCTGTACTGGTACGGTAGAAACCTTTGCGCGTACTCCGTCTCTAGTTGAATGTCAACTAATAAGAGGTTATATCACAGCTATCACTATTTTTATTAAAAAATAACTTATTCTTCTTGCTGAATATGTTTAAAGGTAATTTTTCCAATACATAAAATACCACAGACGCGGAACATCATGTTTTCCACTCTTCAGATGTTTTGATTTTCATAAAAAGCTGCGGTTGGCTTTGCCCTCCGGTGTGGGGCAAAGCCGACGAAATACAGCTTGTCAGAAATAATTCAATTATTAAATCATTGTTTTATTCATATAATTGTTACTTATAGAATTATGATGTACAATAATGTAGGACTCGAAATGGGAAAAAAATGGATCAATTCCACATCTTATTAACTTTAAAAAAATCATTGACTGTTAACTGGTCGGCGCTGCCCCTCCTTACCCTAAATCTATAGAAACGCTTTTAGAAAGAAAAAAAATCTAGGGTTGAATAAGCGTCCTTTTCATTGAGAATTAATTTTTTTAAATAAAAATTTAAATATTCATGTTGAAAATGCATCATTTTAGTTGGCAATTCATCTTTTTAGTTGAAAATAAAACTTTTTTTTTGATGAAATTTAATTCTTGTTGATTGAAAAGTCTACTATTAAATTTTCTGTTAAGAATTCTCTCTGTATACAAATTTTATTATTAGGTTGAAAATTTAATATTTTTGTTAAAAATGCGTCTTTTAAGGTTGCATTCAACTGCTTTTAATTAAATTCAAATTTTTTTTCTTGAAATATCTCCTATTAAACTTTACATTAAGAATTTATCCTTTTGGTAGAAAATTGAAGTACTTAGTTGAAAGTCGAATTACTTTGTTAAAAATTAATTTTTTTGCTTGAGGATTCAATATTTCAGATAAAAATGCATCTCTTTGATTAAAAATATAAGGCATTGAGCTAAATTGCGCTATCGTAAATACAGAATTAAAAATCTAGATAAATTATAATTTACGTGAATAGTTTGTAAATAGTGAAGATAAGATAATGCAAAATATCTAGATAGTAATGTTTTAGGAAACGGAAGTCATGTAAACCTCTAGGAGAGGCATCATCAATAAAAAACTGAAGATGAAACCATTCCATTTTTGGTTGAAAATTTACCTTTTTTAGTAGAAAATTCTACTATTTGGTTGAACTTCTTTTTTGGAAAATAATTTTTTTTGATGAAAATTTAACTGTTTCGTACAAAAGTCGTTTTTTTTTTGTTGAAAATTAAATTTTCAACTGAAAATGTAACTATTCCATTTTTGATTGAAAACTTATCTTTTTTAGTTAAAAATTCAACTATTTGGTGAAAAATTGATCTTTTTTAGTTTAAAATTATACTAATTGGTTGAAAATTGTACTACTTGATTAAAAATTGAACTACTCAGTTGTAATCCTTTCTTAAAAATTAAATTTTGGTTGTTGGAAATTTAACTATTTTGTTCAAAATTCGTTTTTTTTTGTTTTGTTAAAAATTATACTTTTTAACTTCAAATTTAAAGTTTCCATTTTTAATTGGAAATATATCTTTTTTCAAAATTCAACTGTATCATTGAAAGTTTATTACATAATTTAAATATAATATAGTTTGTTGAAAATTCGTATTTTTTGATGGAAAATTAATCTGTGGTACATTACTTGTTCAAAGAAAATAATAGAATTTTCATTTTCGTAATAGAACATGAACATTAGGATTGTAATATTGTACATGTTCCAGCTAGTAATTTAATAAAGGAAGGTAAGTTTTCCTTTCCGGTGAAGTGAAACAAATAATGTGCATGAAAGTATAGGTAAAGCGATAAAAGTCACTTGAACTCGGCAGAGAAATAAGTTAATATGGTGCACGTGACCGAGTTCGAAATTCGGTACAGATGGGGTGATCTCGATTGAAATTCATGAGAAACCGAATTCGCGATTACACGGCGTGAAAGATAAGAGACAATTCCTTGATATGTAGTCGACCTAGTTCCTTGACATTAAGGAGCCCCTCACATCCTCTAGTGCACTAATAACTCCAGTCTAGCTGTCCGCAGTCGATATCGGAGATCGAACTAACCCACTCAGTAATTCGCTAGTAGCAGCAAATACATTCTGGGGCTTCATCGAATACGAGATAATCTATCTTATCTCCTCAATTCAATTCTTGAAGATAAATAATTACATAAAGCAAATCAAAATTCGAAATCAATTAGCCATTATTCCTTGAAATTTTACTAATGAGGTACGCTCACTTTTCAATTAACTTAATTTTCAATCCCACGGGGATTTGTTGACAAGAATATGCAATTACAAAGAAACGAGAAATCAGGAAAGAGAAACGAAAATTTCTGACGTTACTCACACTTGATTGCTGGCTGCGAAAAATCAGAGCATTTTTGATTTTACTGGACATCCTAATTGTCATTAGTAACGCATGGCAGGAGCGAAACCTGTGGTTTCTCGTAATGGAAATTGACGTGGTGGAGAGCAGTTACGAATAATTCTTCTTCGCTTGATAGACATCTGCGGGTGGAAACTCCGATTCCAACCACTTGAAGCCACGCGCTCGAGAGGTAGTGAACGCGGGTGTGAGAGGTCGTTGTAACGGAAGGGTGGTTGTAGGACGTGGAGCGATAGGTGGGGTGAATTCGTTAGCAAGGATAGGAATTAATTCGCTCCGGATACGTGACTGTACCGGCAGCAGGTCGATAGAATCTTGATGCCCTAATGAACGCCGCAAATGTACCAGGCAAATTCGTACCCTTTATCTGGTGACGCTAAGTACCCAAGTCCGCCCGACCGCACGTTGACTTTTACTACTTTCAACCAAAACACTTGCCAAACACTTGGCAAGATAAATTGTATCCAATTCCACTAAATTAGGTGAACAATACCTAAATAAATAGTCAAGAAGACATCAAAATATTCTACAATTTTGAAATAACTCGAAACTAGGAATAGGAATCGACAACAGGAAAGAATTTTCTCATTTTTATTCAAAGCATGTTTTCACAAGAAAGATAATACGAAAATTCTGGATTTTTAGAGATGCACACAATATCGCAATCATCTGCAGCGTAGGTGTGTTCATAGTCGTTCTTGTTCCCGAACTTTGCACAAACGACTCGCAAGTTTCTCCTCGTAAAAGTCAGGTCAAAAGTGCGCGGAAGGTTACACACAGAGGGAAAGTTACGAAGAGCCGAGAGGAAGTCTGTAGACGGAAGATATTTTCAAAGACGACTCGGAAATTGCCCGTCCAATTGAATCGCAAACAATATGAAAATTTGTTCGAGAGTTTTGATTATACAAAGGAGGCAACGTAGACGGCAGAACCGACCGAGCTTTCGCGAGTAGAAAAGAGAAGGATGTTCTTACTGGCGCTTGGAAACAATGGGCCGAGATCAGACTTGCAAAGCGAATCGCGTTTTTACTTTTAAATTAAATTATCTCTTCCATTTCGTGTGCGATTAATGTTCTTAGGGCCCAAGGTTCAGGTCAGCTTCTCGAAGAAGATCAGGCTTTCGTCGAAGGTAGAACTCTCGGAAAATATCAGTCGTTCGGAGAAGATCGGATCGGATTCTTGTAGAAGATCCAAGTCGCCACTCAGAAATAAAAGCAGACGCGACAGATCGCGAGACCATCGTGGGTTTCTATGGACAAAAAATACACTTCTCCTGGCAAGAATAGCGAGATAAATCATAACGTGCTGCCGCAGCGTTCCTTGGCTATTTTACTTAAGCTGACCCATTGTAGGGCCCTAGCCTAGTCAGCTCACATAGCAATAGGTACGAGTACTCCTTGGCTAAAATAATCAAGAAACGCTGCACGTTTATGTAAAAAATCTATATAGACATCTGTATTCGAAGAAAAAAACAAATTGCCAAAAATGCACTTCGCCTGGCAAAAACAGAGAATTAAAGTTCTACGTATCGTGCAGCGTGTGATAGCAATTTGCCTGATCTGAGCCATTCTTGAGGTTCATCGGTCATGCTACGCACATGTTCAGTCATCTTACATAGCTTTGGTTACTTGCTAGGTAAACTTAAAGGACTTTTAGAGTCCTAGATGCGGACAATAACTGTCCGTACTTAAGTGCACACAGATGTCTTAGATCGCCTTGTCATTCATTGAATTGCCATACAGCCATTCATTCATACCTCTACCATTTTTCTTGAAGTACGAAGAAAAGTTTCGAGATTAATAAGAATCGGTTGTAATATAAAGAAAGGATGAGAACTATAAAAAGAAGCAGTTAAAGCAAATAAAGTTGGATTTTTAATTTTTCATAAGAGGTTAATTTCGCAACAAATTAGAAAACAATTAAGTTCAAGAAAAATCAATTCAGAACATTTTATAGCCATCTTGTCTTAATGTATCTAAACATGCAAACTGTCTCTTACCTCTAAGATATTTTCCACATAACAAGAAGAAGAAAAAACATCATTGAATACAGAAACTTGAAACCAACGTACCAGAAATCACTAGTCTTCAAAATGAAAATTTTTTGTCATATGAGAATGATAGGGTTTATAGTGGAAAACATCCATAATTTTTTCGAGTAGTGTTGCAGGATATATGTAATATCCCCCTAGTGTCATCGAAATCCCATCCACGCAACTGATGTTCGTTGTAATTCGGCACTCGCTCTTGACAAACTACATAGTAGAGATTGTTGCTACTGGCCGATCCAGCAGACTGATATTTATTGGCACATAGATAGCAGATAGCACCAGCGTGGCAAACGCAGTTGGTGCCAAGCCAGTTATCCGGCAGCAACGTCAAAGTAACAAGCGAAACGTTTATAACGGCCACACATTACACCCTCCTACCCCGGAGTCCGTTGTTTTATTACAGCGATCCGTCTTCAGGGGGACCAGCGATGATGCGCTCGCCAAATTCTTCTTCCGGTAGCATTCATCGCGTTAGAATAGCGATCTACACCATTATCCAGAATTGCGCTTGCCAAACCGCTTAGGGAATCTAATTTATAATAATCTGCAGAAGAACACATCACCAATTCAAAATTTAGCAGTCCTTTCTTAATAGTAAAACCTCAGTGGGTACATGAATGGAATTAAGTATGAGAAATGAAAAGTATCTTAAAATTAAAATTCTGAAGGAAAAAAAGAGATCAAGGGACAATTCAAGTCTCGTAGCACGAGTTTTGAATGGGAAGAAGATATTAAGAAAGTATGTCTGAGTGCATTGAGCGAATTAAATGTCTTGAAGCGTACAGGCATCGCTTCCAAGTGTACTAAAGCGGGTGAATAAATTCTGCTTAGTGGAAATGTTCCCGCGGAGATAGTAGACACATTTCGTAACACGTTGCATACAAATTGATCGTATATCCGAATAATGTCCTCATAACAATACACATTGAAAGCTAGATCCAAATCTGAATTTTATTTTTGCAGATATTACGCGTTCTGGTAGGCTGCCAGTAACTATTACCGCCAATGTAACGGCATCCCGTTCTACAAACGCACCAGATGTGCTTGCCGAGTTTCCTTTTGTCCGTCCGTATCTTCTCCGTATTTTCCTTTTGTCTTCGACCTGTCCTCGTTACATTACTGTAATGATCACGCGAGTCTGTATTTCTTCCATTCTCCGAGCATACATGGTTCCTCTCATAATGAATAAAGTGGGTCGAGCTTTACATTGTTCACTTTCCCTTAGTACAAGAGGCTGTTGTGACGCAATGCGATTTTGCGAATCAAAAGATTAATTAATCATCTTAATACTGATCGTCGAAAGGAAATTGGATTGTTCTTAAATGCTTCCCACGAGTGCATCCCCAACACGTGGTCTCTGGACTTCCATCTTCCTGACAATGGAAGGTCCAGATTAGAAGCTGGCAATCAAGTCAATTATACACTCGGGTGACGCTGGTCCGAGGTTCCCTTTCTTATCATCAGGTCTCTCTTGCGCTTTACTCTTTTGATTTTCTTTCTCTGTCTTCCAATGTCCGCTGCGTAATTCATCCCACTAAAGCCTTCCAGTTCCGGGTGTTCCCTACGGCCAGCGAGACCCTACTCCAGAAACTCATCAGACCTACCCTAATCCCCATGGTACGAGTACGAAACGAATTGCTGCCGAAATTAAGCAATGGATACACAATGGGTACTTGATATATACTGCTGATAAATAATCCTGTTTATCTTATAAGCAGATATAGACATGTGTTTGTTTATAACTAGATATTAGTGCATAATTCGTATTGTTGTGATTTGAAGAGTAACGCTCCTTTCAATTTATGATAGGGTCCTGAATGGTCACTAGACCATTCAGGAATGTAAACTATTTATGTAAATTAATATAACGAACATCTGTATATGTTGAGCATTAATCTAGGCACATTAAATTGCAAACCAAATAGGTAAACGTAATTCTGCATAATTTTCCATAATTTTCTGATGATCAATAGTGACTTGCTAATCTCTGCGATTATGTCAATTTCATTCGTAACACCACAAATCATAATGAAAAAACAACAAAGAGAAACAGAATAATAAAGAAAAAACTGAATAGGGAGAAGACCATTCATAATATAAGAAAACCAGAATCTGTAACATACCTGGCATCCTTAAAATTATCTTTTTTGTTAATGATTATAATAATTAAAAATAATTCAATAATAATAAGTTTCCGAAATTCTCTAAAATATTTTACAACTTCTTTGAAAACACTCAATATTCCCGCGAAACCTTTCTAAAGTTTCTGCCTGCTGCAGAAATATTTCTTCTGGCCAAACAGCCACTATTCGTTTCCAGAACCCATTTCAAAATTCATTTTGATCGATAATTGAGTGCAAATTTGAAGAAAAATACTTATTTTGTCATTCCAGTATGTTTTATATGTACTCAGTAGTATAGCAAAGAGAGAAGAGCAAAAGCAGAAAGTTGCCAAGGAGCTTTTTACGGGCCGACTCCGCAGGGACATTTCTTGAAGACGAGGAGACAAGATCGGTTCATCCAAAAGCGCAGAGTAGCAGATTGCAGTCTTTGGAGGATCATCAAATTAGCAAGAGTGTCTTTGAGGGTGTCTTGCAGTTAGCCAACCTGGTTTGGTCTGCTGCTCATCAGCCGCTTTGCTCGAAATACGCTCCCACGACTCTTTCGCAGAATGGACTTGCAACCTGTGCCCTGTTTTCATATGAAAAGAGGCCTTGCCTTGTTAACGTGAACAGCCGAGTTTGCGAGAGTGCCGAAAAGAGCAAAACAACAGCAACAATAGTGAAGTCAAAACTCCTCTATTCAAAAGCTATTCGGAAATAGACCATTGACTCGAGTCTACTTTGCAATTACTTCTAACCTCCATTTTCCCCTAATAATACATGCAACATAAATGAACACAAACTGTAATAATAATGCAACCATTTTCTTGAAGATTTTTTATTTAGATTATCAAAGTAAAATCTTGTTATATTTTTTGTGGAAATAAGGACACAAATTCAGCCGTGGTATTCCCAACACGAGTATTTTTCTTTCGGTGTATTTCTTTTGCCTTTTATCGAGCAAGCCGCATCTTTTTTCTATGCCTTCCCAGCAATCGAGTATTCGCAACAGCTCGCTGGACAGCCTAAAAATTGTAAACACGAAGCTTGTCCAGGCGATGCCAACAAAAAATGGCGTATTGGATATCGCGGCTGAGAGTGGAGTCGGAGGTGGGAGTGGGAGTGGAAGCAAAATCGAATCGCGGCTTGCCACTGAAATCTCATGAAACATAAATGTCGAACGTGCCAGTACGGCAGCTAGCAGTACCGGTAAATATTCGGCCGTGCAACCGCCAACTGCTGTGTACGATACGTACGGGTATTTTTAACCCAAGATACACAAAGCGCATGAATGTTTTATCGCGGCCGACCCTTTGCCTCCCATACGGACTTTCGAGCCCGTATGTCTGACCTGGGCGAACTGGGGCAGAAACACAAAGCATATCCAGTGCCTGGCTGAGATACCACCAACAATGCCTAAATTCATAGAGAAGAACTACCATGCAATTCTCAAAACAATAATTTTATATTTTTTCTCATAGCCTTTACAAGCTTTAAATTAATCAGTTCAAAAAATTGATGCAGCATTGAATTACAAAATATTCGGTGAATCAATTAATGCTTAAGCTAACAAACTTTAATATTCATTGCCTCGCGGGAAATAATTCAGTGGTGCGAACACCACATAAATCTCCTTTAAATTGACGTTTATTCTACCATAAATTAATACTACATTTTATGTGAAGTCATAATCCAAATATTTAAATACGATTATTCCGTGGGTTTTTATCACCATAAAGAAATTAAAATCTGAAAAATATTCACGGATTATTTTAATTTAATAAATTTTCATTAAATTCGATATAAAGTTACATGATGTTCCATGAGGTGAATTTTATATCGGAATTTTGAAATGCCCCGAGGCAGATTTACTGTGTATGCTTGAAGAGACACTAACACTGAAAATAATGATAAATACAAATTTTCGATTCGAAACTAAATATTTTTTAATAATCTCAGGCACTATTATAGCGATTTCTTGTATATTCATAGACTAAACTCTTGACTAAAGTCAAATCGAAGTTTCCACTAGGGATTTCCAAAAATGTTACCAAAGCAGACCATTAGTTCAGTCTTTCGATAATGTAAATATTTACACAACAAAAACTCAGAACCAAGGGAGAATGATTTATCACAAAAGAGATGCCTGCTAAGGTTTTTAGATCTATGAGAGAAGAAAGAACACAGCGGAAAAGTACAGAGTTTGAGAGAAGTAATGCAAATAAATATCTTTTTCGACGCGATATTCGAGAAACTGCCGTGAAGGATGGCAGACAAGGGGAGGGGGTGGGGAGAAAGTCTGCAAAAGTATGCAGAGTAAGTCAATTCGGAGCTGATGCGTTCGGTATACTTTTGCCACGTAAAGAGCACTGGTCTGGAAACGCCTAATGGTTTCTCGAGTGTTTGCACTTATTTTTAGTGATGCGCTCGAGGCCACGAATTTACCATATCTATAGATATTATAAACGCATTTCGATTCAAAATCTTACTAAACATCAGATTCAAGTGGTACAGCATTTATATTTTGTTATTTCAAATTGGTATAAGAAAGAATGCTATATATAGAAAAAGTGAAAGTATCTTAACAAGTTATTGTATGTATACGCACTTTTTATTTTTGTCCCTTGACTAAAGAATGCAAAGAACCTCAATTTTCAAATTAAGTTTCGCATGTACCCTTTTTTTGTACCTACCCTTCCCTCCTTACTCTTGTCCTATTTCGGCTCCTAATTTTGTATTCTCCTCTTTGTATCTTAACAACCTAATCACTCATTAGTCTATCCTCACTTAATTCATATTTTTAACTACATTAATCACCTTATCCTTTCTTCCTGACTCTCTCTTTGCTACTTTCACTCTGACAATTTTTACTATTTATTCCATATTTATAAATTATGCAGCCTTATTCATTGCCACTTCTCTTCTAACTTTTCTGACCTTTTTGAATCTCTTAATATAATTTTGTACCTTCTCATTCTTCATTTTTTTTCTCTAATTTATTCTTTTTCTTTATCCTTTATCTTGCTATGTTTCTTTTATCTGACACTTCTAGCAACTCTATAAAATAATCTCTCCAGCAACCTCTCTTTTTTCGTATACACTACGGTACAAAAGTTTACGACCACCTCTTTTTTTATGATTGATAAAGTTCTCTTAACTTCAATTATGTCAGAGTTAACAAATTTTCTCTTCCAAGGGTTGAATGCTCTCAAAATTCTGTATAAAATGAGCCCAGGATGTAGCCATTTGTTTTTTTTAAGTAAGTATTGCAAAAATAGTGTAAATTTCAATGTTTTTTAAATTTTTCAATAACTTGCGTACTAATCAGAATTTTTGTTAGTACTTGGGCTCATTTTAAAGCTATTTTTCTATTTTGTAAATATATTAACCATAATATAACCATAAAGTTGTCATAAAAATCCCTTAAAATATATATTTATTCGATTTTTTTATTTGCCTACAGATAAGATGTTTTCTAATTTTTCCAACTTCAAGTTCTTGTTATGCGATAATTTTTGTTTTTAGAATTTTACTCATAAGCTGCTGCGATACAGTAGACAAAATTTTTTAAGATGAGCACAAGAACATTAAAAAATACTTATTGTTACGGAAGTTATTGAAAACTTAAGAAAACATTGAAATTTACACTATTTTTGCAGTATCTACTTAAAAACTAGACAAATTGGCTTCATCCATTCAAACCCTTTAGAGAGAACAAAATAATTTTATCTCTGACATAATTGAAATTAAGAGAACTTTACCAGTCATCCAAAGAGTGGTGGTCGTAAAATTTTGCACGGTAGTATATATAGTAATAATTAGGCATATAATCTAGTATGTTCTCTTTTTTCTAATCACTTTCCTCTTCTCCTTTTCTAAAGAATCAAAAAAGAAAATATTTTGCTCTATAAATGTTATAGCATCACATAAATTTATTCTTTAAATATACATCCCTTTTCTAACTCTTTAACCATCACAATTCATTATCAATACTTCACTCCCACTTAAAAAAAAAAAAAGAAAATGTATTAGAAAATGAAATTAAGTGGAATATAGAAATAGTGAATCGAAATAAATTGACTTGTCAAGTCGGTAGAAAATCGAAATCTCACCAGCGAGGATTGGAGTAGAGAGAGGGGAGCAACAACCCTCTTTGTCACGAACACGCATTTTCTCTTAGTTTCTCACTCGTTTTCTTTCCTCATTTTACTTGTTTCTTTTTGCTTCTCGTTCTTCCGGTAAAACGTTTTACTACCCACAGGAGCTCGCGCCTGCACCGTGGAAATAAGTTTCGGGCTAGACTGGCCACGAGGGGCGCGGCCTGTTTGCTTTGCCGGCCGTATAAGAGTTCCTCGCGCAATTCCTATTTTCCGCGCTTGATCTTACAGGGACAAATAAAATTTTCTCATTTTACGTCGACCCTCGCCACCTATCCGGAAAAGTCGACCCGAGAGAACTGCTATGCAACCACTCTCCACGCTATCTTACTCGTTGTCGTTGTCGTATCGCACGAAACGAACTTTTTCCCGATCAAACTTTTTCAAAGTAGAACTTTTTTTCCACCCACCGAGACCTATTCAATTTCTTTACGATGAGTTCGATCATCTCCTATCCTCAATCTTGCGTCGTTCGAACAAGGTACGTGAAAATTCAATCTAAGTTTTTTTTTCGTTAACGCTCTTTGCAAAAACATTCTCCCCTTTTTCCACGATGAACAGCAAATCGACTAATATTTCAAGCAATTTTCGTACTGCAGTTTAAAGTATTGATATTTTATTATTAATATAAAAAAATAGAGAATTTTTGTATAAACTGACATTTTTCAATGTAATATGTATAAATAAATGCGTTGTCCTGGAGTTAATTAACACTTTCCTTTCACCTCGCTGCATAAAGTAACTCATTTGAAAAAACTTTTTCTGGCTTCTTGCCTGTACATTAATTGTGTTTCAATTTTATTCCGAGTTGCAAACGTAATTAAATTTTAAATCTCAGTGCAAAATTGTTCCTTCAACAGGTAATTCAAGTAAAACAATATCTGCGGACGAATATAAATGAAAATTCATCCTGAAGTTGCCCTCAATCTCATGCAATGATTTCTTTTTCAATTTTTGATTTAATTCGACCAATCGTCAGGGCCACTCCTCCATGTAATGAACTTTTTAATGTTCAGAACTAAAAATTAACCCCGATGAAGAAAAAAGCAACTGACTGAAGTAGAATTCAATTTTGAGACAACCTGGAATTGGACCTTTTTGATTGGATCTTCCTCAGTGAAAATGGTAATTGGAGATGTTTCAGTGTATCTAGGAGCGAAAACGATTCGTCAATTCCAGTTTTCCGATGCCCTTTCATCAAACTTCTGATTACTCGGCCGCGACAATAGGTCCCTTTCAATTTCCTTCTTTCTGAGCGTTGAATGCACGAAACGTGCAGCCCTATTCACAGGTTAATATCGGGCCGATAGTTGTCTGCTTCGTCCGTGATTTGCATGACAATCGTGCAGCGGAGGCGACTCGAGTCTACGGTACCATCATCAGCGTGACGGTAACGCCATCCTGTCCTCAAAGGGAGATCTCCTGCCGTATGCAGAGGGCTCTGTTCAAGCTTTTACCAAACCCACATTTCAACCCCCTTTACCCACCCCCAAACGTCTCTACTTGCCACGCCCTGTGATGTTAAGAGCCTAATTAAATTCAGTCTAGGCACTCTTACCAAGCACCGCCCATTGTGCATTAAGCGGCAGATCAAAGTGATATTTCCGTAATGCAGTTTCTTGTTGCGATCCAGGAGTTCAGCTAAATCGCTTGCGATCTCAGTTTGCGATACCGAATCACCATTCTAATTTAAGATATCAAGTTTTCTTTTACAGTTTTCCAAATTCAAAAAAGTCCGATTGAGATTCCGTGAGAATTTCTATTAAAGCCCCCACAAGATCCCTAGTGATATAGGATTAAAATTGCAAAAACTTTCACAGTACTTACGGCTGATGAAGAAATGTTTTGGGACAAAAGTGCTACAACAGCCCCACTCAATTTTTTTTAAATGTTTGAAAGACAAAGTATTGTTCGAAACAAGTTCAAAGTAACGAGATGTATTTTGATACCTCAGTCCTATTTCAGCATGACTTTTATGGGACATAGAAGTCCTATGCGCCTCGTGTAAATTTCGAGAAAAATTATATAGGAGTACTTTCGTGGGATTTTATTTGAAATCTTAGCAGGATGTCATTAACACCCATTTACTCGGGTGGGTTTACCTTTTATAAAATTAAATGTGTATATATATAGGTTGTACTGTTACCGAAAAATGTTTTATTCAATTAGGAATGTCGACCACTAAGACCAGTTAGTTGATTAAGAACAGTTAACTCTTTTTTATGTAAATTACTTATTTATTTAGTAATTATTTTTCTGAATAAGATGATTTCGTATTTTTGGTAAGCAAGATTGCATTCTGGCCAATATGAAAATTAGTTAAAAGAGTAAGTTGATAGTTCAAATACAAAAAAAAAAAATCTGCCCGCTTCGCGGGCACATTCTCATCGCGCGCTTCGCGCTCGATCATATATTTATCTCGCGCTTCGCGCTCGATTATGTATTCACCTCGCGCTACGCGCTCGGGCGTATCTACATCGCGCTTTACGCTCGGTTGCTCTAGATTTTTCAACTTCGTGTTCGACTTCGATGAAAAGAAAAAGTTTGTTTGCAAATATTATAAAATTATCAAAACCTCTACATATTAAGTGATTGTTAAATTTGTTTTTATTTTAGACTGAAAAGGAACTTCATTTACTCAAGGTTCTATCGACCTTAAGGAACACATTCTCATCCAGACACTCGCGCTTCGCGCTCGATATTTGATTTGAAAATCATTTGAACCTTGCGTTCCACGCTCGGTTCTGTGCATTTGATTTTTCTATTTTCAATGCTGTTTTTTACGAATAAAACAAAAACTACGCGTCATATCAAAAAGTGAATGATAAGAAATTTGTAGATCTTTTTTGGGTGCACAATTTTGGTAGAATGATCTTTTCTCGTATCTTGCATAGTTTCACAGCAAAATGGAATTTTTGATTATTTTTTTGTGCGATCAAAATTTGAATTTTTTATTTTTAAAAAAATTCAAAAAGTTGTTATGAAAATATTATAGGGCGTTCAAAAAGCAACGTTTTTCTCCTCTTGACTTTTTTTCATATCGTGCGTTTTTCGGCCTAAAATGTACATTTTCGTTTGTTTTTTGGAATTTTGAAAATGCTATAACTCCAGTAATTTTTGTTTTTCCACGAAAAGTCATTAGAATATTTTGTTCGTCATTTTGCGTACTACTAATAACCATACATAGAATTTTTAAATCTTCAAAAAAAGTGGTCTCAAAAATTTTCAAAATGTGCTCACTTTTTGAATTTTCATCCAAAATAGCTGGTTAACGAACTCGTTCTCTATTTTTCGGCCATAAAAAAGTGTGCCAAAGCTCAATCAAATCTGATCATTTTTTCGAAAGTTATCGTGGCTACAGACAGACAGACAGACAGACTACAGACAGACAGACACCTTGGTAAAAACCGTTTTTTCTGGCTCAGGGGGTCTCAAAACGTGGAGATTTGATGAAAACCGACTATGTCAAATTTTACATAAAACCAATACCTTCTCATTAGAATGAGAATGTAATATGATAAGGCCAAGCAAAGGTAACCGCAAAATTTGTTTACTGATTTTTATCGCGCAACGTGCGTTCACGCGAAATGTGATATCGAGTTGAAAATTTGAAAAACTAAATAAAAAGCTCTGAAAAATGTTCATCTGATCCTACATTCTTATCATAAGATCAAAAAGGCAACAAAATTTTTATATAATAATGTAGCTCCAGATAAACGTTAGACGTACAATTTGGACCAATTTTTGTTTATGTTATATTAGCGCTTTTCGTTTAAAATTAGTGATTTTAATTGTAGAAAGCTGAATATGGATAATTTACAATTTTAGAACAATCTTGGGTTCTGTTAACATTTTTCATCGGAAATCTGCGTTATTTTAAATACAAAAGATTATAGGATTAGAAGAAGATTCACAATCTCATACAATTTTTTGTTATATTATGTTAGTATTTTTAAACTTCCGGTTATTTTACTAAACAAAAAATATTGGGACTAAAATAAGAATTCAAATCCTCAACAATTTTTTTAAGTTGTGTGAGTTTTTTTACTAAAATTGTTATCATTAACAAAAACGCATTAGATTTCAAAAAATATTCGCAATATTTAAACAATAATAGGATATGCTAGCGTTTTTCACCGGAAATCGGTACTTTTGAACAAAACTGCAATGGTTTCATTGTATTTACATATTGTACAAAAATATTATATATTATATCTAAAGATTTTCTTTTCTATTATTTTAGACAATATATACTATGGAATACAACAAATTTATATTAATTTTAATTTTATATTTTAATTCGAAAACAGTTTGAGTCATAAAAAACTAATAATCGCGCGCTTGGCGCACGTGTTTGTTGTCTAGTGATTCAAATATTATAAATGAAACTAAATGTACGTTGGGCTGAAATAAACAGTCATAGAAGAGAGCAAAACTTTCCGCGATCGTGATTCGTCTTGCTTCTCGGCGCGGCTTTGGGATTCGAACCGGCGACAATTTACCTACCAGGTAGCACTGAAACGTCCCAGGCGTTGGAGCTACACTGCTCCCACGATTCATATATTTTGTAAAGAAACACTTCTTGAATATTAAATAGGGGATTTTCTGAAAATTTTTAAACGAAGAATTTTCAGTACATTTTTGTATGTTTCCTGAATATATAATTTTTATTTAAAATTAACTTCGAAATTCAAGATAGGTAAGTTTTGCATTTCAGAGTTGTCAATCACAATCATATTGCTGTAACAGGATCCTGAAAAATGTTTTCAACATGGAAAAGATACCTAAATTATTGACACAAATTCGTTTGACTCAATTTAATATTCAACTATTGGCCTTACCAAAAGTTCCTCATAAAGGTATGAAATATCCGGGTAGGTGACGAAATCGACCATTATTGCTTCTGAATTCCAAAAAGATCTTCTTAAGGTCTGAACAAACTTTCACTTTTTCCAACAAAATTACCTTCCCTTATCACAAACCCACTTTCTAAAAATGATCACTATTTTTCACAAAAACTATAAGAAAAAGACCTAATAAATTGCGATGTAAACCAAATAATCCAAAGTCCGTAATCGATCGTCGGTTAAACTTTAGATGATCTGTAACTCTGAAAGTGGGGAAATTCCCGATGTTGCACTACAGAGTTATCAGACCGGCTTTCACTGCGCAGGGTTGGATCACTTTCTTGCTTACACAGCACACAATCAGACCTGCACACGAGCTGGAGTGGAATTTTCTTTTAACACTGATACCACAATTGATCCACTATCTGGATAATTATTTCAGCAATCGCAAATAATTATTTACCGGAAACGTGTGTCGCGGAACCCGGTGTTGGATTCAAAAATAGACAAAAACCGCCTCAACCAGCGACGAAAACGTCCATCGAGTACTCTCTCATAATTCACGAAGGACCAGAAGAAATAGGAGAAAAAATGTAATCAGCGGGGTCGACTTTCCTTTAACTTGGAGCGGAACGATCTGGTGAAATTCCGGACTGATCCTGCGGACTGGGAAGGGAGTCCACGAGGCGCGCACGAGGATGGCGTGAGGAGACTCGCGAAATAGGAAGAGAAAGAGGGAAGTGAATTGCGTGTGAGAGGAAGTGAGAGAGATAACCTGAGTGGGAGTATGAGCGTGGAAGAAAGGGAGAGTGAGAACGAAACTCGCGCTTGCGAACGAAAGCACGAGGGAGCGTAAGTTCGGTCACTGAGGCGTCGCCAGTCGACTCGTTTCCATCGTACGGAGCTCCAGGGCCGTATTTCTCTAACCCTCTAAACACACATCCCAAAATTACGAAACTATACGAGTTCTTATCAAAATTATAAAGCTTCAGATCTTTTATGTCAGGCCAAGTGTTCAATAAATAAGGTTAATAATCGTAATTGAAAGCTGAAGTCAAAATCAAGACGTCCAACGATTTTGCAGAAAAATGATGTAAACATTGATCTTACACTGTAAAAATTTTCTCTTGAAACTTTGTATTAAATGTATTAGGAGTTAATTTCCGAGACGTAAAGTAGAGTTCCAATACAAGATACTGTAGTTCACAAATGCTGGTATTGTGATATTCCCAGTATTATAATATTGCGGAAGAAAGTTTAAAAAAAATCGAAATTTGCAGGATGACCTAGGTCTAAAGCTCTCAGTCGAGTGCTTTACGCACTAGACTAGCAAGGCATAATTTTCACCTTGCTAGAATAGTGGGTCACTCATCAGCTAGACGGGCTTTAGCAAAGTGAAATTGAAATACATTAATGGTAAACGGCGCGCATTCGTCAAAATTGCAATACATGTACTGCTATTTTACCTTCTAATACCGGTATCGCAATGTTTGATTACACTTGTATATTCTCTACTTTAATAAAATGATCTAAAAAATCCATAGTTAGAAGGGCTTTCATAAACCACGAGGCGAATTTTCCGGCGGTTTTTAAACGCCCCCCTTCGTCTCTAATTGGGTCCGTTTTCCCGACTTTTGCTATAGTTTTCGTAGATTGTGTGACACTAGGTTTCCCCTTTGAACAAATCATGTGGTTTATGGAAGGTCCCTTATTGAACATAGGTGAGCATGTGCCTAATGTGATGCACCAAAATCTACCGCTTAATTGAAAGAATAATATTAGCGATTTTGATGTAGAAAAATATAAAGCATGTGGTTTGATATCTCAGCTTTACTCCACATGTAGCCAACACTGTTTTGGAATTAATTAAAAACGATAATTTTACGTTTTCCTAAAAACTGCACCTGCACCTAATACCTATGAAAACTTATCTTTAGAGTGAACCAATTTTTCTACTATTTTATCAAAACTAGTTGTAATGCTTTACTGACATTTATTCTTTTCGAAGCAATAAAAAAAAATTTCTTAAATTATTCCCAATCAATATTTTTTTATTATTTTACGACGGTAAATGAAGATGAAATAATCAAAGACCTATGATACGACATCCGAATATAGGAAAAACATCGTAATCTCACAAAATCAAGAGCAAGTCAACGTCCAATTGAAAAAAGGACGATAAGCTACATTCCTCCCTGGGTATCTTATCTTACCTCTGGCATCAAATTTTACCACCTTCAACGTTATTAAGGACCCCAAAAATCGTCGGGAAATTTCGATTGTAAGACCGAAACCAAAAGGAGAGGCCATTTTGTCCAGTTTTTTTTATACATAATCTAAAGAGTACAAAGATTTTCGTAAACGGCTATGTTTTCTGGGGATAATTCTATTTTTATATCTAATGATCAAAATAAGAAAATTTGTATCGGCCATCACGATACGTGGAGTATTCTACTATTTATCTAACACGGGAGTAGGAAAAACAGTGTTCTACACTGTTTGTTGGTTTCATAACTGAAGAAAAAGCAAACAAAAGATGCTAAATCCATCCGAGATGACTCTTCAACAATTAAAAAAATACTGTATCTCAAAAATACCCGAGATAGAAAAAAAATGTAAATAGGGTCATAAAGAGGAAACCATCTAACTGGTTATCCAATATTATTGAATAACTAAACCTATTAGCTTGGTTTAATGCAGATTTTATAGTATACTAAAGACCTTTGTACAAAATACACGAATTATAGTTTATATATTTCGAAGGTGGCAACATTTTTAAAGCGAGATTTCAATAGAAGAGAATTTTTTTGTGAATTAAGGGTCAATTATCATATTCCCCGAGTCCTCGAAACGCTGAAACCATGCGTAACTCACGTTTTTCAAAAAATTAATTTATTATAGATAGATAAACGTTTATTTTTTAGCCTGCTGGCCTTGAAAAAATTGACTTGCTTACACTTCCATCTTTTCACAGAATTTTCTTAAAACTAACCCTTAAAACTAACATACTTCCACACCCTATCTCTAACGCTGCTCGCTCTTATCGCATTGCCTTCCTCGCTTCGCCTCGCCTCGCTCGCATGTCCCTACTTTCTTTCTTTGCCTCGCATTACCAAACTTTGCCTCCGCGGCTATTACCTAATACTTATCTACTATTTACAATATTTACATTTACTTATATTTACTTCCTCCTCTATTTACGATCTTTGCTTCTCCATTCCTCTTCCTTCTCTTCTTCTCCATCTTACCCAAGACTCCCTTCACCCATGCTACTGCCCTTTTGTCCCCCCTTTCATGCATCAATACCTCCATGCTTATCCCACTCCTTTCCACCTCTACGCACTCCTCCAACCAGTGCTCCACTCTTGCCTCCCTCTTCCCACATAGTTCACACATCCTCTTTTCCCTAGCGAGCCAGAACCTATTGAAACCCTCCATGCACCCACATCTCATCCTCGCTATAAGCTCCTGACTTCCTTTCTCTCCTTTCTCAGACAAATATTGCGCTCTTGCCCTTGGCATAATCCACACATAGTTCCCATTAAACCTTGTCTCTCTTATTCTCTCTTCCCCTGCTGTCTTCTCTCTCTCCATGCTGTTTTTCTTAACCAACCCATATACCTTCCTTCCTGCCTCATGCCTCCTTCTCACTTCATCCATCTGCAGTCCATTCGTTCTAAAATACCTCTCTCTTTCAATCACCATCTTCCCACCCCCTGCCCTGTTCTCCTTCTCCCACCAACACTCCCTAACCAGCTTACTTCTCCCCTCTCCCAAAAATTTCTCCTCATATTTACACGCCCGACTCCCCGCTAGAATCCCTACACTCGTTTTCCCCGTCTCCCTCCTGACAATATAATTAGGAGTGTTCCTTGCCAGCCCCAGTGTCCACTTTACATACCTCTCCTGTATCCTATTTACCTCTTCGCTTTCCTTCCACCCCCACACCTCTACTCCATACAATAGCACACTCATCACTAGTGAGTCAAACAATTTCATTCTGCTTCCAAAATCATCTGCGAATAACTTCTTTCCCAACCCCCACGCCTGCTTCATCACCACATTTGCCCTCCTTACTCTCTCTTTTATGTGACCATCCACTCCGCCACTCCTCCGAAACAAGAAGCCCAGGAACACCAACTCTTTCACCGCCTGCACCGCCTTTCCCTTCCACTTTCACTCCCCTTCCTTATCCCTTCCACCTCCTTTTCTGAAAACCATAACCTTGGACTTTTCCGCATTCAGTTCTAACCTGTTCTTATCCAGGTATCTTCTCAACCTCTTCATCATTTCCTTTAAGGCCTCCTCGCTTTTTGCTCTAGCTTACTTTCCATATCCGCAATTAAAATCGCAAAAAGCGTTGGGCTAAGCGGACACCCTTGTCTTAACCCCCTATCCATCCAGAATCCCTCCGAAATCCCCTGTAGGTAGGTAGTGGACGACGAAGTAAGAGAGAAGGTTAAGAAACTAGAGGTAGGGAATTATGTAGATTCGGATCACTTTCCCGTTAATAGTGACAGTAGAGGGTGAAATGAGTAATATCAAGAAGGGTAAAAAGGAAACAAAAGTAAAAAG
>CAKNYM010052474.1:55965-70191 GCA_932195095.1 Andricus curvator
GGAGGGGAGTGATAGGTATGGAAGTAAATGAAGGGAAGTAGGAGAAAGTAGTGTGAGGTAAAGTATGAGAAGGGGTAGTAGTGGGAGGAGAGTAGGAGAGGAGGAGAGTAGGAGAGGAGGAGTATGGAAAGGGAAGTGATAGGGTAGGGAAAGTAGGAGTAAGGGAAAGGTAATTAGGGGAAGGGAAGTAAGGAGAGGGGGCATAGGCCATAGTAAGTAGGGGAGGGGGAGTGCTAGGGGAGGGGTGTGATTGGGGATGGGAAGTGATAGGGAGAGATTAATTCGTTCCTAATTCACCTGAAGATTCCAGTAGCCCTGATGAAAAATATTTTTTGGTAATTTAAAAGTGAAAAAGCTGATGAGAATGGATTGAAGGAAGTGTAAAGTGAATGGACAACGGGAACAACTGGATTGTAGACTATGTTGGAGAGGAGCTAGTTTAATCACCGGCGCCAGGTCCGAGGTAGCCGTTAATACTTTTTTTTTTTTTCTTTTACTCTTCCCCTACCTAATCATCGGCACTCCCTGCTCGTCGTGATTCTAGCAACGGACTTTATACGTGCTCTTCTATCCTATAAGATATAAATATAACAAATCTAGATCGTATGCGTCGTCTGATTATAGATGCAAAAGGAGAATCAGGTAAGCTTGAATGAAGAGCTTGAATGAATTAACTTTTTAATCAGATTGAATCAAGGGGAATGACCATCTAAATCAGGAAAAAGACTCTAGTTTAATGAATGTTATTAATAAAATATGAATTTTCATCAAAAGTTGATTTTCAGTTAAATAGTTTGATTTTTAACCAAAATTATTAGATTATTATAAATTTTGCATTTTTAAACAAAATAGTTGAATTTTCAACCAAAAAAGTTTTACTTTTTAATTTAATTTAATTTTTTTTCTTTTTTTTTCAAATGTTTTTTACAATTTATTAATTTTTCTTATAAATGACCCCGAAAAGAAGAACCATGTAGTTCCATTTTCAACAAACAAATTAATTTTTGATAAAACAGTTGCATTTACAACCTAATTTTTAAAGAAATAGTAGAATATTTTAGAATTATAATTTTTTAGAAAAGAGTTAAATTTTCAACCAAGAACTTTTCTACTAAAAAATACGAATTTTCAATCCAAAAAGACAAATTTTCAAAAAAGTAGTTCAATTTTCAACAAAATAATTACATTTTCAATAAAATAGTTGAATTTGTAAACACATAGTTGAGTTTCTGACCAAATAGTTGAATTTTCAAAAAAAATAAAAAATTAATTGTCAACCAGACTTTTAACCATAAGTTAAATTTTCAACCGGGAAAGATGAATTTTCTACCAAATGGTCGAATTAAAAAAAAATTAAACTTCGACCAAATGCATTTTCAACCAAACAGTTGTATTTTTAAACCACAAAACACGAATTTTTTAGAAGACAGTCAAATTTTCCACTAAGAAACTTTTTCTACGAAAAAAAAATTGTTATCCAAAAAAGATGAACTTTTAACAAAGCAGTTGAATTTTCGAACAAAAAAGATAACTTTTTAACAAATTAAATAAATTTTCAACTAAATAATTAAATTTTCAATAAAATAGTTGAATTTTCAAAAAAAAAAAAATTAATTATCAACCAAATTTTTAACCAAATAGTTGCATTTTCAACCACAAAATATGAATTTTCTACCAAATGATCGAATTTTTAAACTAAAAATATTAAACTTCAACCAAAGGCATTTTCAACCGAACAGTTGTATTTTTAAACCACAAAAGACGAATTTTTCAGAAGACAGTTAAATTTTCAACTAAGAAGTTTTCTACAAAAAAAAAGTTTTCAATCCAAAAAAGATGAGTTTTCCACAAAGCAGTTGAATTTTTGAACAAAAAAGATAACTTTTTAACAAAGTAAATAGATTTCCAAAAAAATAATTAAAATTTCAATAAAATAGTTGAATTTTCAACAACCAAAAATTAATTATCAACCACATTTTTAACCAAAAAGTTGCATTTTCAACCACAAAATATGAATTTTCTACCAAATGATCGAATTTTTAAACTAAAAAGATTAAACTTCGACCAACGGCATTTTCAACCGAACAGTTGTATTTTTAAACCACAAAAGACGAATTTTTCAGAAGACAGTTAAATTTTCAACTAAGAAGTTTTCTACAAAAAAAAAAGTTTTCAATCCAAAAAAGATGAATTTTCAACAAATCAGTTGAATTTTCGAACAAAAAAGATAACTTTTTAACAAAGTGAATAGATTAGCAACAAAATAATTTAATTTTCAAAAAAAAAAAAAAAATTAATTATCAATGAAATTTTTAACAACAAAAAAAATGAATCTTTTTTACCAAATGATCGAATTTTAAACAAAAAAGATTAAGCTTCAATCAATGACAGTTGAATTTTCAGCCAAATAGTGGAATTTTCAATAAAAAAAGATTTACTCTCAACGAAAAATATAATAGTTGATATTTAATTAATTTTCAAAACAATAGTTGAATTTTCTACGAAAATAATAAAATATTTAACTCAAAAAGATGAATTTTCAACAAAACAGTTATATTTTTAACCAAAATCTTAATTTTCAATCAGTTTTCGATTAATAATGGAATAGTTCAATTTTCAGTTAAAAATTAATTTTAAAGCAAAAAAAAAATTTTTCAATACACTAGTTCAATTTTAAACTAATGAATTATCAACTAATAAAATTAATTTTTAACAAAGTAATTCAATTTTCAACCAAGAAGTTAAATTTTCAATCTAGAAAATTAATTTTCTACCAAAAAAGACGAATTTACAACAAAATACGACAATTTTCAACCAAATTGTTGAATTTTCTTCTAAAAATGATCATTTTTCGATCAATAATGAAATAATTATATTTTCAGTTGAAAAAATTAATTTTCAATAAAAAAAACAAATTTTCAAGAAAATAGTTAATTCTTCAACCAATAAAATGAATTTGTAACAAAATAGTTCAATTTCCAAATAAAAAATATAAATATTCAACAAAAAATTTAACTGGTTAATTTTCAACTAAAACGATAATTTTTCATCCAAAAGTGGATTAGTTATATATTTAATTAGAAAAATTAATTTTCAATTAAAAAAAAAACGAATTTTCCCCAAAATAGTTGAATTTTCAATTCAAAAATATGAATTTTCGTTAATTAATTTAAATTAATAAATTTTCGTTAAAAAGTTAATCCAAAAATAATAATTTTTAACAAAAAAGTTCTTTTTCAACCAAATAATTAAATTTTCAAGCCAGAATGACGATCATTTTTTATAAAACAGTTAATTTTTCAATTCAAAAATATGCATTTTCAAAAGAAAAATTTATTTTCAACAAAATTTTTGAATTTTCAACTAAAATAAATGAATTTTCAACAAAAAAGTTCATTTTTAACCAAATTGATGAAATTTCTACCAAGCTGTTGAAATTTCAAGCCAAAAACAAGAATTTTCTACAAAAAAAAAAAGAATTTTTAACCCAAAAATATTAATTTTTAACAAAAAAGTTCATTTTTAACCAACTAGTTGATTTTTTAAGCAAAAAAGAAAAATTTTCTACAAAGTAGTTGAATTTTCAACCAAAAAATATGAATTTTTAACAGAAAATTTAATTTTTAACAAAATTGTCTAAATATTTGAATTTTCAACTCAAAAAATAAATTTTCAACAAAAAAGTTAATTTTGGGATAGTCGTTAATTAAGCGCATAAATAAAAGAAAAAAAATTGAATTTTAATTCATGAACACGTATAGTGTCTTAATCCCAAAATAATAATTTTTAACAAAAAAGTTATTTTTCAACCAAATAATTAAATTTTTAAGTCAAAACGACGATCTTTTTCTATAAAATAGTAATTTTTTCAACTAAAAAATATGAATTTTCAAAAGAAAAGTTTATTTTGAACAAAATATTTGAATTTTCAACTTAAATAAAAATTGTTGAACTTTCTACCAAGCTGTTGAAATTTCAAGACAAAAACGCCAATTTTCTACAAAAAAAAAAGAATTTTTAACCCAAAAATATTAATTGTTAACAAAAAAGTTCATTTTCAACAAACTAGTTGAATTTTTAAGTCAAAAAGATGAATTTTCTACAAAATAGTTGAATTTTCAACCAAAAAATATGAATTTTTAATAGAAAATTCAATTTTTAACAAATTAGTTAAATTTTTCAAGGAATCTGTATTATCGTCAGAGAATAACAGATATTTTTAACGTCTTCTCAGACTAGATGGAAATATGAATTAAAAATTATTTTAATTGATTTTTTTTTCATGAAAAAAGATCTTCTCCTTTCGCTATGCTGGGAATCGAACCACAGAACTTAAGATTGCCGGTTGGGTGCTTTCCCATTAAGCTACTAGAGAGATCCAGAGAAGAAACTTTTTTCAGAAAATACACGCATTATTTTGCAAGCTGTTACATATCAAATTTTTCAAGGAATCTGTATTATCATCAGAGAATAACAGACATATTTAACGTCTTTTCAGACCAGATGGAAATATGAATTAAAAATTATTTTAATTAATTATTTCATGAAAAAATATCTTCTCCTTTCGCTCCGCCGGGAATCGAACCACAGAACTTAATTAAAATAATTTTTAATTCATATTTACATCTAGTCTGAAAAGACGTTAAAAATATCTGTTATTCTCCGATGATAATACAGATTCCTTGAAAAATTTGTTATGTACAACCTTGCAAAACAATGCGTGTATTTTCTGAAAAAAGTTTCTTCTCTCGATCTCTCTAGTAGCTTAATGGGAAAGCACCCGACTGGCAATCGGAACTTCTGTGGTTCGATTCCCAGCGGAGCGAAAGAAGATCTTTTTTCAGAAAAAATTTAATTAAAATAGTTGAATTTTCAACTCAAAAAATAAATTTTTAACAAAAAAGTTAATTTTTAACTAGCCTACAGTGAATAGTAATTAATTAAGCGCACCAATAAAATTTTTTTCTTTTTAATTTCAATTCATGAAAACGTATAGTGCCTTAACTAATAACAGAATAAAATTAATTATTTGACTAATATTAGTGTTTTTAATAATTGATTATCCACTGTAGGCTGCATTATCCACTGTAGGGTGGTTTCCCCTACTTGTAAAATAAAATCACTAATTTTCATTTTTTCATTTTTTCAACGGCCATGCCACGCTGAAAAAACCAGTTCTCGTCAGATCACTGAAGTTAAGCAGCGTTGGGCGCGGTTAGTACTTGGATGGGTGACCATTCGAGAATACTGTGTGCTGTTGGCATATTATGGGTGTGGTGACCCCACACTTGTAGTTATTTATAACTACAAGAAAACTATCCACCTAGAAACACTACCCGAAGCGGGTAGTGTCACGCCTACCCTGAAAGGGAAATGGCTTAATGGTATACATACATGCATTTGAAAAATTGTTATTCACAAAATTATAGTTTCCATTTCACACATTCAGCTTACCCCTCCCCCCGCCCCCTGCGTCACAAATCCTGCCCCCCCCCCCCCCCGGTTATGTGACGCAGTTTTTTAATAAGGTTTTTTAATTCTGAAAAATTAAAAATAATAAAAATTCAAGACAATGATTAAAAAAACAAAAAAAAATGGGTAATTTAGAATGGCGCTACTCTTAATGAAAGGAGTGTGCGACCAAGTTTATACCGTTAACTATCGTTACGCTCCATTAAATCTTAAGAGACCGTACCGAGACTCTTGGCTAATTACCGATTCCTGGGTGCCTCGATTCATGATAATGTGTCGTAAATAATTCACAGTTGTTGTAAAATTTTATTTTTTTTTTATTTTTTTGTAGTTGAACTACTTTGTAATAAATAATTTTGTAATAAAAAATGTAATAAAGGTAGGTTTTAATGAAGGTCGTAACTTTTCAATAAGAAATTTATTTATATTGTAATTATGGGCGAATATAATAGTTTTATTTTTTATTTATTTTTTTTATTTTATACTCAGGCAATTTTTTAAAGCGATTTTTCAATCAAAAATGATTTTTTAGAGAAGGAAAAAAATTACAACAAAATTGTGTAAATCCCCCCCCCCCCCAAAAAAAGAAGATTTTTCAACAAAAAAGTTAATTTTCATCAAATAGTTCATTTTTCAACCAAACAAAATTTTTCAGTCAAGAAAGAAAATTTTCAACCAAGTTGTTGAATTTCCAACCAAAGGAGATTTTAATTTTAAGTAAAAAGCAGGTGAATTCGATCAAAATGACTGAAAATTTAAGTATTCTATTTTTGGTTGAAAATTAATCTTTTTTCAACTATTTGGTTAAAAAATTTTCTTTTGTAGTTGAAAATTCGACTGTTTGGTTGAAAATTCTGCACTTTAGTTGAAAATTCTTTTTTTTCGGTGAAAAAATAATTTTTTTAACTGAAAGTTTAACTATTCCATTTTTGGTTAAAAATTAGCCTTTTTTAGTTCAAAATTCAACTATTTGGTTAAAAAATTTTCTTTTGTAGTTGAAAATTTGACTGTTTGGTTGAAAATTCTGCACTTTAGTTGAAAATTCTGTTTTTTCAGTGAAAAAATAATTTTTTAAACTGAAAGTTTAACTATTCCATTTTTGGTTAAAAATTAATCTTTCTTAGATCAAAATTCAACTATGTCAGTGACAAATTTTCTTTTTTAGTTGAAAATTCAACTACTTGGTTCAAAATTTTTCTTTTTTTATTGAAAATTTGTTCGTTTTTTTTTTTATGGAAAATTAATGTTTTTCATTGAAAATTTAACTATTCTATTTTTGGTTGAAAATTAATCTTTTTTAGTTCAATATTCAACTATGTATGTTGAAAGTTTTTCCTTTTTAGTTGAAAATTCATCTCTTTGGTTAATTTTTGTGTGTGGAAAATTAATCTTTTTAGTTCAAAATTATTGGGTTGACAATTGTTCTTCTAAAGTTGAAAATTCAACTATTTGGTTGATTTTTTTGGTGAAAAATTAATCTTTTTTTGTTTAAAATTCCACTTCTTGGTTGAAAAGTTTTGTTTTTTAGTTGAAAATGCATCTCTTTGATTGAATTTTTTTCTGTGGAAAATTCATTTTTTTAGTTCAAAATTCCACTACTTGGTTGACAATTTTTCTTTTTTAGTTGAAAATTCACCTATTTGGTGGAAAATTCATTTTTTAACTGAAAATATAGCTTTTCCATTTTTGGTTGAAAATTAATCTTTTTTAGTCCAAAATTCAACTATTTGGTTGACAATTTTTCTTTTTTAGTTGAAAATTCATCTCTTCGGTTGAATTTTTTTCTGTGAAAAGTTCAACTATGTCATTGAAAAATTTTATTTTTTAGTTGAAAATTCAACTATCTGGTTGAAAAATATAAACTTTGTTTTTTTTTTGTGTGGAAAAGTAATTTTTTTAAATGAAAATTTAACTATTCCAATTTTGGTTGAAAATTAATATTTTTTAATTCGAAATTCAATTATGTACGTTCAAAATTTTTCTTTTTCAGTTGAAAATTCATCTCTTTGGTTGCATTTTTCTTTGTGGAAAATTAATTTTTTTTTTTAACTGAAAATTTAACTATTCCATTTTATGTTGAAAGTTAACCCTTTTTAGTTGAAAATTCAAATATTTGGTTAAAAAAATTTCTTTTGTAGTTGAAAATTCTACTATTTGGTTGAAAATACTGTTTTTTAGTGGAAAATTAATTTTTTCAACTGAAAGTTTAACTATTCCATTTTTGGTTAAGAATTAATCTTTCTTAGTTCAAAATTCAACTATGTCATTGAAAATTGTTCTTTTTTAGTAAAAAATTCAACTACTTGGTTGAAAATTTTTCTTTTTTAGTTGAAAATTGTTTTTTTTTCATGTGTGTGGAAAATGAATTTTTTTTAATTGAAAATATAACTATTCCATTTTTGGTTGAAAATTAATCTTTTTTAATTTAAAATTCAACTATTTGGTTCAAAATTCAGCACTTCGGTTAAAAATTTGTTTGTTTTTTTGCTGAAAAATAATGTTTTTAACTGATATTTAAGAATTCTATTTGCGGTTGAAAATTAGTCTTTTTAATTCAAAATCCAACTAATTGGTTAAAAAAATTTCTTTTGTAGTTGAAAATTCAACTGTTTGGTTGAAATTCTGCACTTTGGTTGAAAATTCTGTTTTTTCAGTGGAAAATTAATTTTTTTAACTGCAAGTTTCACTATTCCCTTTTTGGTTTAAATTTTTTTTTTAAGATTTTTTCTTAGATCAAAATTCAACTATGTCATTGAAAATTTTTTTTTTTTAGTTGAAAATTCTACTACTTGGTTGAAAAATTTTCTTTTTTTTTTTGAAATTTTTTTTTGAGATGAAAATTAATTTTTTTAACTGAGAATTTAACTATTCCATTTTTGGTTAAAAATTAATCTTTCTTAGATCAAAATTCAACTATGTCAGTGAAAAATTTTCTTTTTTAGTTGAAAATTCAACTACTTGGTTGCAAATTTTTTTTTTTAGTTGAAATTTTTTTTTGTGTGGAAAATTAATGTTTTTAACTGAAAATTTAACAATTCTATTTTTGGTTAAAAATTAATCTTTTTTAGTTCAATATTCAACTTTGCACGTTGAAAATTTTTCCTTTTTTGTTGAAAATTCATCTTTTTGGTTGATTTTTTTGTGTGGAAAATTATTTTTTTTTTATTTCAAAATTCCACTACTTGGTTGAAAAATTTTCTTTTTTAGTTGAAAATTCAACTGTATGGTTGAAAATTCTACACTTTGGTTGACATTTTTTTTTTTTTTTGTGTGTGTGGAAATTTAATTTTTTTTTAACTGAAAATATAACTATTCCATTTTTAGTTGACAATTAATCTTTTTCAATTCAAAATTCAATTATTTGGTTGACAATTTTTTTTTCTTAGTTGAGTTTTCAGCACTTTGGTCGAAAATTTGTTGTTGAAAAAATGTTCCGTTTTAGTTGAAAATTCAACTATGTGGTTAACATTTTTTTTTAATTAAACTGTTTGAAAATTGTTGTTTTTTTTTTTGAAAATTAATTTTCTGTTCTGAAAGTTTAAAGATTCCATTTTTGGTTAAAAACTTATATTTTTTAGTTGAAAATTCATGTATTTTTGTTGAAAATTGGTCTTTTTAGGTAGAAAAATCTTGTTTGTCAAAGATTCGTCTTTTTGTTTGAGGATTCAACTATTTTGTTAAAAATTCGTTTTTTTAGTTGAATTAAACTGCTTGAAAATTGGGTTAAAAATTATTCTTTTTTAGTTGAAAATTCAACTATTTGGTTGAAAATTGTACATTTTGGCTGAAGATGGTTTTTTCGTGGAAAATTAATTTTTTTTAAAAGAAAATTTAACTATTCCATTTTTTGTTGAAAATTAATCTTTTTTAGTTCAAAATTCAACTATTTGGTTAAAAAATGTTCTTTTGTAGTTGAAAATTCAACTATGTTGTTAAAAAATCTGCACTTTGGTTGAAAATTGTTTTGTTTTATTGGAAAATTAATTTTTTTAACTGAAAGATCAACTATTCCATTTTTGGTTAAAAATTAATCTTTCTTACATCAAAATTCAACTATGTCATTGAAAATTTTTCTTTTTTAGTTGAAAATTCAACTATTTGGTTGAAAATTTTTCTTTTTTTGTTGAAAATTTTTTTTGTGTTGAAAATTAATTTTTTAAACTGAGAATTTAACTATTCCATTTTTGGTTGAAAATTAATCTTTCTTAGATCAAAATTCAACTATGTTATTGAAATGTTTTTCTTTTCTAGTTGAAAATTTAACTACTTGGTTGAAAATTTTTCTTTTTTTGTTGAAATTTTTGTTGTTTCAAAGTTAATTTTTTCAACTGAAAATTCAACAATTCCATTTTTGGTTGAAAATTAATCTTTTTCAATCCAAAATTCAATTATTTGGTTGACAATTTTTCTTTCTTAGTTGAAAATTCAGCACTTTGGTCGAAATTTTTTTTGTTTTTTTTTTTGGTGAAAAATTAATGTTTTTAACTGAAAATTTAAGTATTCTATTTTTGGTTAAAAGTCAGTCTTTTTTAGATCAAAATTCAACTATTTGGTTAAAAAATGTTATTTTATAGTTGAAAATTCAACTATGTGGTTAAAAATTATTTTTTGTTGTTGAATTAAACTGTTCGAAAATTGGTGTTTTTTTTTGTTAAAAATTAATTTTCTCTTCTGAAAGTTTAAAGATTCCATTTTTGGTTAAAAACTGATAATTTTTAGTTAAAAATTCGTCTTTTGCTAGAAAATTAATCATCTTGGTTGAAACATATTTCTTTTTTTGTTTAAAAATTCGTCTTTTTGGGTAGAAAAATAATTTTGTTTGTCAAAGATTTGTCTTTTTGTTTGAGGATTCAATTATTTTGTTAAAAATTCCTTTTTTTAGTTGAATTAAAGTGCTTGAAAATTGGGTTGAAAATTTTGCTTTTTTAGTTGAAAATTCAACTATTTGGTTGACTGAAGATTGTTTTTTTTTGTGGAAATTTAATTTTTTTTTTGAATGAAAGTTTAACTTTTCCATTTTTTGCTGAAAATTAATGTTTTTTAGTTCAAAATTCAATTTTTTGGTAAAAAATGTTCTTTTGTAGTTGAAAATTCAACTATGTGGTTAAAAATTCTGCACTTTGGTTGAAATTTTTTTTTTTAGTGGAAAATTAATTTTTTTAACTGAAAGTTTAACTATTCCATTTTTGGTTGAAAATTAATCTTATTTAGTTCAAAATTCCACTTCTTGGTTGAAAACTTTTTTTTAGTTAAAAATTCATCTCTTTGGTTGAAATTTTTTTGTGTGGAAAATTAATCTTTTTAGTTCAAAATTCCACTATTGGGTTGAATATTTTTCTTTTTAGTTGAAAATTCAACATTTGGTTGAGAAATATAGCTTTTGGTTAAATTTTTTGTTTGGGTGGAAAATTAATTTTTTTTAAATGAAAATTTAACTATTCCATTTTTGGTTGAAAATTAATTTTTTTTAGTTCAAAATTCAACTATGTACGTTGAAAATGTTTCTTTATTATTTGAAAATTCATCTTTTCTGGTTGAAATTTTTTTTTTGTGTGGAAAATTAATCTTTTCTATTTCAAAATTCCACTACTTGGTTGAAAATTTTTCTTTTTTTGTTAAAAATTTTTTTTTGTGTTGAAAATTAATTTTTTTAACTGAAAGTTTAACTATTTCATTTTTGGTTAAAAATTAATCTTTCTTAGATCAAAATTCAACTCTGTAATTGAAAATTTTTCTTTTTTAGTTGAAAATTCAACTACTTGGTTGAAAATTTTTCTTTTTTAGTAGAAATTTTTTTTTTTTGTGTAAAATTAATGTTTTTAACTGAAAAATTAACTATTCCATTTTTGATTAAAATTTAATCTTTTTTAGTTCAATATTCAACTATGTACGTTGAAAGTTTTTCCTTTTAAGTGGAAAATTCCTCTCTTTGGTTGATTTTTTTTTTTGTGGACAATTAATCTTTTTTATTTCAAAATTCCACTTCTGGGTTGAAAAAATTTTTTTTTAATAACAAATTCATCTCTTTGGTTGAAATTTTTTTGGGTGGAAAATTAATCTTTTTAGTTCAAAATTCCACTATTGGGTTGAATATTTTTCATTTTTAGTTGAAAATTCAACTATTTGTTTGAAAAATATACACTTTGGTTGAAATTTTTTTTTAAAAGAAAATTTAACTATTCCATTTTTGGTTGAAAATTAATGTTTTTTAGTTCAAAATTCAACTTTGTACGTTGAAAATGTTTCCTTTTTAGTTGAAAATTCATCTTTTTTGGTTGAAATTTTTTTTGTGGAAAATTAATCTTTTCTATTTCCAAATTCCACTACTTGGTTGAAAATTTTTCTTTTTTAGTTGAAAATTCATCTTTTTTGGTTGCAATTTTTTTTGTGGAAAATTAATCTTTTCTATTTCAAAATTTCACTACTTGGTTGAAATTTTTTCTTTTTTAGTTAAAAATTTGTTTGTTTTTTTTTTGGTGGAAAATTAATTTTTTTATTAATTAAAATTTATCTAGTCCATTTTCGGTTGAAAATTAATGTTTTTTAGTTCAAAATGTTTCTTTTTTAGTTGGAAATTCATCTTTTTTGGTTGAAATTTTTTTTTTGTGGAAAATTAATCTTTTCTACTTCAAAATTCCACTACTTGGTTGAAAATTTTTCTTTTTTAGTTGAAATTTTTTTTTTCTTTTTGGTGGAAAATTAATGTTCTTAACTGAAAAATTAACTATTCCATTTTTGGTTGAAAATTAATCTTTTTTAGTTCAATATTCAACTATGTACGTTGAAAATTTTTCCTGTTTAGTTGAAAATTCATCTCTTTGGTTGATTTTTTTGCGTGGAAAATTAATCTTTTTTAGTTTAAAATTCCACTTTTTGGTTGAAAAGTTTTCTATTTTAGTTGAAATTTTTTGGTGTGGAAAATTAATATTTTTAGTTCAAAATTCTACTATTGGATTGAAAATTGTCTTTTTTGTGTGGAAAATTAATTTTTCGTTGACTGAAAATTTAACTATTCCATTTTTGGTTGAAAATTAATCTTTTTTAGTTCAAAATTCAACTATGTCATTGAAAATTTTTCTTTTTTTTGTTGAAAATTCAACTACTTGGTTGAAAATTTTTATTTTTTTGTTGAAAATTAATTTTTTCAACTGAAAATTTAATTATTCTATTTTTGGTTAAAAATTAATCTCTATTAGTTGAAAATTTAACTATTGGTTGAAGAATCTGCTACCTGCTTATCTCATAAATCTCAATCTTTTTTAGAAATTAATCTCTATTAGTTGAAAATTTAACTATTGGTTGAAGAATCTGCTACCTGCTTATCTCATAAATCTCAATCTTTTTTAGTTCGAAATTCAGCTATGTCATTGAAAATTTTTCTTTTTTAGTTGAAAATTCAACTACTTGGTTGAAAATTTTTCTTTTTTTGTTGAAAATTAATTTATTTAACTGAAAATTTAATTATTCCATTTTTGGTTAAAAATTAACCTTTTTTAGTTCAAAATTTAACTATTTGGTCGAAGAATCTGCTACCTGCTTATGTCATAAAATCTCATTATTCTCAGTCAAGGTCCTGGTTAAGATCAAATCCGATTTTATCTTCTCGTATCAGCAGCGATTATTATAAATGATTATACCCCCATAATTAAAGCCCTCTCTCTATATTTATCCCGATTTTTTTTTTTCATCAATTATCCGTTATCTTTTGATGAAGATTTATTAAAAACTTGTTAGATCAGATTTTCATAATTATTATTAATCTTATTTAACAAGTTGAGTCCCTCGGGTCTTAAAGTTGACTAGGAGCGATTGCATCATACAGATGGATGGATGACCGGATAGGTTATTGAGGGTCGAGAGTGGCCATTGAACCTGCCTCTTTACGTACTTCAGGCACGCTTCTTTGATTCTTAGACGGTGCAACAACTGTTGCTGATTCTAGGACAATTTTTTATTTTACTGGAATTCGAACTTGCCAAAAAATTAATTTAAAAAATTTGTGGTTTTTCTGACTCCCCTCCCCGTCCTCGATCGTAGTTTTTTTATTGAGAGCTCCCGCCCCACACCCCCGGAAGTAACGTAGCCGTTGGCTAAAGACGAATTTTTACGTTTATCCAGCGTTTTTTTGAGGGGTTTCTAGAGAGTTCAAAAAAAGTTTATTTTAAACGAAGAAAGATGAATTTTGTACCGAAAGACGAATTTTCAACAAAATTGATGAATTTTAAACCAAATAGTTGAATTTTCAAACCAAAAAGACAAATTTTGTTAGAAAAAAGTTGAATTTTCAACCGGAAAGTCCGATTTTCTACAAAAAATTTCATTTTCAACAAAGAAAGACGAATTTTCAACAAAATAGTTGAATTTTAAATCCAAAAAGACGAATTTTTTTAGAAGACAATTGAATTTTCAACCCAAAAGTCGGATTTTCTACAAAAAATTTCATTTTCAACAAAGAAATATGAATTTTCTATCAAAAGAGGAATTTTCAACAAAATAGTTGAATTTTCAATCCAAAAAGACGAATTTTGTTAGAAAAAAGATGAATTTTCCACCAGAAAAGTAGGATTTTCGACAAAAAAATTCATTTTCAACAAAGAAAGATGAATTTTCTGTCAAAAGACGAATTTTCAACAAAATAGTTGAATTTTCAATCTAAAAAGACGAATTTTTTAGAAGACAATTGAATTTTCCACCGGAAATTCGGATTTTCTACAAAAAATTTAATTTTCAACAAAGAAAGATGAATTTTCTATC